>CM069912.1:70738289-71184075 GCA_036172215.1 Camellia granthamiana
CTTTTTATCTTTGACGACCAAAAGTTTGGCGCCAAAAATTTATTTTCAGCGACTAAAATATTTTTTAGTCGCCAAAGAACTAAAATATTTGGAGAGAAACATTTCAAATTTTGGAGGGATTTATAAAATTAATTGGCAACCAAAATATTTAGTCACGAATTGTGTAAAATGACCCATATATATATTTTGTTTCCAAACTAAACCCTAAACAAACCAGCGCCTCTCTCTTCAGCGTCTCTCTTCCTCTCTGCTGCTCCTCTCCCCTCCCTTTCTCACCGCCGCTCCACTAGTCACAGAACAGCTCTCCTCCGCGTTCACTGACAACTGGAGCACTGACCGATTCACTCTCTCTCTCTCTCTCTCTCTCTCTCTCTCTCTCTCTCTCTCTCTCTCGCTCTCTCTCTTTCTCTCACGCCTCTATTTCTCTCGCTTTGTGTCCATCAACGTTGGGTGCAAGAGAATCACCTCCATCGCACACAGCACCACCATCGCACCTCCATCGATCCACGATTGACTTTACCCCATGTATGTCTCTATCTCGCCCTCTCTATCACTGTCTCTATCCCTGCCTCCCTGTCACAATCCAAACCCACCCATATAGGTTTAGCGTCGTAACCAGCCAGTAATCATGAGATTACCAAAAACCTCTGACCTAAAGATCATATAATAGAAAGGGTTGGAGAAGCCAATATATCAATCATAAATAGTCCATTGAGCTGTGTAAACATATATGGGACAGAAATTTCAAAACTTCATATACATATACCTGACGTTATAAATAGAGTAGTCCGACGTCACATTCAATACAAATGTAACCAAAAAGGGAACTTAGCCCAATATACATATAAACAGAAAGCTATTCATAATCCAAACGAAAACAAGTCTTAGACGTTCACAAAACATGACTACATAACATTCGGAATCTCCTCGGGAGGCACAATAGTTGGCTGACAAAACCAAAACTCCAGGTCATCAACTCAAAGCCTAGTCACGCGCTTGTTCACCTACATACATAAATAATAGAGTGAGCTGGAGCCCAGTAAATAATAATAAGGTAAAGATTTTAATGAATGATGTCCATAACAGATTTAGATTTCAATTCTCTTATCAAACAGAAACATCGGCATATTCGTATCAGAAATGGAGTCATGGTTATATTCATATTCAAATCATGCATGGGATATCCATTAGCATTAACATATCTCTTTGGTCAAGCATATCAAGTTTCATGATGGAACCTCCGGTATCGGGTGTCTTATTACATACGTAGGCCATGGTATTGTTTCCCCCGGGCGAGGGCCTATGCCATGGTATTATTCCCCTGAGCGAGGGCCTATGCCGCAGTATTATTCCCCCAGACAAGGGCCTATGCCACAGTATTATTCCCCCGGGCAAGGGCCTCATGACCATAAGCCACAGTATTATATCCTCTAGACGACGGCCTCTGCTAAAGATACCACAATCATATTTCAAAGAAAATTGGACAATTATTCATTCATACAAAGCATAATATTTCAAAAAACTGATCATTTCATATTATCATAAAATAATTATCATCAAACATAACTTTACAGAGTTACTACTCACAGATAATTGCATAGATAACTCGGCTAGCAACTAATGGATCAACAGCTCACGGCGTGCGACCTACACAACCATAACAAATATACAGATTGAAACACACGCTTGGATTGAACTTAGATTACTTTATTTGTTCTTAGTGTGTTTCTAAATCTATCCTCATTATTATGTTTGAATTACGGTCTAGGAATGCCTAGGATGCGATGAGGATGCCAAAATGCTCTTGAAAACACTTAACAAAATTTGCTGAAAACAGGGCCTTCGCTCGAGCGCAACTTCCTTTGCTCGGGGAAAGGCTTAAAAATGTGAGTGGTCGCTCGAGCGCAACTTCCTTTGCTCGAACGATCTATAAACTCTGCAAAGGTACTGGTTGCTTGATTTCTCCTCTCAACGGTCGCTCGAGCGTGAGACTGAGGTCTTCGCTCGAGCTCAACTATTGTCGCTCGATCGATCTGCAAAAATGGTAAACTTCTAGGAGCATGCATTTCACGCTCGAGCCAACTTTTGGTTGCTCGAGCGGAAGTGCAACATACAAAGTGGTTGCTCAAGAGCAGGTTCTGTCGCTAGAGCAGAGAGGCAGATTTCTAGAATTTCCAGATTGCACTCCCAAGCTCAAAACTCAAATCCAAAGTCTCAAAATGCAACTTTTGGGCCCCAAAACTTGAGAAAACAAGCTCAAACTTGTAAAACATTGAGAATCTAAAATCATTTCGCAAAATCAAAGTCCAAAAGCATGTTAATTGTGCCAATTCATATTCCAAACTTTGAAAACATATCACATATGCAATGGAGTGAGTTCAAAGCTTCCAAATCATGATCAAAGAAGGCAAATTGATGGAAAACATGATGAATTCTCAAAATTATAGTAGACTTGGTGCATGTATGTGAGAATTCTTGACAATTAAGCTCAAAATGAAAGAAAATGTGCATGCATGCATGATATGTTCTTCCAACCTCACAAGCTCAATTCTTACATTATTCAACTAAATTCTCTTGAATTCATGGTCTAGACATCATAAGTATCCAATCTAAGGGTTGAATCCTTACCTCAACTTCTCAATTAAGCTCTAAATGGTGAATTCTCTAAGGTTCCAAGCCAGTTCCCTTGAATTTCTAGCAATTCCTTTGTTTGAATTCTCTCTCTCTCTCTCTCTCTCTCTCTCTCTCTCTCTCTCTCTCTCTCTCTCGTTTAGGAGCTCAAGGATGAGGAAATGAGAGTGTAATTTGAGTGTCTTGAGTCAAATAAGCCTTAGATAGGTTTGATTAAGTGTTGGCTAATTTAACTTTAATTAGTCTAAGCAATGACCATTAATTTATTCTAATCAATTCGTTCCGAATCGAATTTCAATTAAACCTACCATAAATTCTTAAAAATTCCAAATAACACATATATCAAGTCAATTTCGTGATCGGATGCCGATAAGGCCTTCAATTCGCAGAATAAAATAGAAACACAAACAGATCTTTCTACGATAGACCAATAGAAACACAAATAATGCAACAAACATGCAATTAAGTTACAATTTCCTCTTAATTATTCATTAGACATAATTAATCATGGTTTATTAGCTAATCATAGGTCGGGGTTGTTACATTCCCTCTCTCTCTCTCTCTCTCTCTCTCTCTCTCTGCGTCTTCTTCCATTTGCACACTTTGACACAAACCCAGTCGTAAATCGACCCAGCCCCAAATTGTGATTTGATAGCAATGTTAAAGGTTTGAATATTGCGAATTTCAATTACTAGGGTGTATATGTGTGTGTAGGTGTATTTTTATTTTTTATTTTTTTTTATTTGGTTGCACTAATAAAAATTTGCAAGGGTATATATTTAGCAAGATGGACAGAGTTATGGTAAATAATATTGGCTACACAAATGCCAGAATCTGAAGCTCAATTCTGATCTCCAGAACAATCAGATTATTGCCCAACCTTGGGGATTGTTAAGAAAAACACAAAGTATTAAACTTTTGGCCTATGGTGAAAAGGGTCTAGGGTACTTATTGAACAGAAATAGATTGAGTTGGGATGTGAAAATTGCTCAAGTTACAAATTACTTTAAGGGAAAATTAACTACATTCACATTAAGATACAATTCTGTCATATATTATGCAGTGTCTGATTGTTTGATGACCTTTCAAGTTAAAATAACGTGGTTATCATTCACACGCCAGTGAAAATCCATTAGAAAGTCTTGCTTATGTGTTCTATAGAAGCAGCAGCCTATTTTTGCTTATGTATTCTATAAGCCAATGAAAATCCATTAGAAATTCTTGCTCTCTATTTTGCTAGTGTACTGTATGTAGTAGTCGGGAAGTCATGCACTCTACATGTGCATTTTTTACAAAATAATGAATATTATTCTTAAAGGTACATTAGGTTGATTTTTTATTACAAGCATTATTCTTCTTAAAACTGCTCTTGATGCATTGCCATTACTCTTAATGGTACATTAGGTTGAATTTTTATTTTATTTTTTAATTTTTTGTTGCATTTATGGTTCTATGAGTCATGTAATTTGAAGTAATATCAGTTTTTATTCATCTCAAGTGCTCAAGGATGCAAATAGCTTTCTTCTTGGAAATGTTTACATATCTGTATATGAGAATAAAAAATATGATTCAATAAGGAAAAGGTATAGTTGCACGTTTGGTTCTGCTTTTTAATGACCAACTTTAAAAAAAAAATATCTGTTTTTTAATTTTGTTTGTAATTTTTGGTTTTTGTAATGACATGCCCAAACAGAGAGTTATGACAGATTTTATTTGCCTCTCTCTTATGTAGTTTTCTTTGCGAATTGAATGTTGGACCATGTCTATACAAGATCTAGAGAGTTATTCTCTTTGTTAAAGTAGCATTATTCTGTGTAAAATTGTATAATTCAATATAGAAGTGAAGTGTTCATTATCCACTATTAAACTATTGTGCATTTAAAATTCATGTTCTTTTTTTTCATCAAATCTCTAGTCAAAATGTATAGTTCATAGATACAGTGAGTCCAGGTTTTGACCCGTTATCTATTGTATTCCGAACTCGGGTTTAATGTTTTCATATTGTTGTTTACCTCTTATTCCCCTTGTATCCCTTTAGAATTGGCTTTCAGGTTGTGGTTGTGCATTTGGAACAGGTTGGTTGTGTTTCTTGCTCAAACCTGTGATGCCCAAATTTTAGCTTCCCCGCTCGAGCGGGTATTCTTGCACTCGAGCGTGCTTCATAAATTTTGCCTCTCCGCTCGAGCAGCCATTCTCACGCTCAAGTAGGATTCGTCAACTTTCAGTATTTCTTTTGCAGTTCTGAAAATACTAGAAAAGTGCTTTGGACGCTCGAGCGTCAGGTTGGTTGTGTTTCTTGTTCAAACCTATAATGCCCAAAATTTGGCTTCCCCTGCTCGAGCGGGCGTTCTTGTACTCGAGCGAGCTTCATAAATTTTGCCTCTCCGCTCGAGCGGCCATTCTCACGCTCAAGTGGGATTCGTCAACTTTCAATATTTCTTTTGTAATTCTAAAAATAGTAGAAAAGTGCTTTGGACGCTCGAGCATCCAGTCCCACGCTCGAGTAGGGACCTTCATCTGCAAAACTTCTGGAAATGTGTATTTTATGCTCGAGCACCAACTTTCACGCTCAAACGGACTGCGCGTATAACAGCCCGAGAAGATGATATTTTGGGTCACTTTTTCATATATCTCTCTCTCTCTAAAACTTCCCAAAAAGATTTTTCTTGAGCCTCTCTCTCTAAAACTCACCTTCTCTCTAAGATTTCATCTAGATCTGTTGGGATTTCCACCCTTGTGCCTTTGAGAAAAAGGTAGAGGGCATCAAGATCTTTTTTTTGATCCAAATAAAAGTGGGTTTCATCAATCCGGGAGTCTCACTCTTGCTTGGCTCAACTTCTTCCTTTGAGGTAAGGTTCTTTCTACACTTTATATGGTATTTAGCTTAGTTATAGTACCTTGTGTAACAATGGAGTAATTTGGGGAGGTTTTAAACAAACCTAGAGTTTGGACATAAAATGGAAAGAGGGGTTTTGGGTGAAGCAAAAATAAATGCTTGAGGGGTTTGAAAATAATGTTGTATTGTGTAAAATTTGAGGATTTTGGCACTTGGCCAATATTTGGAAAAGATGAGAGATTTTGCCCTAATTGAACCTAATCATTATTTTACATAAATAATGGAAATTGGCATTGGAAATGTGAAAATGAGAGGGTATTGATATAAATGGTAGAATTGGTTATGTATTAACTTGTTCTTTCGGAAGTTTTGAATAAATTATCTGTTGAGATTGAATATCTGTTTAGTGATATCTGTATTGGGCTATCGGTGGAGGATAGCTTGATTGTTGTAGAAATTGTATGTGGATTAGGTAAATTGAAACTAATCTTTTAATTGTTGTCATTGAATATGACCGAGGTTATATATATTGTATATGTATGTTTGTTTGGAAGTAGAAATGGGATGTACTTCATATTTGATTATCTTTTTAAATACATTGCATATGTATGGATATTTGTTTAGGAGGAGAAAGGGGTTGAACTCCACTATAATTAAGTTGGCCGGAGTGTCCTGGGTGAAAGTCCCAAAATCATACATGGGTGCCTAGCCTGCAAACGAAATATCCGTAAAATGGCAAGTGTAGTGCTTGTATAGCCTAGTTTACATGGGTCCTGTTTGATGGCTGCCCACGGACAAAATATTCGTGAAATGGAAGTTTGAAGTGTTTATGCATACCTGTTGTGTGATTTGAAAATCATTGAGTTGTAGCCTTAGTTCGGTTGTTGAGAAATAACGAAATTGACTCATGGATTGAGACAGATAAGTGAACAAAAAATGAGTTGAAGGTAAATGGATTAAGACTCAAAATCAATATCTTATGGGTATATATAAAGATGTGAAAAAGTTTTATCATGAGCATTGTTCATGCACTTGTACTTATACCTTTGCTAAATTTCATATACTGTGTTAGATGATTGCTATTGGGCTGTGGCTCACCCTATTTGGGAATAACATTTTCAAGTAATGATGGCATGCCTCCACTAAGGCAATAGCATTGGAGGGACCTTTGGGAAGCAAGAGCTTCATGTTTAGTTTATTTTGTATAGCCTAGGGCTAAATGTGTATTGAGCGAAGCTCATTTTGTTGTAACCAAATCAAGACTTGGAAAGGTGTAAGCCAATAGGGCATCTACTTCTGTCAAACTCTTTGTATCAGTAACTTTATGTAATGAAAGGACTCTTTACTCTGATTCATGTTATCTTTTATATATGTTTATGGATGTATTTATGGTATTATTTTGGGGGGCGTGGGAGGTAAGTAGATATTCTCTAATAGTTCATATATAAATTTTTTATCCATATTATTGGATAAAATTTTAATACTTGTCTTGAAGTTTTTTTCGTAGCTCTAGTGATTTCTTTCTTTCTTATCTTTTTCTTGCTTTTTTGTTTTAACCTTTTCTTTTCTTTTCTTTTCTTTTTTTTTTGTGGGTACTTATGAAATTAGGTTGCCAGTCCTTTTATATAGCCCTATATTTCACTGGCTTACTAACTTGTTTTCTGCTACCAGGCACAAAAAGAAGAAAGCGAAAACAAACCCTGCACCATCAACTAAGCAAGGAAAGAGGGAGGCTTCACGGTTTGTAACTTTCCTACAGTCATTTCTTGCAGTATTATTTGTGTTAATTCCTAAAAATAAAATGCTGACATTGTATTTGCAACTGGTTGCCAGAGGTGGAGAAGCTTCCTACAGCAAATCGAAAGGAGCTGCTACAAAATCTAGTCGGTTAACACTTAACTATTATCTTTGTCTTTGATGATTTTATGAATAGGTAGGCATGTAAGAAAGTGAAGTTTTTGCATTTGAACGTGTGTAGAAAAATTGTATTAATAGGTAGAAAGTTAGAATTATTAATTTTATAATTGTTATAATTTGCAGAGTATAATATATCAAAATTATTAATTTTATAATTGTTGTAATTTGAAATGTCAATTTTATTGAATAAGTGCTAATGGTGTTTTTTTTTTTTTTTTTAATGTTATTTTTTACAGATTTCTTTTGCGTGGGCTATTGTGGATATTTATTTTTGTATACGAAGAGTATATGTTCTGTATATAGAAGACATTATTTTTGTACAATCCTTTGTTTTTTACATTAAATCCAGTGTTTTTGTATGTAATATTTAATTTAGATGGATTATACTTGGTTGGTATGGATTTTTATGATATTTGGAATATGATCTTACAAGTTAAAGTTTTTAGATAGTTAATAACAAAATGGGTATTATTGATAATGGATTTAGATTAATTGATAGATGTATTATTTTGTATATGTGCAGGTTACAGGTTGCGTTGATAGTGGAATGCATATAATTTAGAAATTAATGAAAATTATTCAATTTGTGCATTTTAAAAAAAAAAATTAATAAATAGAGCTTTTGGCGACTAAACATTTAGTAGCCAAAAAATAAAAAGGAAACTTGTTGGCGACTAAATAGTTAGTAGCCACAAAAAAATGAAAGTTTTTGGCGACTAAACAATTAGTAGCTAAAAAGGAGCACCATGATTTTGCCAACTAAATATTTTGGTCACTAAAACAATAAAGCACATTTATTGAAAACTTTGGGCTACTAAATTTTTAGTCACCAATTGGCGACTTTCAGCAACTAAAAAAAACTTTGGTAGCTAAAAAATGACTTTTGGATACTAAGAAATTAGTTGCCAAAAGTGTAATTTGTTGCAGTGTATGAACTTTTGGTGATTAAAAAATTAGTCGCCAATTGAAGACTTTCAGTGACTAAATAATTTTTAGTCGCCAGTTGAGAACTTTTGGCAACTAAAAAATTAGTCGCCCATTGAAAACTTTCAGCGACTAAATATGTTTTAGTCGCCAATACCTTTCCCGACAAACATTCAGCGACAAACTGGCGACCAAAAAGTTTAGTCGGCAAACATTTTGGCGACTAAAATATGAATTTCGGGGACGAAAAATTTAGTCGCCAAAAGTATAATTTGTTGTAGTGTTAACACTAGCCACCATCATAGAAAAATTAAAATAATGTTATATGTACCAATTAATGTACTAACTAGTATACTGACAGATGATGTAGCATAATTTTATAAGTTTTGGGTGTTTGTAATTTGTAATAATGACATAACACTAGTTAGTACACCAATCTACACATTAATCGGTGCATGTAGCACCACCAAAGTTTAGACATTCTATTTCTACACACTTAATTAACACCTTCTCAATACACACATTAGAAAAACATAAATTCTTAGTATACATCTCTATATTCCAATATTATCCTCATTTTCAATTTTAAAACCCTAAGGCTATGTTTGGTTTCAATGTTTGAATCAATTTTTTGAATTTTTTTTTGAGAAAATTATAAATTAATTTGACAAAAACAAACATAAAAAAAAATATTTTTGCAAATTTTTTTACCCCTAGAAAGATAAAACCATATTGAAATGAGAAGTTTTTATTTATTTATTTTTAAAAACATATTCTAAAACTAGATTAAACATAGCCTTCTTTTTTCTTTTTTTCTCTTTTTCCTTCATTCATCCACTCCTCTTTTATTGTCTTTGCCACCACTTTCAACATTCCATCGCCACCACCACCGCCACTTGTAGCTCACCCCCTTCCATCCTAAACCTCCACAGTCAACCTTGAGTGATTTGTGGTGGAAGAGTTGTGGGAGTGTATGATTCATGACGGAAAGTGATCGCAAGCGAAAAGGGAAAGAGGTGATAGGAGAGGATGGCAGATGAGAGAGGTGGTGCTGGCAACAGAAAATGATTGTGATGTTTTAAAATTAGGGTTTGGATAGAAGAAGATGAGGGTATTATAGTATTTTTATTCTAAGACAAAATTGTATTAATGAAAAGAGTGGTACTATTAGCACCCCATGAATTATTTTGGAAGCTCCATTTCTTTGGACCCTCACTTATAAATTTTAAAACGTTTAAAATTTCTTTTCTTCACCCAGATAATACCAAAATTATCCTTAAACATTCTGCCCATTGAATGCACACCCCTCCACACCCCTATACCCAAAAAATAAATAAATAAATAAATTGCCCTTCCTAAAAATCCTAACAAAACCCACTAAGAAGAAGAAAAGTCTCATCATTTTCAAAACTCAAGAAGAAGAAGAAGAAAGAAGAAGAATACTGTCTATGTTCATATAAATTACAACATGGTATAGCATTTTGACTAACTACTACAGAGAGAGAGAGAGAGAGAGAGAGAGAGAGAGAGAGATTTTTATTTTTTGTTTTTAATCTCGTTTGGGCCATTTGATATGTTGACTTGTTGATCAGCGACTCTTGTTTAACATGGTATAGCCTTTTGATGTGCTTCCGTTTCTACCATAACACATCATTCCTTTCTTCTCTCTATCTCTGTCTTGGGACTGTGGCAGTGTGGGTGTGTGTGTGTGTGTGTGTGTGTGGTGAGAATTGAGAGGGAGCCATAAACAAAACAGAGTTGTAGTGTACCCAAAAATGGCGAGTTTCCTTCATGTTCGGACTTGTATTCCCAAACAAATAAGTTATGCTTGGGAATGTGTTTCCAAACAAAGAAATAATGTTCGGACATATATTCCCGAACTTGAAAAAATAAAATTTGTGCAAGTGTTAAGAATTTTAACTGTTAACTCGCTATCATTCTAAAATAAATAACAATACAAATTAAATTTCAAAATGTGATCGGTAAAACAGGTCCAAACCTATTAATAATGTTTGGTTACCCATTTCCGAACAAATAAAGAATGTTCAGGCCTGTGTTCCCGAATTTCGGTCATATGAAGATGGGATTTGGGGAAAATGGATGGGTGGTGATGGAGGTGAGTGTTTTCATAAACCCTAATTCATGATGTAATGGATGTGTAGGTTTAATTGTGAGATGAAGTGTCCTAAAATTAATGATGTCCTTTGTAGTAATTTTATTTGAGGTTATTATTGTAATAAATAAATTTTAAAAAAAGCTAAAAATTGGGGGGTCCAAAATAATTTATGGGGTGCTAATAGCAACATTCTAACAAAAATTTTCATTATGTGTGTGAACTAAGGAGAATTCGTGTGTAGAAATAAAATTACCCCTAAATGTGCTCCTATATAGTTATTGGATGCTACTGTAATTTTTTGTTAGGGTTTTTGATTTGTTTATTATTTGAGTGTAATTTAGGGGAAAAAATATAATATATTGAGAGTAAATTATAATCCTAAATAATGTAATAGTGTATTAAGAAATTCGGTGTATGTAATAATTTTTTTGAATTCAAATAGAATCGTGTCAACATAATTGGAACGTGTTACCGTTATTTATGTCAATTGATGTTTCCACTATACTTTGTACTTTTGTTCTCCATCAAAAAAAAGAATAAATTATAAATATTTTTTAAAATTTACTTAAAATACGGATGATCTCATACAATTTTATAAATTAATATTTTTAAGTTATCAAACAAACAAAAAGAGAGTAAAAGTAAAAAGGTATAGCCGTAATGTGAAAAAGCAAAAAGAAAAAAAAAGTACGGGCATTTGCCCCACTTGATTTCTTGAGGTATTATTTTAAAATAAAATTTAAAGTAGTGGTAAATTTTATTTACTTTAATAATTGAAGTTATAATATTTTTATAAATTTATAAATATTTTGTGAAACAATCACAGATTTATAATTTTTCCTAATTTCTTCGTAACCCTAATCTTCTTTTGTATACCACCTCCAAATTTGGAATTTTTTTTATCCGCTTTTTTCAACCACACCTTATTCCTGTTAGGGAAAATCGATGTGATTCCCCACAAGTAAATCAATCAATGGGAATATAAACTAATGCGGAAAAATTAAATCAAAGGGAACACAAGAATTTTTACGTGGTTCCCTCAATGTGAGGTACGTCCACGGGATCGAAATCCGATTCCACTATCAACCAAATAAGTTTTCAAACGATTACAAACGAGACACTAATGGTCTCACAAAACCACCCTTAGGTGAATTCCAAATAATCACAAATAAACAAGAGGAAAGACCTCACCAAACAGATGAACCAAAATCTTCAGAATCAGAGTTGAAAAAGACCCAAAATAAGATCCAAATCAAACGCACGACAACTGCCGAAACAAATCCACCAAGCCGAATTCAAGCACTGACCCCGAAAAAAAAATGTCCTTGCCACTGTGCATCTACTTTTTCTAACCCACCAAATTGATTTGTTTAATCAATTTGCTCAAGAAGGTGCTGTAGCTCCTTTTTCCCAAAAACGGCTCACATAAAGAATACACACATCATATTTGTGCATCTAGGGTTTTTTTAATCAAACCCTAATTGTATCCAAATTGGATTGGGTCTCCACAAATATAATATATAAAAATATATTATACTAAACCAAGCCCAATTAAAACTCTTTTTCCAAAACCAATTGGGTCCCACACTCCAATAAGGAGGTATACCCAACAATTCTCCCCCTACCGACTTAGATGGAGACATCAACCATACCCGCCAAAGTTCGACACTTTAAATGTTTGTCCCTCGACAAAGTCTTTGTCAACATATCTGAAATATTATCATCTGTGTGAACCTTTTCGAGTTGTAATAATTTCGAATCTAACACATCACGGATCCAATGGTATCTCACATCAATGTGTTTCGATCTCGAATGAAAAGTAGAATTTTTACTCAAGTGAATAGCACTTTGACTATCACAATAAAGCACATACTTTTCTTGCTTCAAACCCAACTCTTGCAAAAATTTCTTCAACCATAACTCTTCTTTGCAAGCTTCTGTAATGGCAATAAATTCAGCTTCGGTAGTTGAGAGAGCAACACATTTTTGTAATTTAGATTGCCATGCCACAGCTCCCCCTGCAAAAGTCATCAAATACCCCGAAGTAGATTTTCTAGAATCAACATCACCAGCCATGTCAGAATCTGTGAACCCATCAAGCATCGGTTTACCATCCCCAAAACACAAACACACCTTCGAAGTCCCTCGAAGATATCTTAGAATCCATTTTACCGCTGCCCAATGTTCTTTACCCGGATTAGAGAGAAAACGACTCACCACACCAACAGCGTGAGCAATATCCGGCCTTGTACAAACCATGGCGTACATCAAAGAACCAACTGCTGAAGCATAAGGAACTTTCAACATCTCTTCTTTGTCTTTCTCACTTGTAGGACATTGATTCGAACTAAGTTTGAAGTGACCTGCAAGTGGACAACCAACCGGCTTTGCTTTATTCATGTTGAACCTCTCAAGAACTTTCTCAATGTAGCTCTCTTGAGACAACCAAATCAGTCCCTCTTTGCGATCACGAACAATTTTCATACCAAGTATTTGCTTTGCCGGCCCCAAATCTTTCATAGCAAAAGATTTACTCAACTCTAACTTTAACTTGTTAATCATGGTAGAATCTTGACCCACAATTAACATGTCATCAACATAAAGCAAAAGAATAATAAATTTGCCATCCGGGAAATTTTTCACAAACACACAATGGTCCGAAGTGGTTTTAGAAAAACCATTATTCATCATGAAAGAGTCAAATTTTTTGTACCATTGCCGCGGAGCTTGCTTGAGACCATACAAACTTTTCTTCAATTTGCAAACAAATTTCTCTTTCCCTTTTTCCACAAAACCTTCTGGTTGCTCCATGTAAATTTCTTCTTCAAGATCACCGTGAAGAAATGCGGTCTTCACATCAAGTTGCTCAACTTCAAGGTTCATACTTGCAGCCATGCCAAGTACAACCCGAATAGAAGACATCTTTACAACCGGCGAGAAAATCTCGTCAAAGTCAATACCTTTCTTTTGCCCAAAACCTTTCACAACAAGACGTGCCTTGTACCTCAGATTCTTGCCATCATTCTTCAATTTGAAGACCCACTTATTTTTCAGAATTTTCCTCCCTTTAGGCAACTTCACTAAATCATAAGTGTGATTTTCAAGTAAGGAATTCATCTCCTCTTCCATGGCCTTTTTCCAATCACCTTTCTTTACATGCTCAATTGCTTCTTGGTAGCTCTCCGGCTCCCCTTGATCAGAAATCAACACAAATTCATTGGGAGGATACTTTCTTGAAGGTTGTCGGTCCCTTGTAGATTTCCTCAACTCAAGTTGTGGTGGCGGTTCTTGAGTTGGATGCTCTTCCTCAATTTCTGGCTCAACTTCATTAGGATTAGCATCATCTTCTACATCTTCAATAGGTGGCTGCATATCTCCCCCATTTTCATCATCAACTGAAGATGAAGGAGATGGATCCATGTCAATGAGATCACTAGTTTTTGGCTCCGGTTGATCACCTTTGCCAAAGTCTTCAATTGTTTGGTCTTCAAGAAACACAACATCACGGCTTCGAATGATTTTCTTGTCGACCGGATCCCACAATCTATACCCGAACTCATCACGCCGATAGCCAAGAAAAATACATTGTCTTGACTTACTATCAAGTTTGGACCTCTCATCTTTTGGAATGTGAACAAAAGCTCGGCAACCAAACACTCTCAAGTGCTCATAAGACACATCTTTGCCAGTCCAAACTCTTTCAGGAACATCACCATTCAAAGGATAGCAAGGAGATAAATTGATCAAGTCAACCGCTGTACTCATTGCCTCACCCCAAAAGGGTCTTGGCAATTTAGCTTGTGAAAGCAAACACCTTGTTCTTTCCACAATGGTGCGGTTCATCCTCTCGGCAACGCCATTTTGTTGAGGAGTCTTCTTAACTGTCTTTTGATGCCGAATACCTTGGCTGCGACAATACTCATCAAATGGCCCAATGTATTCACCACCATTGTCTGTTCGGATGCACTTCAATTTCTGCCCTGTTTCTCTTTCAACCATGGCCTGAAAATGCTTAAATACTTCTAGAACTTGATCTTTAGTTTTTAGTAGATAAGCCCAAACTTTCCTTGAATAATCATCAATGAAAGTAACAAAATAAAGTGCACCACCATGTGTTCTAACTTTTAAAGGACCACAAACATCCGAATGAATTAACTCCAACACATTTTCTTTTCTAGAAGCAACATTTTTATGAAAAGAAACTCTATGTTGTTTACCCGCCAAACAATGAACACAAGTTTTAAGATGTGTACCTTTCAAACCGGGTAGAAGCTCTTTCTTGAACAAAACTTGTAGCCCCTTTTCACTCATATGGCCAAGCCGCTTGTGCCATAATTCGGTAGAAGTATCATCTTCAAGTGCATTGACAACACCTTTACAAATTTTCCCTTGCATCGAATAAAGTGTATGACTCTTCTTGCACTTAGCCACCACCAAGGAGCCCTTTGTGAGCTTCCATATTCCATCACCAAATTTGTTGTTGAAGCCTTCATCATCTAGCTTCCCAGTAGAGATTAAATTAAGGCGAATGTCGGGAACATGCCTCACATCTTTAAGCAACAATTTGCAACCCAAATTTGTTTCCAAGCAAACATCACCCATACCAATAATCTTGGACAAACATTACCCATTCGAATAGAACCATAATCTCCTGCAGTGTAGGTAGTGAAGAAATCAACTCGAGAAGTCACATGAAAAGAAGCACCAGAATCAATCACCCAATGACTCTCTTGGCCCACAAAATTGATACAATCATCTTCACAAACGACCATGATATCATCGGTAGTAACTGCTGTTGTGTCTTCTTGCTTCTTATCCACACTTTTGTCACGCCTTTTCTCCTTGTTCTTGAGCTTTCGGCATTCCCGCTTCATGTGCCCTTTCTCATGGCAATAATGGCACTCAATGTCTTTCTTTGAAAAAGAACCATCTCTTGACTTGTCACGGCTTTGATCACGACCATGAGGAGTCTTACTCCTCCCCCTTGTTTTGCTTCGGTTTCTCACAACAAATGCTTCCGAATGAGAGGAGCCGGCTGATTTTCTTCTAGTTTCTTCATTCAACAAGCTACTAGTGACTTGACCCATAGTGACAACTCCATCGGGCGCCGAATTACTAACTGTCACAACCAAAGTCTCCCAACTTTCGGGTAAGGAACTAAGTAGCATCAAAGCCTGCAACTCATCATCAAAAATAATTTTCATAGAAGCAAGTTGGTTAACAATACTCTTTATTTCATTCAGATGTTCCGGAATAGGGCTGCCCTCTTTATATTTTAAATTAACCAACTTACGAAACAGAAAAACTTTATTTGTGGCTGATTTTCTATCATAAAGACTCTCTAATTTTTTCCATAAATCATGTGCCGAAGTTTCAGTAGCAACATGATGAAACACACTGTCATCAATCCATTGACGGATAACACCAACGGCTTTTCGATTAAGCCTATTCCATTCATCATCTTTCATACCCTCGGGTTTGCCACTATCACCCTCAATGGGTCCATACAAATCTTTGCAAAATAATAAGTCCTCCATTTTAGTTTTCCAAGTTACCCAATTGCTTCCATTGAAGCTAGACATACGACCCACATTCCCCTCCATTGATTTACACAAATAAATAAATCCAAATAAACCGTAAGCTCTGATACCAGTTGTTAGAGAAAATCGATGTGATTCCCCACAAGTAAATCAATCAATGGGAATATAAACTAATGCGGAAAAATTAAATCAAAGGGAACACAAGAATTTTTACGTGGTTCCCTCAATGTGAGGTACGTCCACGGGATCGAAATCCGATTCCACTATCAACCAAATAAGTTTTCAAACGATTACAAACGAGACACTAATGGTCTCACAAAACCACCCTTAGGTGAATTCCAAATAATCACAAATAAACAAGAGGAAAGATCTCACCAAACAGATGAACCAAAATCTTCAGAATCAGAGTTGAAAAAGACCCAAAATAAGATCCAAATCAAACGCACGACAACTGCCGAAACAAATCCACCAAGCCGAATTCAAGCACTGACCCCGAAAAAAAAATGTCCTTGCCACTGTGCATCTACTTTTTCTAACCCACCAAATTGATTTGTTTAATCAATTTGCTCAAGAAGGTGCTGTAGCTCCTTTTTCCCAAAAACGGCTCACATAAAGAATACACACATCATATTTGTGCATTTAGGGTTTTTTTAATCAAACCCTAATTGTATCCAAATTGGATTGGGTCTCCACAAATATAATATATAAAAATATATTATACTAAACCAAGCCCAATTAAAACTCTTTTTCCAAAACCAATTGGGTCCCACACTCCAATAAGGAGGTATACCCAACAATTCCCAGTACTACCTTCCTTCCCCTCACTGTAATGCTAGTTCTCCCTCCCCCATCACCTTCTGCGCCACTACAGCCATTTTGGTGACTCCCTTTCCTCTGCAACAACCCTCCGGTGAACCCCTCCCCACTGCAACCACCCACTAGCAAACCTCCCTCCCACCTTGCTTCCCCAAGAAGGTTTAATTGGCTAGCTAATTAAGGAAATAAAGAAAAGAAGTTGGGAACACCATCTTACAGAATGGGACCTTAACTTTCTAAATCCTTTTCCTAATGGGAGTTCCAATTTGCTTACCATGTGTTTTCTATCTACAACTGTGAATAGATTATTAAAATACAGAGACAGCAAATTAATCCATAAAAGAAACATTCATACACCCACGAAGCAGCGAAAGTTCATCACCATGAACTTACATGTTTCAGGGTCATAATTCCCAAGCATATAATTCAAATAAACATTCCAGATTGTAGAAATAAATATAGATGTTGCAATATTAAAACCGGGAAGACTAATTGGCAGGAGGTAGAAAAACTGGAAGGCTTGGCTCAACAATCTGTAGTGCACCAGTTGCTAACCTACTTGTCAAATCCTCCACAGGCAGCTTCATCACATCCTTTCTCATGCCAATGTCTGCAGCATAGCGGCTAACACAGTAGACCCCAACAGCTGTTGCTGCCATCCCATAAACATTCGTGGTCACAAGTCGTAACGGTGTTGATAAAACTGCTGCAAGGGGTCCACCTATTATAGATACCGCCTGTCCACTCTGCCCCATCCTACTCTGATCCACAACAAGCAGTCCCGTCTTGCAGTAGATGGCAAAGTCTTCACAGTTGTTCTTGAATACATTATAGCACCCAAAGCCGTTGGTAAGCAGGTAGTTAGCCCGATGGACCACAATGTCATCTGGGTCTGAAACAGCGAGAGTGCAAGTTCCACCACGTGCCTTTGCAAGGAAGAGAGCAGGAGTGACAGCATACTCAAAACGGTACAGAACACCACCAGAAAGGAAACAGTTTAAGCATGACGAGACAACACCGTGAGCTTCTGGTGGGGTGCAGGTGGAACACGGCACTGGAGATTGGGCTGGCACTGAGCTTAGCAGAACGATATCCAGCACTGTCCCTGTTCCAAATTCTTGGCCTCGTCTAGTAAAATGGATAACTTTATTATCCCCAACATAGATGCCTGCGTTCACATATATATTAGCCGATGAAGCATGGAAAAATATAATATGACTGAGAAACATCATCATCACATCCAAGTTTAATTTAATTAGAGAAAATAATAAAACCAAAAAATGAAAACAATATGGAAATGATACAGAATGAAAGAACCCGACGTTTGACAATCAGAACTCTCTATAACAAAAGCTCCCAAGAAATGTCCATACCATCCCTCTTTCAAGACAGAACTCTAAAATTTATATGTATTTTCCAAATGACTAAGAAACATCAAGAAAGCATAGTCCAGAATGCTAGAACAAGGACCCAAATGATGGCCTTGGCTCAATGATACAAATGACTCTGGTATTAGCTGAACCACCTCTCTTAAGCCTGTGCATTCTACACATTTTGCATGTTAATTAATATACAAAAACATATATATACATAAATATCTAACTTTTGATCCGGTAATGAATGAGTCATGTATTTTAAACAAGAATGGTGCTATATAATTTATTCCAGATGCTTAAAATTGTCCAAGCATATAACATATTTTAGAAGCAAGTACGGATGGGGAATCAAAGTAGATCCTGAAAAAAGCTTGCTCTACTCACATACTGTTCAGTTGGATCAGATCAGACTAGTAGAAAACCATAAAATGGACTTTATCAAATGAACTTCACAGCTGCCATGCCACAAATATCAAAAAAGAAAAAAGAAAATTATAGTACACAACAGAAAACATTGTTAAGCAAAAGCAGTGATAAATTATTCGTCTTTTTTTTTCTTTTCTTTTTTTTTTGAGAAATAGATAATTTCTTGTTGAAAGACTTCACCGATCTTCTCGTTAATTCAGTAGCAGGTCCAAAAAGTAATGCCTTAAGCAGCCATATGTAAAATCTACACAGCAATATTAATGCATATACACAAATTTAGTTCCCATTTTCTCCTTGCTTTTCTTTAGAGGGATAAATGGTTAATAGCACTTGGAAGGAGAAAGTGAAAGAGCTTGTTCAATCATTTAAACCAACTTTGAATAGCATTTACCAGTCTGCTTTTCAAAATGGTACTATGGGCTGAACAGAGCAGCAAAGCGTGTTTGACTTCAACCTAAACCATTTACTACCACTACAATAATATTTTTTTTCAGAAAATAATTTTAAACCAGTAGAATCCATATTATGTGATTGATGATACCAATAAAATTGAAAGAAAAATTGTATAGAACTTTTATAAGGCTACCGATGCTTTATGGATAGAATGTAGGGCTACTAAGAAACAACACATTAATAAGGATGTTTAGATGGATGTGTGGTAAGATTAGGAAAGACAAAATTACTATCGTGGCCAATTTAGAACTGCAATCCTATTTTATTAGAGAAATGCTAGAGAGCCCCAATTTAGCCCCATAAATTCACCCACAGTGATGTGGCAAGGTAGTGGAACCTATATAATTGAGTGTGCGACAAATTAAAAGTTGATACCTATCATGTCACATCATTGTAGGTCAAAGTCAAATTGGGGAACTCTTCTCAAACATTTTCCATTTTATGATTGCCAATTGAGACAAAATTACTTTCTTTTTCTCTTTTATTTTTGTTGGTTTAACCTATTTCCCAAATTACTTCTTATCAATCTATACAGTTTTACTGCAAAAGAAGAATATTTGTCGAGTCTCAACTTTTCCCAAGAAAATAAAATATTTATAAACATTTTGCCAGCCCAAAAATATGGATATATGTATAGACTGGACATATCTAGGGCTTTTAAGTAAATGAGCTAAGCCGAGCACTATTGTCACGACCCCAACTTGCCCCTAGTAGGATGGTGCCGTGATGGCCAGTAACCCGAGATTACCGAAGGCCAACTTACAAAAATGAAACACACAAACAGAGTATGCATAGGGGCTTACAATTGCGGAAGCATTAATTTAAAGTACAAGTGGTCCATAAGAGCCGTGCGTAGATCAAATGAGATAGCAAAACAATATAGTTTACATCCAGTCTATAAATAACAAACACAAGTTACATCTTGATCAAAAGGCTTCTCGGCCGACATATACAAAATGCAGGAAATACAAGCCAAGAAGCATGATTTTCAAGATTTGCCGACGTAAATACAAAAGCCGACATAAGCACAAGATGCCGACGTAAAACAGCATTGCCGACAAGAATGCAAAACAAAGCCAACGTAAATCAAGAATCCAAAACAAGCTTGCAAACACATCTAGGCGTCGCCGCCGTCCTGCTCATCACCTACATATATATAGAGAGGGTGAGTATGGAAACTCAGTGAATGGTACTAGTAATAAAGGTTTTGCATGAATATAGCCGAAGTCTTTCAAAACAAAACATGTCAAAACCATACAAATATTAGCCGAGATCCTTATATAGCAAAACACATCAAAGCTTTATCAAATCAAGAGATGAACCGTATTCATCTATCAAGTCTTACAAGTCTCAAGGGATGCTTACTGACATCGGCGAAACACAAATCGGCTATCCGAACAAACAGTTCCACGTAGTAATCCCTCAGTGGCAAAACAAAGGACTGTACGATCCGTAATCGATTTAGACAAAATGGTGCTGCCAAAGTTTAGAGTCCTCCAGCACGAGGGACTTGTGTTCCAAGAAAGGACCGTATCCTTTTATACCTAGTGCTGCAAAAGTTTATAGTCCTCCAGCCAAGGGACTTTCATACTTGGTACTGCGAAAGTTTATAGTCCTCCAGTACAAGGGACTTTTACACTTAGTGCTGCGAAAGTTTAGAGTCCTCCAGCCAAGGGACTTTTCAAAGATGACATCAAAACAAAGCTTATACTTGATACATCAAAGTAGGGCTAATCATTCATGCTTAACAAATACTTTCATCAAAGCGAGCAAAGCAAGATTTATCAAAACAGTATAACATAGCTTTATTAAAAATACCACTCACCTAGCTCCTCAGGTGTAGGCTCAAAGCAAAGATCAAAGTCCTGACAAATCACATGGCAAATCACATTCTCAAAACAAGCTTTACATACATGTAATGATCTCGGCACTCCCACCGAATCTAAATCAATAACAAAGTGAAACATGCTGAGAGTCAAAACACTGTTTTTTAAATCTCAGGGAAACCACACTGGGTACCACCCAGGTCATGCCGAGGTCCCACACCTCCTTGCCGAGGTGCGGTCCTGATGGCCACATCCAAAAACGAAATCGGGGAAATCCTGGGTTTCCCCTTTGAAGAAGGCAAAGAACAAGATCATCAAGAACATCAAGAACATGCATGCTAAAATCATAACTCGTTTATTCAAAAACTGAGATTTCATGCTAAGAGTTCCAAAACATGGACCTGGGTACCCATACAAGAAGACCATGCAAGAACAAACACAAAACATGATTCTTGCCGTGCACTATCGGATCAAAACCAGACTTTTCTTCAAGAACTCATGAACATCATTTTTCTCTTTCAAAAAACCAACTTCAGATCAATGCATGGCAATGCAAAACAAATGCGATCATGTAATGCAGCTAGATGATTGATAAGAACAATCAGAGTAGAGCAAGAATCTAACCTCAAAACTCAAATCCAACGGTTCGATCCTCAAAAATCAAGCTCGGAACTCTACTTCTCTCTCTCTAAAACTCTTTCTTCTTCCTCTAGAGCTTCTCTCTCTAAAAACAAGGATTTGAGACCAAATGATACAAAATGATACAAATGATATGTTTTTAGACCTGCCGGCTGTCTTATCTTTCAGCTCGGACACGTGGCGGTTCCGGGTTGGTTCAACCCAAAAAGGTGACTGATTGATGAGACAAGTCTATGACAAAGCGTCCTCGACAAGCTAAGGCAAGACACATCCGCAATCAAAGACATTGGCTAAACACAAAGCTTCGGCAACAGGGTAACAAAGAACATCGGCTAGGGAGGACGACACCTGACTAAGCTGTGCCACACCTTGGCCTGGGCGTGCCACATCTCGGTCTAGGCCATACCTGCCCCGAGGACAAAGATCACTAGTACAAAACATCTCGGCCTTGGCTCTAAACACTTCGGCCCAAAGAGTGACATCTCGGCAAACATGCCGGGGTGAAGATGGAGGTCAACCAAGTGGTTCCAAAATAATTCCAAGTACAAAGGTTCAAAGGCGAACTAGGCTAAGCTGACCTCGGCTACACACCAAGCAAGGAACAAGATCAAGCAAGTAACACGTAACAAAGCAAGGCAAAACAAGATAACAAGATTTATAAACATGACAAGACAAGATCATATAAAAATGTATGCAAGCATGGCTAAGTCAAGATGAGGGTTGTTACAACTATGTTGTTCAAAGTTGGTTTGAAAACTTAACAAGCTTCTAAATGTGTTCAAGCTCAGATTGTTTACATAACAAGTCGATATTGACGAGTTTCTAACAAGCCAAACATGAATCAAGCTCGATTAGCTTATTTTTTATAGTGCATACAAACTTATCAAATCAAGTAGTAGGTTGTTCAAGCTTAGTTTCAAAATTTAGTGAGCTTTATAATGTATTCAAGCTTGGCTTGTTTACATAACGAGCCAATCTTGAATGAGCTTTAAACGAGCCAAACACGAGTCAAGCTCGAGTAGTTTGGTTCGTTTAACATCCCTAGACATTAGTATCCTTCCACAAAACCAGTACAGAACAATTAACATTACCACTACATATTGTAATAAATATCAATAAAACAAATAAATATGGATAAATAGACAAAGCATATGTGCTTCAGGTCCAACACATCAAAAGACAATAATGTTAGAACTTAATGGAAGTTCACAAGAATTACACCTTACTCTATTCCTGCACTCTCTTCCAAAAGAATACAGCAGCCATTTGTCAACCAAATCCATTTATTGTACCAAATTGTACAAATAAAAAAATTCAAAATGTTTTTGATGCAACATGTATTAGATGGCTAAACAAGTACAATAGGCTTTGGAAGCCCAAAACAAAGTCTAAGAGTCCCATGATTGTCAAGAAGCATTTTTGGTGCAAAAAAAAGTGTACATGGTAGGTGGTGTTAGCCTATCCTACCAAAGTACCAAAGGCTTTCAGGGCTTACCCATTTGATGTAGCACAGAAAGAGGACGAGGCAGAATTGAGCTGGAGGCTTTACCCAAAAAATTCTTTGTATTCATGTCAGAATTTTGTGCAGAGGAGGCCTCTTTGCTTCGTTGGGCCTTACTCATTATCCCCATCTTCACCTAGGCTAATGGGGCATGTCTTTCTGTTATGAAAAAGCATCATGGTTGTTACAGTCGGATCCTAAGGTGTCAAGGAGGTTGGGAATTGGCTGAGGAAGAGGAAGAAACTGAACTGGCAATCAACTCCCTACCAAAGGGGAGGAAAAAAAAAAAAAACACAAACGCATTGTAGCATGATGAGAGTCACAGGGGATTGTTGAGCTAGTTCTGGTACTATTGTGTTTTCTCTCCTTTTCATGCTTTGATGATTTGTTTGTGAGTCTAATCTAAAACATTGAGATCTTTGATACCCAATTGAACTTGTTTTGTTAAGTTTTCATTTCTGGTAATTGATCAAAGCCTCTCTTTGTTAGACCTGACTTCTCTGGCTCTACAATCTGAATCTTTGATTACAAGTTACCTTCTTTGGCAAAACCAAGTCCATGAATTGGCCTTATTTTGTGTCACCACTTCTGTAAACTCTACAGAATTATAACCATATTCTCAAAATAGTATGCCACATGTCAGTTATGTGCCAAACTTTGTATAATTTAACTGAAAATATGATGGAGGGACAAAGAAAAGACAGTTACAATTGAAACATGAGAAACTAAAGTAAAATTTAAATAAAATTGGAGGGTTATTAACTTTTTTGACTCATAAAATTGTAACATTGAATGAAACAGACACCTCAAGATAGATGACTCTCACCACACCTTTCACAAATACCAGAATCATATCAAAACAAAAATGACAGCCAAATAGATCCTTTTTCCCATTGGAAGATCTCTCCACATTAGTAAGCATACTATCAATGGAATTGGTTATAATTCTTATCTCTGCATTTGGAAAATTTCTCTTCCTTTCTCACAAAGATTTAAGTAAAACATAGATCAAACAAATTTTTGTCACATATTCAAGTGGCTACTAGCTCTCCATGTCAAATATATTTCTCTGGTCTCATCGAGGTGTACTTGTTTACAAGTCCATAATTAGTCCATCATAATAATTGGAAAATCATGTATTCAGGACTTCTGATCATGATTCATTAAATATCTCTTGGAATCATCTCTTCATTCACCGGTTGGAACACTTGTGAATCTAGGTATACTAGGGAATACAACAGTACCTCCATAAACAGGCAATCAATCATAGTACATTGTATTGTAATTTCACATGTTGAAGCTTGCACTCATTAATTGAAAAGAAAACTTATTCTAGCATATTCCAGTTTCATATGTTGGCAACTTCCCCCATCTAAACAAAGAACAGCTACTATGGCTCTATGTGCATAAATTTGAAACTTGAATTGCCGGGTATGGTCCATACCATATGAAGACTTCCATCAAATTGAGGAAAATTACCAGGACGAAAGTTTATAAAGAATCAAGACAAATGCTCCAAATTTGTTGCTAAATAGCATCCACCTACCAAGCTCTTATTTGTGCATGGGACACAAGATAATGTCTTGTATCCCATGGAGATGATCCTTCTTTAGTCCTCTATGACCAGAGAGGCCAAAACACAGGTGGGAAATTGTAGAAGATTGTTGAGCTTTCTTTAATCGCTCATGAGTGTTAGTGCTAGTACTAGCATAGCTAGACAATTTCATGACTCTGCATGTGCAACCTTGAGTAGGAACCAAAATCACTTCCATTGGAAGCAACATTTGGCAAGCCTAGATGCTTTGGAAACAAAGAGGATTCATAAGAGAAATCAAGGAAAACCTTCACCGGCATGAAGACAGCTCTCAATGAGGTTAGGACAAATAAGACCTTGAAGAAAGGGCTTAACAATCTACAAAAGCAGTATCAGGTCAATTGGCGACTAAGCCACAAAGCTTGGTTGGCCAAAATAGGACTATATCAGGTTTGTTGTAACGCCCCCAAAATATTAACATTCGATAAACTCGAATTAACTCACAAACGTAATCAAGCTCCACTAATTTCCATCGTTTACAAGTGAACAAGATAGGTAACTCCATCAACTTTAATTACTAGATCTCCTCATTTCTATTCAAGACATTTCCAAGAGATTTACAAAAGGACATTCATGCATTCATCCTATGACGTGAACATATAGCATGTAATCTACATTATAAGAATTTAAAATAGAAACAAATCATGCCCTAAGGGCTACAAGTTTCACGGCTTATGTCCAGTTACACATAATGGTTATCAAACCCATACATATATCGCCCTTGGCTTGTAAAAAAAAAAGCAATAAGAAATGAGCCTCGTGCTCCAAAAGAATACTCTACGCCTTCACTTCAGCGGAGTAACCAAATCCAGAGTTTTTAAAGGCTCAAGGCGCACCAAGGCGCTGAAGGTCTCTTGGGGCCTAGGCGTAAGGTGAGGCGTAGGCTTTATTGAAGCAATGTGTGCACAATCTTTGTAAAAAATAGATAAATTAACAGACACAAAATAAAATTAAATAAAATAAAATACAGGGATAGGCATGGAAGAGAAGCAAAAAAAACATAGAGCAAAAAAACACAGCAAAGAAACAAGAAAAAAATGAAGAAGAAGAAGAACCAGCTAGCACAGCAACGAATAAGCAGGAAAAAAAAGAAAAAGAAAGAGAGAAGCAAGCAGCGAAGAAGAAGAACCCAAAAAAAAAAAAACAACGAAGAAAAAGGGGAAGGAGGAGGAGAAGAAGATGGAAAAGAAGACAACAGCACCCAGCAAAGAAAAAGAGAAGGAGAAGGAGAAGACTCACCTAAAGAAATGAATAAGCAGCAAAAAAAAAAAAAAAAAACAAATTTGAATCGAAGAAGCACGACGAAGAAGAAGAAGAAGAAGAAGAAGAAGAAGAAGACTCACCTAAAAATGAAGTCGAGACGAGCCCAGAGGAAGAGAAGAGACGACACCTCAAGCTTTTCTTCGATAGATTTAAGGCTTTTGAGTCGTCGACTAATTTGGGTATTGAGTTGTATGAGTTGTAATCCTATGTGGTTAGACCCTTCCAAACTCATATCAGAGCCATTAGATAAGCATTAGGGAAAGAGAAAAAAAAAGGGCTCGCTTACGCATCGCCTTGTGCCTTTCAACGCCTAGACCAAGGCTCAGCCAAGATGCGCAACTCATTCAACTCGCCTCGCCTTGGGTCCCTTCAGGGGCAACCCTTGCGCCTCACTGCGCCTTACGCCTAGGTGTGCCTTTCACAACACTAACCATATCTTTACCTGAAAATGGTTCCTACTAAGGGGTGAGCTTAAAGCACACAGCAGAGATAATCTAAACAAAGTGCATACAGTAACAATATCATAAGGTGCAATGCAAATGTAATGTCAATGCCCAAAATATACATTTTTCTCATTTGAAATCCTTATGCCATGCACTTGCTCCAAAACATAACCAATTCAATTTTTTCCATTTGATAAACAAAGGGGTGGTAAATACGACACTGGTAATTCCTAAGTTGGTATCTGTAGTAGGTTCTCAAAACACTACCAAAACCACTTTATCGGCTCCTAACCGGAAGGAACTTGACACCTACTCCACGCATGTTTTTGGCCTTTCACCATGGACCTCAAGCCAACTTAATCTCAATTTTACACCCCCCAACAGGATCCACCAAGGTATTTACCCCAAATTCATCACATCTCAACTATTCCCAATGAATCAATTTGAAAACCAATTTCTCAACACCAAAGTGAGAGTTAAATCATGAGGTTATGCAATGTTCAATGCCATGCATGAATTTGTAAATATTACAATTTACCTAATTCGCATGTGAGTTCTACAACAATCAACACAACCCTCCACCGGTTGCAAAAACAATTATCACTATTCAATAAATATTTCAAACTGGACAATATACAATATGAGTATAATCAACAATCCTCAACAACATCAACATAGTAGGCATTCCTCATTCTTTCTCAAGAATTCAATACTTTCATATAACAATTTCCAAAAGGAATTCTAACATTTCCAACAACAATTTTATCAACTTCATCTCTTTTGAGCATATACATCCATGGACTCATTTGTTCAACAAACACATGTTTTTCAACACTTATAAGTTCCTCATAACTTAGCCAAAATCTCAATTTCAACATTTTAAACTTCTACGGTTTTATCAAAATTTGGGGATTTCTCAATTTAAAGATATTTTTCATCAAAACTCATGAGTTACACAAAACCATGCTCAACTAACAAGAACCTTCACAAAAATTTAAGAATCTCCCCCTTTTGTACATTAAACATATCTTAAATAAAAACCCTAATCTTTCCATGTGTTATATTATCAAAATAACACATAATAAAGTTAAAACACATACACTAAGCTTAGAAAATCCCTACCTCAAGTTCTAGAAGTGAAGAGAGTGAAAAACCCCAAATTTCCATGAAGCCGACACCTGATCTCCATCGCACAAAATGCTCCTCTCGAAATGCTCTCCAAAAATGCCTCAAGAACAAGGGTCAAGAAATTTATGGATTTTGGTGGATGGAAAGATTTATGAGGGCAAGTGGGGGTTTTCTAGAGAGACATGAGAGAAGAGAAAAAAGTGAGGTGTAG
Source organism: Camellia granthamiana (assembly GCA_036172215.1). Taxonomy (NCBI): domain Eukaryota; kingdom Viridiplantae; phylum Streptophyta; class Magnoliopsida; order Ericales; family Theaceae; genus Camellia; species Camellia granthamiana. The sequence continues at coordinate 70,765,930 of CM069912.1, forward strand.
AGACAGAGAGGGAAATGAAAAAGTGAATAAGAATGAGTATTCCCTCAGATTTTAAGTGAATGGGCACGATTCCCAAATCTAAATTCGAACACACCGCTCGAGCGGTGAAACCTACACTCGAGCGGTGAACGAAGGCTTGCAAAATCTCTCTCCTCTGCAGAACAAACCACTCGAGCAGTGAAACCACACTCCCAGTATCTCAAACTTCAAGACACGGAACTGGATAGATGCAATGACCGCTTGAGCGACAAAAGAACCGCTCGAGTAGACTCAAGTCTAAACTCAAGCAAAACCAAACTTAGAGTATTCCCACCCTTCCCCGATTCACTCTTACACCCAAAGACTCAAATCTCATCTCGGAATTACAATTTAGAACATGAGGTAAGGTTGGGAATGAAAAGTAAATGGTGGTACACGATTCTCAAAGTTCCAAAAACAAACAACAATTCGGAAACAGGACGATTAATCCAAAATAAATGTAATTAAATTGGTTTAAAGACCTGGGACATCACATTTGTCATAACCCACAATTTAGGTAGTGAAACCACCATGTTTGGCCTAGTATTGTAAAAGGCGCACCTAGGTTCAAGGCGTAGCTTGTGCGACTTGTACAAGCCTAGGCGAAGCGCATTCAAAGAGGGGCAATGAAGCGCGTGCCTTAAGTGCATAAGGCGCAAGGCTCAAAAAAAGCGCGCATTATGCACTGTCAATTTTACTCTCTTTTTTTGGGTTTATTATTGATTTATGATGTAATTATATGTGCCATCACACTGGATTAAAACTCTCAAAAAATATATACATATACATATCAATACATCAAATATCACAGAACCCAAACAAAGAAAAGTCCTATAGTGGTGAAGACAGCAGTAGCTCCTCCTCCATATTCCGCCAGCTTCTTCATCTCCAGCTTCGGACAGCTTCTTCTCCAGATTTCGGTTATGTTTTCTTCTACTTCTTTTCTTGTTCTCCTCTTCTTTCTTTCTCTTCCCCCTCTCTTGTTTTTCTTCTCCAGTGGTTGGGTTTGATTTCCACCCCCCTTTTTCTTCGTTTCTTCTTCTCCAAGTGCTTTTATTGATTTTTTTTCTTCTCTTCTTTCTCTTCTCCAGTTGCTGGTTTTGATTTCCACCCCCACTGTTTCTTCGTTTCTTCTTCTTCCTCTCTAGGTGCTTTTATTTTATTTATTTTTCTTCTTTCTTTCTTTCTTTTTTTCTTCTCTTCTGCTCTGTTTTTTTTTTTTTTTTCTTTGCCTTTCAGATTTCAGTTTGCTTCTCTTCTCATTCATCTTCTCTGGATTTGTGCCATGTTGTGCTGATTTTCTGCTTCTACTGCTGCATTTCAAAGATGTTCCAAATTATCTTTAACCCCTTGCTGCACTGTCAAGATAAAGTTCTCCTCTTTTTGGTTTGTCCAACTTTCTTTTGGTGGTTATAAGTTGTGAATTCTTTATTTTGATTATGTTGATGTCCAAATTATTAGTTTATGTTAATTTATCTACTTTTTTTATTGAAAGGTGCGGCCCACTTCAATGAAGCGTGTACCTCGCCCTAAGCCCCAAGAGACCTTCGGCACCTTGGTGCAACTTAAGCCTTTAAAAACACTGGTTTGGCCAACCAAAACGTGATCCAAAGAGGATTCTCTACATCCACAGGTTGGGCCAACCAAAACAAGGGCTGCGGCCAACCAATTGGATTTCAAAAAGCATGCCCAACTAACCAGGCTGACCAACAATAAAAGTTTGGTGGTTGTTAAAAACTAGCTATTGGGTAGAACACCAATATATGTCCAAATGCCTCCTTTTGGTATTCCATGATGAGAAACAGGTCTTTTGAGTGAACTAGCATTTCTATAGAATATTCGTCCAAAAAAGGATTTCTATAGAATCTAAATTGCATCTCAAAGAGGTTCACCACCTGGTGTGAGTGAGCGTTAGCATGGGAGGCCTTTACACAACTGGTGTAGAGCTTAGTCCTTGGAGACTTTTGAGTTCTAATATTGTGAAAGGTATATTTCTCATCTAGTGTATCCTTTATACACTTCCAGCATCACATGCCAACACTTTGGTCTCATATAGAGACACCCTTCGAGCTTTCAATAAGTTCACAAGTTTAAATGTTAGGAATTTTTTTTTTTTGTGGTGATTGTGATTTTGGGTAAGCCCAAACCCAATTTATTTATAGGGTCCTACTAATGACAACTCTAAGAGTTGTCTTTTAAGAATCACAAAAAGTCAAAATATTTATATTCTTAGTACACTTTTCACATATCCCAAAACACTTCCATATTTTTATACATTTTTTTTTTTTCACACATCTCAATACATTTTTTACACATTCTCCAACACTAACAACAGCCCTAAGGGCTGTTTTTAGCACTTTCCTTAATTAAAATGCACATGGAAGAGGTTAATAGTGGATCCTAGTGAAAACCCTAGTGAAGTGATCATAAAGGTTTTGGGTGATTCTAGTGAAAACCCATTTGGAATAGTGGATTAACACTAGCAAGGGAGGCCAAAAGTGGAAGTAGGCGCACAAGTGATGTGTCAAACCACTAGAAATTGCTTGAGTTAATCTTGTATCATTATTGCATTCAATTCTTGTAATATATGAGATGATTGCATGAATGAAGTTTTATTGATATCATCTACCTCAAAGGTTTGATTGACCAAATTAATATTTAAATAACTAACCTACAATTGAATAACTTGCAAACTAGCACGTCATAAGTGTTCAAATTTGGTTCATAATCATACACATTTCAATACTTGAATTTGACATAGGCCTTCTTGGATCAATAATTTGCATAGCTTGAACTGATAAGAAGAAAAATTGACACTGGATTTAAATTAATCAAAAGAAAGAATCTGCAAGGAATTGACTTGAAAAATTAGAAGTATCCTATTCAAACCCCAGGACATTTCAATGAGGCGTGTTTGACAACTCCATCTCTGCATGCATGCCAGATAAACTAAGAGTTAACCACGAACCGTTAGAAGTAGGTATTTCACCTCTGCCCATTTCTGAGCCTAGTTTGTAAATTTTTTTAAATTGACAAAAATAAAATAAAATAAAAATAAAAAGAAGCACAAGCAGGTGCCAGGGTAAAAGCAAGAGAGCAGGGTAGGCCTGTGACAGCTGGTAAGAAAGCTTGCTGGAAAGTATTACCCCTCTTTTTCTTTTTTCAATAATCATGTCGGAAAGTATTCCATTTTAAGCAATGCAGCAACACATAGTAAATCATTTACACTGAATTGCAAATAAGTGTGAGCATAAATGGGCTATCGTAACTTAAATTAAGGAAAAATTACAAGAAAAATCCCCAAAATTTGATCCCTATAACAAAAAAAACTTTGCGCTTTAAATTTTGTCAATTTAAATCCTAATATTTTGATTTATTTTCAATCTAAACTATTAGCCTATTTCTGTTAAGTAAAATCAACAGAACAATGATATTTTAATCATGTCTAAATATCTTTTTTTCCTTGAGTTTAATGACTTTCCAATTAGTTTTACTCAACGGAAAAAGAAAAATGGTTTAGATTGAAAACAAATCAAAAGTTTAAAGTTTAAATTGACAAAATAAAAAACTCAAGGTTTATTTTGTTAAAAGTGTCAAATCCTGGGAATTTTTTATTTATTTATTTATTTATTTATTTTGTAATTTTTCCTAAAAGACATTGACAGAAGTTGATTTGGAGGAAAATAACCTGGTTGATATAACAATGACAAAGATAAAGCATGAAGTGACTGTCACAAGCATGGACTAGCAAATGTTTGATTTTCCATTTTGTTGCGATTTGCTCTAAACAAATCTAGATAGCAAAATGTGTTATATAGATGTGAATCATGAAAAAGTGTATATATGTGTTCGAGTGGATATATATATATACATAGAGAGAGAGAGAGAGAGAGAGAGAGAGAGACCGTGATGGGCGTAGACATACGCAGACCTCCAGGAGTAGATGTGATCGCCTGGTTTGAGGCTGTCCCTGCGCACTCTGTTTCATTTGCATACATATTTTAATCAATCAAATCTTGTAGAGATCGAAAAATTTTAGAATACATTTCAAGAAGAAAGGAAATAATTTTTGTTTGCTCAATCAAAACACCATACTTACCTGTTTGAGAGTAGCCCCATCTCTCTCTCTCTCTCTCTCTCTCTCTCTCTCTCTCTCTCTGTGTTTGCTCTTTCCTCTGACGATTCCTGTTGTTGAGAAAAGAAAGTCTGTAACGAGAAGCAAGTCGCAAAACCACTCTATAACGAGATTACGAATATGCCCCCTCGCCTCCTCCTTCCTCAACTCTTCCTCGTTGAGGAATAATAGAGAGATTACCACGCGGCGTCTTGCAGCGTTGCACACGTGTCCCCGTGATGGATGTGTTTCGAATCTAATACCCAAACCGCCTGCCAGTGCTAAAGCTGTTTCTTTCAATTACCTTAACTTAAAACGGAAACCTAAAAAACAAAGGTAGATTACATGGGAGAAAAAAAATTAATACAGGAGAGGTGCAAGTCTATTTAGAATGTCAAAAAAAAAAAAAAAAAAAATTGTGATCAATGTTGATATTTTCTTTTATTTCTTTCACTTATATGTAATTCTCTTAAAATAAATGCCCAAATTATACAAATATTGAAAGAAGAAGTAATTGCAAAATAGTGTGGATCTAAACTAATTTAACTAGACATGGAAAAACAAAATTACAAAACTATGTGGTAATTTACATAATTGCCCTCATATTTTGTCCTAATCCCTCTTTCTTCTTCCTCTTCCCTTCTTACTCTCTCTCACATGGATGGGTGATCATTCCTCTCTCATTCTCTTACATCACCGATCACTCATCATCCATTCTTCCCAATTGGCACCAACCACACCTCCCGTCAGTCTACACCTTTCTCAACTCCTCTCATAACCTCATTCTCTACTCCTAGTCATATTTTCTTGCCACGCGGACAATCCATTTGCAAACCCTAACCACTACCCCATTCCCATTTTCCACCCCTCGCCACCATTTCCGACCCTCTTCAACCTTTCATTTTCCACCCTCAACCACCTTTGACATTATAACGATTCTAGTTTAGACCCGACCCATTTATTATTTTGAATCTGGGATTCCTTGTATTGAATGGTTGTCCAAGTCCTTGTTCATCTTATTTCTTGTTGAGTTAGGTTGTTTGGAAGTTATGGTTGTGTTTAAGACAAGTTGAGAGTTAGTTTTTTTCAAAAGAGTTGTTGTCCAGATTTTTACTTATTCGCTCAAGCGGTCTTTCTTACGCTCGAGTGGTCTTTGAGATCTCCTAGTATTTTTGCAGGTTTGCAAAACTTTTGGGAGCAGGGTGTTCTTTGCTCGAGCGATCTGTCTCAGTCTGCAAAACTTTTGGAAGGGTGTCATTGTGTGCTTGAACGGTCTACGCGTATATCAGTTCTGAAAATTGACTTTTTAGATCACTTTTTCATCTCCCTCTCTCTTTAAACATTTCAAAACCTTAAATCATCACCATCGCTCGAACGGTCTACGCGTATATCAGTCTTTTTGGGAAGTGCTCTTCTGGGTGTTTCTGGAGCTGCTAGTTAAATTCTTTTGTTCATACAATATGATTTGTTAGATTCAACAATAATTGGGCTGAATCAATTCATTATTGTAATAATTCCTCCAACTCCACATCTTTTCTTTCTTTTATTATTTCATTCAATTGTTGTAATAATTTCTTCCCCCTCTTTTCTTGTTTCTTTTTCAATTCATTGTTGTAATAATTCCTCCAACCCCATGTCTTTCTATCTCTTTTTATTTCTATGCTTTCCATATATGTTAATAAGCATTTTTTATTTATTTATCATATCCATGACTTGCATCCATTTTCCATGCATTAAGATTAGGCTAATTTGCATTTGTGGGTTTTTTTTATCAATTCTTATGTGCCTTTGTGCTCTAACTCATGCCTTGAGATGATTCATGTATTAAATGTTAGTAGCCAGGTCTTTAGTTGTATTTTGTGTATGTATTGCATTAGGCATTTGCATATAGGATCATGCATATGTATATAGCATGTTATTTTTGGCTTGCCCCGGAGGAGTACTAGGTGAGCATTTACAGTTTTAGCATCTCGGCTGTATATGTTATTTTATTATGTATAGCATCTTACCATGCGACTAAGTACTTAAATGATATATCTCTATGGTTGCCAGTGGATGGAGGTTGCATCATTTAAATTGGAATAATATTGATTCTTATACCTATGGGTGCACAAAACAGTGCTATGTAGGTATGTAGGTGCACAAAACAATGCTATAGAGGTGCACAAAATAGTGTTATGTGGCACGAATGCACAAAGTTGCACAAAGACAGTACGATATAGGGTGCACAAGACAGTGCGATACAGGGTGCACAAGACAATGCGATGCAAGTTGAATGCACAAAGCAGTGCTATAGAGGGGTACACAAAACAGTGTGATGCTAGATAAATGTACAAAACAGTGCGATGTAGGTACACAAGACAGTGCAATACAGGGGAAAGATGTATGGTATGCAGAGGGAAATGAGCAATACATAGAGTAGTGCATCATGTACCTTATAAAATGAGTGTAGGGCAACTTGCTACAATTTATTGAAATGTAACTGAAAAACACTGCAAAAGATAACTCAACGAAACTCTATTTAAGTACAAGACAAAGTCAAGAGCAAGAGCAACCAATCACGCAGTTCAAAACAATTAGAGTGTATGAGCATGCATGCATAATCCAAAGCACATGTATTAATCAAAGGGAAGATGGCAATCCCAAGAGAGTTTTGAAACTAACCGGAGACAACTTTCGAAAGCTGGATCATATCAAAATCATCATGGGGATGAGCTACCCTAACCTAGGGAAAAGTGCCCAACAAATGGTTTTGAGTGGACTGAGAGAAAGGTTAGGTTTATGCCCCTTGTTTAATTGATGACCCGATCAGATGTACTGAAAATTGCCCCTAATGTTCACTGTTTATGCCCCTTGTTCGATGGATGGCCCGATCAATGGCCCCTAGTGTCCAGTCACTGGCCACTTTTTCAACATTATGCAAGCACATGTGATGGGGATCATCAGATCTTGGAACGGCTGCCAACCAATCAAACTCGTGCTATTCTTTTACCTCAGCATTACTCCAATCTTCTCCAAAGTAGTGACAGATTCCTCATATACACTTTGCAATGATCATGAATGCGATGCCCCTTGTATGGGCACTCTCAGTTTGTTTATGAATTCTACACATGGACTTGTTTTTGAGTTTGGAGCGAACATTCGTGTATGAAATTTTGGTGATACCACTCTATTAGACTTTAAGCGACAGACAAGCTAGGGTGACTTGATGAAGAGCACTTTTGAGCAACAGACACGCTATGGTGACCCGATAAAGAGCTTTTTTGAGCGACAGACACGCTATGGTGACTAGATGAATAGCGCAGACTGAGACAAACACCAGGCATGACACAACAGAACTCACAACTGACCCAAAAGCAAAAAAAGACTCAAGGTAACTGATCATTCATAGTGCCCCTAGCATTACTTATGTTCCCTTTAGAACTCAATTTCGATTCCTTTTTTTTTTTTTTGCTCAAGTTAGAGATTCTACTGATAAGTTCAAGTATTGAAAATTTCTCCACTTGTTGATTCAAACTAGTTCTTCTTTACCCAACACAAGTATAATATGCGCAGCAATCGGTGTAATTCATGGATTGATGCGAAGCTGACAACGTGAATTGGGCACAGTGATCGGGTTTGAGATGAATAAGATGGATAAGGTTGATACCGAACTTCAGGATGAAGTTGTCTACGTATCCCAAGAATGGAAATCAGGTCAGCGTAGTTCATGGCTACCTTACTCGGGTTTCGACACTCTCCTTTTATGCTCTACCTTTTACCAAAGTCGCCCCTTTGGGGTTTTCAACTTTGCGAGCTTTATTTGTTTGATTTCTCATTTTTCATGCTCTAACTTTTGCTTAGGTCGCCTTTTCGGGTTTTCGACCTAGCGAGCCTCTCAAGGATAGCGTTACAACATTTGTGGTGAATTTGATCAATAGTCATCCTTGCCCTGACACTGGAATTGGCTTCACTTTGATTTGAGCTTGGTTCTCCACTCCTTATGCATGTCTTCTTCTTTTCTATTGCTCAATTTTGAAAGTTGGTTCTTCTCGCAATGTGATACTTCCTCGCATTGGCCTCCCCAAATTCAGACAAAAGTTCATCTCCTCACAGTTACTTAGATTTCATTCCAATGAATACCCTAACTTGATGGTTGATTTCTCTTCCCTTTTCTTCTTTTTTTCTTTATTTTCTTTTCTTTTCTTCGGTTTCTGTTATCCATTAATGAAAACACCGGGGGGAGAAATTCTATGATTGTGAGGTCTGAAAGCCGTCTTGTGCTTGCCAAAATGATCACCTAACGGTGAAGAAAATCCCTAGGACAATGTAGAACACCACGCACAATTTTGAACCTAGCTTCACAAGTTGCAGAAGAAATAGCTTTAAACTTTTTGAAATCATGAAAGACTTTGCACCGATAAGTCAGAATCCACTCAAACCATTTAGGGGATCCTTCTCAACATTCGAGCTTATTAACAGAATCCCATTCTAAAAACAAATTCAAAGCTTTTTCTATTTTTTAAAAGGTTACACAGGCATTACTGTAAGCACAACAAAATGATCAAAACTTGACTCCTGCTTTCTTATTTAGAAAAAGGAAAACTTGAGGGTACACAAGAGCGACTCAAAGAAAGAGACTCAACTAACGCAACGACACAAGAAAAGACAGAGAAAGTAAAACTCACAACTCGATACGCAACTCAACTGTTTACAGGACATGACTTAAAACAAAATCAGTACTCGCAAGACAAAAGAGGTTTTCACTCTCCAAGTCCATCGGCCAAATTCACAAAAAAAAAACTTCAAGTAGCCCACATAAGGTTCCAGACCTACCATCAATTCAGTAATACTAACATCCACACCCAGTAGGATTGATTTCAGACTTTCAAAGTGAGTCTCACAGATTGAGCCACACAATTACTCTGGTTATCCCCACACATCTTTTTGACCATGCTAGCTAGGGTCAAGGTTGGTTATTGGCAAGCCATGGATGGGATTTATGTTATGGAGTGGCAATTTATTGCAATCAGGGAGAGAGGTATTGACAACTTTGGGATTTTCAGGTGGAGTGATGACCTTATTGTCAATCAAGTCTTGGATTTCATGGCGAAGGCGAAAGCAACGGTCAGTATGGTGACCGTACTGCTGATGGAATGTGCAATATTGGGTAGGGTCATGTCTAGGTGGAAGAGTGTTAGGGAGAGGTCGAGGATTGAGAGGTTTGAGATCCCCTTTCTCCAGTAATACCTTCAAGGCAAGGGTTGGGCTCATATGGAGATGGGCAAAGGTTCTTTTTTGGGAGGAGGAAGCATCAGTGTTAGAAACATTGGCAAAAGGGTTGGCGGGTGTTGGTTGGGTATTTGTGGGCTTGGGACTGGAATCAAGATAGGTGTTTCTGGTAAAGCATCCATTTTCATTGTTTGACCTTCCCTTGTTTGCCAACCTATGATTCAAAGTACCCACAACCTGGCTTTTCTCATTGAATTCATCCATAGTAATCCCCACTTAAGCATTGGTGTGTTGAGCGACGAAAGTTTCATCTACAAGCCTTTCAACAATTGCAAGGACTTGCCATTTGTTCAGGCCTTTAGTCCTCAAAGCTTCAACAACCAATCGGAGATGTGCACAAGGATCAATAGTCATTCCAAACTCCTTCTTGCTACTGGCTTCGGCCCTGTTTGTTTTTGATTGGCCCATTCCACTTTTAGCTTGTCCCAAGATTGGAGAATTATTTGGTACAAAATCCCCAGCATAAGGTGTGGTAAAGGACGGGGTCGGAACCCCAAAGGTTAAATCTGTCACCGTTCCTTGAAGGTCTTCAATCATTCCCAACATCTCAGTAGTAATGGGTTCGGCCATTTGGCGCCCTTGGTGCATCCAAACCAGATTTGGTGTATCCATCATGCACAAATTAGTATTTTCAAAAATGCATACCTCTGGCCTGGGTAGATGAGATAGAGTGATATATATATTGGGGTCGAGGGTAGAAAGTAGTGTATGGATGAAGTTAAGGTGAGGATGAGGTACTTGGTCATGGTTCTTGAGGTGGAGCTATCATCTGGTTATCGATGAGATTCTGAACCTCATGACGAAGGAAGTAGCAACGATCGGTGCCATGATCGCGCTGTTGATGGTACACACAGTATTTTGTGGGGTTATGTCTAATAGAGAGTATGTCAGGAAGAGGTTAGGGATCAAGGGGTTTGAAATACCCTATTTCCATCAGGACTTTTAATGCGTTAGTTAGGCTCATATGGACGGGAGTGAACGTTTTGCCTTGAGCTCTGGTTGGGCTGGCTGTTTGTGGGTTGATATTAGCAAAAAGTTGGCAGTTTTGAGATCGATGGCGACGGTATGATTTCAGTGGATTTAGGAATAGTCCTACTGCTAGCATTGGTACTCCTAGAAAACACCCTCCTTGTTGGTTCGCTTATTCTAGGAATAATCCCCTTGTTAAATGGGCTCTCAATCTGAACCCCTAATTCATGCAAATTTTTGAAAGTAAACAGTGGAACGACTATTAACTTTTGTAACATATCAGGCTCAAGCTTTTGCACCACTATTCGCACTTGGTCCCTCTCAGAAGGTCGATCTGTCATTTGTGCTACCTTTATTCTCCACCTTGCAACAAATTCCACAAAAGATTTCATTTTAATTTGGATATTGTAAAAATATTGATTGACAAACGCCTTAGCCAAATCTTCCTAGTTCTGTTTCACTTTATCCTCCAACTTGGCATACCAAGTGGCTGCTATACCCAATAGGGTTCTTCCATACAGAGAGAGTTTCTGAGGCTTAGTCAGACCCATCGATTTTACGACGTTCGAGAAAAGCCGGATATGTACCATAGGATCTCCAAACCCGTCAAAACGGTCAATGGGTGGCATTTTGAATCTGTTTGGGAGCCTTATAGTAGCCTCGATATACCCATCCTCAATGTTGAGAATGGAGCTAATTCTCTATGCCCTTTTGAATTGCTTCTCAAGGTTAGCAATTTTTAACAAGGTCGGGTCAAGATCATTAATATCAAAGGAAAAAAGCCCCTCATTAGGCTAGACCAAGGATCTGAAAACTCGAGCTTGAGCCAACCCTCTTCGAGGATCTAGACCCTACAAATCTTCAACTGGCGGAGGTAGGTCAAAGTTCGGCTGGGGGCCTGAGACTGGATGTGTGGTAGATGCCCTAAATGGGCGTTGCATTTCAGCAATGGTTTCATCCTACACAGTAATTCTCTGGTTTAGTGTATCCATGGTTTTTTGAAAGGTCGTTATCTTGGCCATAACTTCTTCTAGACTCTGTGCCATCGCGGGTCTGTTGAGTTAGTAATTGAGGAAATGGATGGGTGTATCCTAAGAGCTGACTAACAAGGATTTTAACCCGGTTGCACTTGATGTATCTGAACTGGATTAGTCTAGGTAGGTTTGACTGGATTGGGCTTTTTAGAGTCGGTCTTTTGGCATTGGATGGATCTTTTCTTTTAGGGATTAGATGGACTAGGCCTTTGCTGGATGGGTTTTTTTCTGGGATTGGATGGATTGGGCCTTTGCTGAGTTGGGTACGGCTCCTTCTTTGGCTCAGACAAACCTTGCATTAAAACAAATGCCCCATCAGATCGGGATACCGGGTATGCTGGTCAAAACAAAGTAAGATACAATTTTTGGCCCTGGTTCTGGTTCTGGTTCTGATATTTTTCCACCATATCAAACACAAACCCTTGGATTTTGACCCAAATTCTGATTCTGATATGACCCTCAAGGTTGAAAGGAACCGCCTCAAGATTAAGACTCTCCAAGGATTGCATCACACATTGCCAAAGCTTTCATATTTTGCACAAAAGCAGTCAAAACACCTATATGAGAGGTTAAGGTTTCCCTGTCCTAACTTTGGAGTGATCTAGAGTTTCACTACCCAAACAAGTGGTTTCATAACATCCTGAATGCAGGAGAGTATCATGTCCTATTTTGAATGGTCGCTAGAGCTCACTACATGCACTAAGCCGATTGGTCCAAAAGGGTACCTCAGCAAGGTTACCTAATGTACCTCTCAAACATAACACTGAGAAGTGAAAGGAGGATCAAGCGGTACGGCAATAATCTAGATCCAAGGGTTGTGTTTCCAACATGGCAGAGCCCACAACCGGCCAGCCTTTTGGCAAGCTTTTTAAGCAAGCCGTCCAGGAATAGCATATGGAAAACATAGTGATTTATGAATACCATGCAAATGCAATGCAAAAAACATATATATGTAGATGAAATTTCACTTCATGAAGTCAAAGTCAAGTTCTCTAATATCCCCAGCAGAGTCGCCAGAAACTGTAGCTTGCTTTTCGTGCTCCTCAGAGGGGTTTAGTCTCTTCAGATACGATAGCCCTACAGTTCGGGCTCCGGTGTTTCTGAATCTGGATTTACAAGTGCAATGTGAATCAGAAAAAGAGTAAGAGTCCAAGTTCAGCAAATCTTAGAAAAATCCATTTATTCACAAGAAATGCCAAAAATGGACTGCATTGCCAGATTTCAGAGTCGTCACCTAAATATTTTTGGAAAATTTAAGAAACCTGTGACTGGTGCCAAAGGCCACTTGTTCATCATCACCAAAGTGTCTCTGCTCAGGAACTTAGGTATGAGAGGGGAAGGTCATGAATTGAGCACCCCACTCACCCAATCAAAAATCGACATCTACTAATCATGATGTGATTTTTATGTACAGTATATGCTCTTGTTCTGATTATTAATGCTTACTTACTATGTGAGACACACAAGTATAGACTATTCCGTCTACTTTGGAATATTTTGATTTCATGTTTGTTTTGAAAAGTGCTTTGAATATGTACCACTTGAAAAAGTGAGCTCATATGTACATTAATCAAATCATCCCAACTTAAGCAAATAACCTTCATCCATAGGCATTCAAGAGATATATCAAATAAGCACGTAGCCTCATGGTGATATGCTTGATATGACAACACAAACATACATGCAATCTACTAAAGCAAAAAACGCTTACCTAGTACTCAACCGAGGCAAGCCAAAATAGAAGAAAATAATTAGAAAAATGCATGCTCCAATATGTAAGTGGCTAATGCAACACATACAAAATGCAACTAATAGGTTCGGTTTATTAACATGACATATGGCTTAACTCAAAGCATGCAATAGCGCACGTATTCAATTAAGTAGGAAATAATAACAAGTTTAGAATGATGAACCGAACCTAATGCATGCAAAAATGGATACAAGGCATGGCAATGATGTGAAAATGTAAAACGTGATGCTACCATTATAAGCATATAAATAAAAGGAAAAAAGAAATGTGGGTTGGAAGATATACACAAATATTACAAGTGTGCCTTTATACAAGAGGGTCCGAGGGTCCGAGGGTCCGAATGTCCGAATTTAAACTAATTATTACAACACCAAATTAACTAATTAAACTATCTATTACAAATAACTAAATTTAACTAGTTATTACAATTTCGAACGAATCTAATTAATTTAAACATACTACTACCAAAGCATTAAATAAAAGGACCACGGGAAATGAAGCGTCGCATATGCACAAATTTCTCCCGAAAATCTCTTTGTTTTGCTGCCAGAAACTATTCTATTTGCAATCAAAAAATTAATCTATTTTTACCCCAATTTCTGCTCTGTTTTGCCATGAAAATGACACTACCTGCACAAAATAGGGTGGTCGGCTGGCCTTGGAAAGTGGTTGGCCGGATTGAAGAGTGGTCGGCCGGCCACTATTTTTTGGTACTGCCTTGCTGCCGCAGAAATGAAACAGAGCAAAAACAGAGTGTTTCCAGGAGATATTTGTCCTTTCTGCCTCTCCCTATCATGAAACTAATCAAGAGAGGAGTAGATTTTGTTCGCAAACCATCAATACTTGCACGTTTGTTGCGTGATGATCTTTGAACCGATAAGACAAAGGCTCAATAAATAGAAATAAAAAACCAACAAAATCTCCTCTCTATCATAGAGTTACTTCAAGGGAAGTGGCAGACATTGATTCTTAAATCATTAATATCGCTAAAGAGTATGTAACGATTTCAAGACTCAATGGGTTCAATGTAACATCTGATTGAACCCAACTCAATTTTATTACTTGTTATCACTTTTATTCCAATTTTATTAGCCTCTTTTATATTACCTTATCATTCTTTATTCATTTTTGTCCAAAAGTGATAACTACGTCCACTAATGAAGAGAAGTGTCAAACAAGAAGTTGTGTTTAGCATAAGAGAGATGTAATGCCCTGGTAATGAACCTCTGAAGAGATTAAACCATTAAGCATGAAAGGTCTCTTTCTCATGCCTTAAACAACAATCAATTGTTTGAAACAACTCTTAAACAAAGAAAATCAAGAAAGGAAAGAGGTTGAAAAGATGATTATTACAAGTGTGAGTATATGTATGGAAACTATGGAATAAAAAAGCTATCAACTCAAATAGATTGATGTCTAAGGCCTAAACCACCAAATCTATGAGGATTTACAACAACACAAGCATAATATTCAAAGCATAAACTAAATAAATTAGTATGAAAAGCTAGAAAAAGTGAGCAAAAATGTGAGAAAATTAAAGCTAGTAAGCAAGCCAAAGGAAAGGTGGCTAACCCCTCCACTTTTTGGACCTTAAAATCACATGTTTTAGCCTCTGAAAACTCTGAAAATCAATAGCCAAAAGTTGAGAAACAAGTGGGAAACACAAGGATATAAGCTATGGAATAGGGTTCAAGGAAGGGTGATTAACCCCTCCACCTTTGGTTACTTTTAAATCACAAGTTTCAGCCCACAAAAAAATCCAAAAACAGTATAAAAACAGCAAGAAAAAGATGAGAGAAGAGTAGTTTAAACAAGGCCAAAGTTATACATTTAAAGAGAAAACTCTTTGGTTCACAAACCACAAAATGTTCACTCTCAGGAGCTAAAATTTTGGCTCAATAATCTCAGGAAAAAGCCTCAAATTTTTGGTTTAGGAACTGTATGTATAGTGTATGTATATTACAAGATAGAGAGAGTGTGTGTTTTACAAGTTTTTGGCTCTTCACAAAATTTTCTAACCTAAAATCAAAAGGGGTGGTCATCTATTTATAGAAAAACAAGTTCCTTAGTCAGAAATATTTGTATGGAGCCAACTAGTGCAAGACATGCACATGGGGGGGACAGTTGGTAGCAAATATCTACCTGCCGAGAAACATGGCCAGTCGGCCGGCCATGAAAAGGGACGGCCGGCCAATAAAATTGGTCTGCCGACCACTTGTTGGCCAGCAGATCTCTGAGTGGTCAGGCTAGAAAAAATAGGTTTTGGTCCAAAGAAGGTGCAAGGTTTTAGGCTTTGAAACTCAAAACCGAAGCTCTTTACTGAAGAAATTGAACGGTTTGTACAGCGTACTAATTCATCAATGAGTGTTCACCATGAGGCGCCCAAGTCTTAAGAGCAATAAAAAATGGGGTGTCTACATTAGGTTTTTTTTATGCCTAAGAAGAGGGGTTTGAGAGTTTCCTTACCGATTTTTGGCGTAGATTTTTGACACCTGCATTCCTCTTCTCTCAATTTTCCTCCCTTATTGTTGTGGGATGTTCTTTTTCTTCAACTTGGTTTCTAACAGTGACTGAACTACAATGACAACAGTGGCGGAATTGGGCAATGGCGATAAAGACGACGTCAACAACAACGACAAGTTTGGGCTTTATATTGATCTAGATCTTCTTTTCCAAACCACATTTGTAAGAAGATTAGTGATGTTCCTGAATCGTAGATTTTTTTTTTTCTTCTATGGCTTTGTAATTTGTTGTTTGTAGTTATTGTTAAGTTGTTTAGCCCTTTATGGTCTTTTTTTCTGTATATTGTTTACACTTTTATGTTAATATAACTGCTTAATAATTTATCTATAAAAAAATAATATTAGTTTCTTGGAGAAGTTACCAAAAACCCCAAATTTGACTCTTGTAACAAAATAAATTCTAAATTTTAATTTTATCAATTTAAATCTTAAACTTTTAATTTAAACCATTTGCTTGTTTTTATTAAGTAAAATCGATAGAAAAATGAAAATTTTAGTAATTAAACTCGATAAAAAATAATATTTGAGACAATTTATGTGTATCTACATTGAGTTTAATAATTAAAATACTCTTTTTCTATCGATTTTACTTAACAAAAATAGGTAAATTATTTAAATTGAAAATAAATCAAAAGATTAATATTGAAATTGAAAATATCAAAAGCTTAGAGTTTATTTTATTAGAAAACTCAAATCCTAAATTTTTTTTGTTTGTAATTGTCCGCAGTTTCTTTTACTCTCTTAAAAAAAAAGGATAAATTACAAATACACCTCCTGAAATTTGCTTAAAATACGAATTGCTCCCTGTGATTCAAAAAATTATATCACGCTCCTTGAAGTATCTAATTTCATAGCAAATGGCCCCTTTTATTAATAAATCATCAAGTCAATTAACAGTTTTCAATGATATCAAATATTTATTTTAATTAATAATTTATGTAATTTTATTCTCGTATAGTAGAGTAATTAGGAATTTCATTTTTTTAATAGTTCTATTAAATAAAATATTATAAAAGGGGGATATTTGTAATTTTCCAAACCACAAGTGTCGATTCAAATTTTAAACAAACCTCAGTAATGTATTGGTAATTTACCCTTAAAAAAAAGTTTTCACAAATCAAAAATAAGAAAGAAGACCATGAATGAGAAGTGGTGCTACATCCCCTAATATGTCACCCCTATTTTGACCTCTAATGAGGTGGAAGAAAGAGATAATAGAGAGAGATAGAGAGAGGAAGGATGAGGAGTGAGGAGTGGGTAATGGGATCCATTCTACATCATTAGGGATGGATTAAAAGTGCTCAATTAGAGTTTTGACGTGGAGGATTAGGGGTGAACAATTAGAGCTGCCCATCATTGTTCATTTATGAGATGGATTGTTCTCAAAAAAATAAAAATAAAAATAAAAAATTGAGATGGATCAACCAATCATGATCCCATGGTTACCTAGCAGCTAGGTAGGATCAAAGTTCAAATATTTTTAGTTTGACTTGGTAATGATGTGGTACAAGTCCTCAAAAGGGAATACACTATATGCAAGTTATGATATTTGTGGGGAGTTGGTTATCACAGATGTTATAACTCAATTATATAGGAATCTTAACAAATAACCAAACATCACATAATGTAAAACCAAAGAGCCCTTGAACCATTACTAAAATAATGTCATAACTAACATAACAATGAGTCGTAACCAATATCAGAATATATATGATCAAATCATATTCAAGTCATAACTAACAAGCTAATAAGTCATAACCAAATACTACCAAGATTGTAATTAGGGGCATATAATGCACACCCCAAGTAGAATTTCCCTTTTGACTTTGAACACATCATTTGCAATTACAGAGTTAGCAAACTCCCATCACTGGAATTGACATATCTTCATTCAAAAACTTGGGAACTGTTGGTGCACCAAACCTCACTAAAACAATCTTTGGCAGAGAATCCACCCTTTTCACCCAGCAGATCTTAAGATAGAACACTTCATAATTCTGTCAAAATTATAGCCTTGTTAAAACAAATTCTGGAATAGCAGAGACAATCTTAGTACCAAACCTATTTTTTACTCAACCATGGCTCAACAATTTTTTTTTTGATACATTCTAATAATCAGAAATTATATTATCCTAAAGAAGAGCGGGAGGGGAGGTTGAGGTTTGAACCCAAGCAGATGAGCAGGGAGTCAAGGCCCACGCCACTGGACTATCCTCATAAACTTGTGTTCAGCAACACTAAACATAATTAACAGATCATAAGCAAATTCATTTGTACTTCACATAATAGGTAGGGGGAAGGGCGAACCACAACAGAAACCGTTAACATCTATTTTAAGTGAAAATGGTCCAACAAAACAATCCATATCATGCGCGCGCTCACACAATATCTATATATATATAAGCATTTGGATCAAACAAAACAGATAAGCTACAGAGTTCTTTCCCTCTCCTTGAGATAAATCCAAACTACATTAGCACCATATTTTACTATAATTGTGTGCGCGCGAACAAACACACAAAGAAAGAAGAGAATTGACCCGGCACCACTTGGTCCACAAGATATCTGATGCATATGAGAACAAAACTAGGAGTCTTACATTTTAAAGGCCTGTATTGTATGGGACCATGCTTTTCAATTACACGTTTCAGATACCTATTAACACTCTTTAATGGTCAATGCTGGGAAAGTACTGATTGACAAAGAGTCAAACAATACTGCTTTGCAAGCCAAAAATCTCCAGACCCATATGTTCTGGTAATTTGGTACAATATCTCTTAAACTTCTGCAATTGAACTTGGTAAAGCTGTTAAGAAAAAGGGAAATAGTTCAGGCATTTTCAAAGCCAATAATTACCCATCAACTGCCAGTTATGATCGTCAAAGGAAGCATTCCATTAAACACCGTAGCTCGATGCATGTACAAGCAATGTATGTTATATACCCAAAATGGGTATAACAAAAAACCCAAGTTCTTTAATGTTGTGTTTGGTTGGGGAATTTGAGGAGGGATTTAGAAAGAGAAATGAAAAAGATAGGTGAAATATGAATAAAATATAAGCAAATTTCACCTAGTTTAACATCCCTTTTTCCTTTTCCTTTCCAAATCCCTCTCTAAATTTCCCAACCAAACACAGCATAAAAGAATCCACAAATATATCCAGAGGGGGAGCGTGGTCCCTTTCACCCAACTAAAGACAATAAGAGTTCCTTGATCTTCCCATCTGGTTTTCTTTCTTCAAATATTAGAAACACACTGGAACAAAATGAATGAGGTACAAAAATTAATTGATTTGTCCAAACTAACAGAATTTGCAATACACACGCGAAGTTCACGAGTAGACCTTTTCTTCAAATAAAAAATTAACTCAAAATTAAAATAAAAAGACATTTATACCCTTGTCATCTTCTCCACCAAAGCCTTAACAGCCCTAACTCAACTCTGCAAACCCTAAACTACAACTCTGCCACCTCATCTCTATTACGTGGAATTGACATGCTATCACTAGTGTGCTTAAGATCATGGATCTCACTATCAGCAAGATGCACGTGTAGCATCCATTACATAAGAGATCCGCTGGTCCCTTGATATTGTCAAGATCCGTTGACTTCCCTTGATATTGTCAGGAGATCCTCTCTCTCTCTCTCTCTCTCTCTGGTATAGAAGACCTCCATTGCCGCCGTCTCTCTTCTAAGATTGCTTTAGCTCTCTCTTCATCCACCTTCAGCCATCTAAGTGCCTACCATCTTCCCAGATCAACTTGTTTGGCATACCGGACACAATTATCCACAGTTTCAATATAAAATGTTTACACCCAAAAATATATTTCATGTAAAATTATTTACATGAAAGAGTGTTAATGTTTTCCTTCACTTTCAAGTGCTTAGTTACACACTTTCTGTGAGAAACAATATAAAAAATACTGATTGTCTCGTGAGAAAACCAGTGAGACCTTTACTGGAAAAATTCCTAATTGTTCTGTAGAATAATAGTTTTACATAAAACTTATATCCACAATCAATATCATAATCTTTTAGACTCAAATGAAATCAAAGATTTATGAAACCATGTAATAATTATACCTTTGAATTATCAATATCCATAAGCATACTAAGGAACCATCCAAGTTCTTGTGCTTGCATATGGTTTAGCAAACAATGATTAAACCATGATTACCAAGTAAATTTTTGCATTCAGTAGTCATCACATTTGGGGACACATGTAATGTAACGCCCCGTATCTTAAGAACCCAGTTATCATTACCACAATCATCATTACGATTAATTTAATAAATAAACATGTGGAAGCTACAATCATGATAGTAAATAAACAATAGAAGTTCCCTCTCGTTTATACATATGATGTAACAATGGATTTCAATTGGTAAAAATGCTCTTAGGCTTGCAATTACATAAACAAAAAGGGTTTGACCCTTGACAAATACAACGGCATTCCGCCTATACATAAAATGGCCGTGTGGCCGAAGACAAATGGAGCTTTCCAACTCCAAGTACAATCTTCGACTCTGCACCTGAAAAGTTATCAACAACGTGAGATGAACATATAATCCATAGAAATCCCAATAATTCTAATTAATATAGTACAGTATGAGTATATGATCATGAATGTTCCACATAATACATATATCAATAGTGTTCCCCTTTTTAATATCCAAAATAAACATATACATAGGTACTCTTTTCTCAAAAACTATTATTTACCATTTCAAGGAACAATCAAAATCGTTAGCCTTCCATTTGTTTCTTAGTAGCTTTAAGAAATTCATCACTTTCAATATTTAAAAATCATTTCCAAAATGTTCGTTCCAACCAAAGCAACTCACAGTTATACAACTTAGAAATAATACAACCACGTAAATTATAAGTAACCCTCAACAACCAACACATCATGCAAATCACTAGAATCTCTATATTCTCAAAGTATCTACCATATTTTATAACCATAAGCACAAGGGCAAATGAAGCACCCATCACCATATATACTAAGTACATAATGGTAATATCAACACGTACTCCCATGTTTTACTGGCCACTAGTACATAAGGCAAATGGTGCACCCCTCATATCACGACACATATACGTAGTTAAACAAAATAATACTATCACATAAGGCAACCTGACTTCGCAAAGCCACAACCTTCCACTTTACCAAGCACTAGCTGAAGGGAGCTTAGAACTCATCATTTGAAGCACAACCACTTTACCAAGCGCTAACTAGAGAGAACTTGGAACCCATCATTTGAAGCGCACCCCACTTTGTCAGGCGCTAACTAGAAGGAAATTAGTACCTCTCATTTGAAGCGTAAACCAATTTACCAGCTGCTAACCAGAAGGAATTTGAGACCTCTATATAGCACTTTCATCACCTACTAGTCAACAAAATTGTAAAACACGCAAGGGTTCAATTCGCCTAATTCCATAGCCATTCTACAAGTAATGCAATCCTCCACCGATTGCCAAAACATATATCTCTAATCAACTATATATTACAATATCAATAGTGGATTCGCAATTTCCCAAAATCACCCGTTATCTTCACTGCTCACAACACACCCGAGTTTCACAATTCAACCATATCATTAATAATGCCAACCCTAGTTTTAATTCCATTATAACAACCACAATTTTCCATATTTCAATGATCAAACTAGACAACATAGGGCATAGCTAATTACAATATAAATATTACATTCTCAACGAATTCCATCAAGCATTAGGTGACAATTCCCGACTTATCATCAATCCAAATCATTACTCGAATTCTTAACATCCCATTAAATTACAACTTCCAAATCCAAATGTTCCTCAGAATAACTATTCAATTCTAATTTCTCCAAAACGTACCAATTCATGCATTTCATAAACGTTTTATTAGTGTCCAACAATTTCAAGGATTTCAAACAATAACACCCATTATTAATTTCACATATGCACATTTAATTTCGCAATTTCATAAACTCATAAAGATTAGGGTTTTACCACAAATAATTAGGGCTTTCTATTTTTATACATCATGAAGTGTTCTAGTAGAGCATCATTCTATCATTTTAAACAAGAAATCACAATATCCATTACTACAACTCAAAGCCCTAAATCTCTTCTACATGAATTTCAAAAAAACTCCCATCAAATCTTGTTTTCATACAATATAAAATACCACCTATCCAGACTATATTAAGAAAAATTAAAGAAATCCCTACCTCAAGGAGAAAAGAGAAGAAAAGCTCAAAAAATTCAACTTTGCCGGAATTTGATCTCCACAGGTCAAAATGTAGCTCTTTGAATGCTCATCGCTTTGGTATAAAGAACTAGTATTCAAAAGCTTGATAAATTTGCTTGGATTTGAAGTGAGTTTTGTGGAAGTTTTCTAGAGAGATGAAAGATAAACAGAGAGAGTGTAGAGAGAGAGGTTTGAGAGAAATGAGAGAAACGGTGAAGAAAGGGTCAAGAAATAGGCTGAAGGGCCCAAGAATTGAGAAGTTCACACGTCTGGACTCTGGACGCACGTGTGGGCCCCCTTCCGCAAGTGCTGGAACCCCCTCCACACATGCAGTCAACTGCAGTCCCAAAACTCAGCTTCTCACCCAAGCCGTGCGTGCGGCCCAACTTCCCCACACATGTGGTCCCCATTCCGCACGTATGGCCCCAGCCCCCGCATGTGCAGGACCAAGCCCATGGCCAGCAACCCACTTCTTCCACTGCACTAATCCACACGTGCAGGCCCTCCTGGCTGCATGTGCAGGAACACTTGTTATGCCAAAAATTTTCTTAAGGTGTTTCCACTCCCTGGTTTTGTCCTTACATCCGAAACTCAATTTTAAATCGCACAAACATCTAGAAGGTTAAACCAGGTTCGATTCTCAAACACCGACGTAACACAAGGCACTCAAGGCTCCGAAAAGGAAAACAAGTCCGAAGACATGCTCACGTCAAGTCCGAGACCCGGGACATGACATGTAAACAGTTTACCATTCAAGTATTGTGTAGCGCCTAATACATCAAAGGGTAGTCTAAAATGGATAACAACAATCGAGCATCATGCATATTAAACAACTTACGAATCTAATACAATACCAAAACTTTCAAACAAAGCAATCATCCTCAAACCCAACTCAAGAAACACTCCATAGAACCAACAATGCCTAATTTTTAGTTTAAATTGTTCCAAATTGCTTGCTCAAAATTTCAAAAAACTTCGGAGGAAGGCTCTTTATTTCACTCAATTCTATCAAATTGCTAACATATATGGAATCAACAATTGCAACTAACAATTGAAAGCAAACGGTCAAATAAACAAATCACAGTTTGAGATGTGCACTTCAAATGAACCTTGTACACCTTTGCACATAAACATATGAGAAGTACGAATATATAGAGCTTATCTTGGGCTCTTGTCAAACTTAGTCCAATAAAAGATTTAAACATAAAAAAAAGAACCTGTTTTGCAACTATATTCCATAAGAAAAATCAAATAAATGATCAATCAAGAAAAAACACAAAGTTAAGGCTTAAGTGAGAAGCTTGATAATTGAAGCTAAGAATGTTGATTTCACTTTTGATGAGGACAAGCTTCCTTCTCTACAGTGAAATGTTCGACACCTTGACGATAAAAGTATTCACATTTATGTTTACTTTTTAATAATTTTTTTTTAAAAAATTTGAAATATATAATTTATTTACTAAATATAAAAAAATAAAAATCTGAAATGCTTATGCCTCGACTCCTTAAGGCTTAACATTGAATTCTACAGAATCAACAGTAACAAATAAAAAACATACTTAGCCTTTGCATAGCTCTGGAAAATAAGATATGTATACTCACTCTGATTTTTAGATAGGAAAACAATCCGTAAAGTTCACTTCTATTTAAAAATATTTCCTTACCTCAAAAGGTGAAACTCTATTCCATTTTTCAGGACAGCCATTCTTGTTTTTATTGGATAGAACACTAATCTTCATCAGAATCCACTTCAACCCCTGAAGTTTCCTCTTCGTAGCATTCATCCACGGTTTCAAACTCTTCTTCCTCGAACTCTTCTTGTTCCATCCCATCCACCCCATCATTAGCCAAATTGTCAAGCTGAGGTATCAAATCGAAACCTTTATTCCGATAAATCAATCCAGTCCTCATTACATAATAAAACTTCTCTCTTGAACGTACAAGCGGATGAGGGTCCACTAATCTTCCACGCCGGTAACCTTCTTTTAGTGCCACAGTGGTTGTCTTGCACTTCAACGAGAGGTAGAATATCCCTGGATACCTTGTAAAGATTCGTGTAAACTTGTGAGGAAGATTCAACTCCTCTCTCAAGCTTCTCAAGTAGTTCCTCTTGGTCTTCTTATACATGGTCAAGCTCAAAAACTCGTGTAAAACCCCGACAACCCTCTTCTCCATAAGCTCGCTATTGGGGTCAATTCTACAAGAGTCATCATATGGAGAAATGTATGGCAACTTCTGAAACTCCTCCATCCATGCCCTCACTTTTTTTTGTGCTCCATAACCCCTCGGAAAACTCATTGGGAACACCAATGCAGTTTGCCCCCTCTTAAATTGCCTATACTCACCACTACTGCTACCGCTGCCCAATTTACCACCATTCTCATTACTCTTCTGCAACTCAGAAACGGCAAAATCTTCACGCCATTGCTCGAGTTTAAGAGACAGCAACCCATTCGACCCTTTAACAACTTGAAATTGATCCGGATACTTGTTAACTAGGTTTCTATCAAAATCATCAGGCAAACCCAGGTCCCATTTCAAAGGATGAAGTGATTGAAGAGGAATCATTTTGTTCTTGGTCATCATGAGAAGCCGACAAAGGCGTTGGACAATATCAGATTCATGGGTCTGGTAAAGAATCAGTTCTTGATTGTGCAAAGTAGTAGCAATATGAGTGAGGCGAAAACAGGGTAAGCTAGGGTACTTGGGGTGAGGGAACTCTTCGAATAGAGTTGGGTAACGGCGAATGAAGCGAAGGGTGGGGACAGTGAGGCCAAGGAGCTTTTGCCATTCGGCGATGGACTTGGAGGTGATGTAGGATGTGGAGGAGCGATTGATGGCGTCCCTGATGAGGAAAGCAGCCTTGAGGTCGGCGTGGGCGTCAATGATATGGTCTAGGGTTCGGTTCTTCACCCATTTCAAACGGACTTTCACTATGGTTCGACATTGCTGCTTATAGAGAAGATTGGTTGGCTCATACACTGGGGACTTGTATCTTAGTATTGAGAACAAACCTTTGCTTGTCAACTTCATCTAAAATAATATATTATTACCTACAACAACGGTTTCTTTTCTTTATCATCATTGTCTCCCTGCTCCCCTTGCAATGAAGGAAACCCATCAAACATGAAATTCCACAAAACAATTAATTTTCAAAAATTGCCAATAAATCAATCGTAAATTATGTCATGAAATATAATTTCCCTTACTATCAGGTTTCACAAACGTTATCATCAAACCCCCAGTTTGAATGAAGATCATCACAATTACACAAAGCAAAAGACAACCTACATAGTAAAAAAACATCACAGGGATCACCAAAAATTTTATCCTAGAGATGTTAAGCAAATTGTACTCTGATTTAATAATTTTTTAAATAAAAACATAAAAATAAATCACAACATGAACTAAACAAAAAGGACTGATAATAATTAATCGAACAAAAAATTAATTAATTAATTTCCCTACTGTCAATCAAAGCATACCTTTTTTTTGGAAAATCATAACCCTAATTTTTATTTTTATTTTTGAATAATTAAAACAAAATATTTTTCAGACCCACCGGGGTTTTGTAGATTGTAAATATATGGATTCGGACAGACAAAACCATAATCAAATCAACCATAGGCAATCTGCGATGATGGGGGGTGTTCTGGGATCTTAGAGAAATCCTTGTCCAAGAAACAGAGGGAGACTAGATAGCAAGGTTCTGAAGAGCAGTTACGGTAACGGTGGCAGTAGCGTGGTTGCGGTTGCCGGGTGTAAAGGGCATAGCATAACGGTTGCGGTAACCAAAATCGTGAATTTTTTTATTTTTCGCACAATTTGGAAAAAACTTACCGATACACATTTTTTTTCCAGAATCATATTTATTATTGGGTTTTAAAATAAATTTTTGTCAATTTTAAAATATGATCCAATATATTTCATATTTTTAAATCACTATAAAATGAGTTTTTTTACATTTTATTTTAATAATTAATGACTTCATATGTCATAAATCCATATTACACTTGTGGCCAAAAAATTCTAATGTAACCACTATTTATACATTTGGATTTTACATGCTAATGCAATCATATAAAAATTAAAAAATAAATTATAAAGAAAAAAAAATTTGAGCTGTTGATTTTTTTTTTAAAAAAATACATTTTTTTTTATAAAAAAAAATGTGCCATAAAAATTGTTGTCACAACACATTACAATAATAAAATAAAAAACATTTACAATTAAATATTAAATGAAATGATTATAAAAAAATAAATGCAACCACTATTTATTTATTTTAATTTTACATGCTAATGTAATCATATAAAAATTAAAAAAATAAATTATAAAGAAAAAAAATCCATACATGGTTTTTTTTGGGACTTGAATCACTTGAATATTTGTTATCGTTTTTAATAACTTGTAAATAAAAACAAAATAAATTAATCAATAAAAACTGACATGTATAAAATGTATTAATATAATTATAGGTGTTATGTTTTTTAGATATTTTTAAATAAAAAAAAAAAATCAATCACTATTTATATATAAGATACTAGAAATAAGAGCCTAAATATATTTTTTTTTTAAATCAAAAGTTGCTAAATATTTGGCAGGCAAACAAAACAAAACAATAATAAAGAACTTTTCAAGAGGCAGCCAAATAGAACTTGGGTCTTACTCTCACAGTAGATTAGATTGACAACATCATCTTCCCTCTACAAGATTCAAAGACAACATCATCTTCAACACAGGTTCTTCACCTTCCCTCTTCTCTCTCTCTATCTCTCACTCCTCCATCTTCCCTCTTCTCTCTCTATCCCTCTTCCTATGAACCAATTTTTTTTTTTTTTAATTAGAAACTCAGTTGAAGATGGTTGAAAATCAGTGGATCTAAAGATCTAAATCTCAATTGGAGAGTTTTTAAAGGCTCTAAAGGCTGTGGATCTGATCTGAAGATTATGGGTCTGAAAAATCTCACTTCAAAGTGGTTCACGGGTTTACAATTTGAAAAGAACTCAAGTTTTGTAGACTACCATCCAATCAATCATAAAGGTATGTACAAAATCTGTTTAATATATATTTCTTCAGCTTTTTGATTTGTTTTTCTTTAAGAATCAGCTTAGAACATTGTGTAACAGGCTGTTACGGCACCATTACAACCGCTACGGCCGACACACCTGTGAATCTCAATCACAATGCAAAAGCGAAGGTAACACATGGTGCCTACCGCCACAACCGTTACATAACAGCCGCAACCATTACACAACACTACATTTTGAAACACTGCTAGACAGAGTGAGTATTGGGTTTTCTTCTACTTCAATAGAGAATTTTGAGAGAGATGAAGCAGATGAGGTCTGTAACACCTCTAATGTTCTTGCGTGACATATGCATAATTTATTCTATGTTTAAGTGCTTGAGTTGCATTAGTTAGCACCTTTGATATTTTGAAGTACTTTGAAATATGCTTTGATAGGAAATAAATTGAAGTTTAAGGGTATGAAATCTAGAAAGTTTCCTTTTTGAACATAGTATGCTCATGTACTCTCGAATCCTTAATCAAGGTGCTTAATTGTATTGGTCTAATGTATTAGATATTTTCGTATATTATGTGAAAATTTAATTGGGATTAGTGGTAATTAAGCGTGATTAGTGCAATTAATCTTAAACATGATTGATTAAGTTACGTGTGATTAGTGGCCTAAACTTGATTAATTAGTACTAACATAGCTTAATTAGTGTTAATCTAAATTAATCTAGTGGTGCAATTAGTAGAGACAAGTGTGACACACCTCAATTGGTATTGCCACCTCCACTTTATATTAGATATATATATATAACTATTGTAAAGACAAGTGTCTCTGCTTCAAAAACAAAAGAAGAGAGAAAATCTGCTGGAAAAGCAAGGAAAAAAGAGAAGAGAAGAAGAGGGAGAAAGGGGGAATTCTTGACTTAGTATTGTTCTTAAGCTTGAATTGAGGTAAAATTCATGTTTCTACCCTATTCATTATTTTTTAATTGGTTGATTTTGTTTGGATATGATTATTTGGAAAGAATTGAAGAACTTAGGTTTAGAAAGTTATTTTAATTGAATTTAAGCTTGAGTTAGGAAACCCTTAATTATTTGAGAAGTATAATTCTTCAAAATTAATTTGAACGTCTATTTTGAATGCTTAAACCTTATTTGATCCAAATTGTATTGAAATGTCTCAAACAAATGGATATCCTATGATTACATTGAAGAGAATACATACATGGCGTCCTCGGTTAGTCCTACCTATTAGGGGACAGAAAATATACTAGTAGCAGCTGTTTGAGATCTCCAATGCCACCCATGGGTGGGCTTGAAAACCAGAGTCGACCCGATTATTCCATTTGTTAGTACCAACTCGGATGTTCATTATCATTGTTTTGAAATAAAATGTATATGACTATTTTTTTCTCAAACTGTTTAAACTCTCCGTTCAACTATGCTTTTTATCGTACAAATGTTGATATCTGTTATTTTACACCTTTGATTAAATGTTATTGATTGGGCTTTGGTTCACCCCTTGATGTAGGACGAATAGGAATTACTTTCCTACAAGTAGTGAGCCCAATTTAAATATACTGGCAGCAGCAACAATAGACTTATAGGGCTAGATTTTGTGGGATTGGATTTTGTGGCTGCAAAAGTATTTAAAAATAGGAGTTTAAGGAGTTGTAAAAATGTAGGGTTTTTGGAATGAAAACACAAGTGTTTAGGGACAATTGGGTGGTTGTTCTAAGCACTGTGAACAGTGACGTGAACAGTAACCTTGCGGGATAGAAGAAGAAGAAAAAGAGAGAGAGAGAGAGAGATAGGTGTTTCATCCTCGCAAGGGATAGGCCAATTACACAAACACAATATCAAATTTTCATAATATTAACTCTGCTCTTGAATCATTGAGATTACACATATATTTATAGGCTAAAGACTCTCCTAATTCTATTAGGACTATTTCTCAAATTTAGAAACCAAAAATATTTAGCAACTACTAATGTTCTACACCAACTATAATTTCCAATTCCACTTCAATCATAATAAGAAACTTTAATGACTTATAATTCTACTTCAATATCAAAATAGGAAACTTGGACTTTTGATCGCTAAGATTATTTTAGACATAATAAAACCCATATATAATAACCCATTTAATAACTTGACCCAAAATAAAACCCATGCATGGGTGACCCCTACAACCCATGTCCAACAATTATTGGAATTACCATTATACCCTTAATTATTAAAACCTACTATAATGACATGAAGACTCAAAATAATTCCAAATCTTTAATTCTTGATGCCCTAAATGTGCTTCATCTGAAATTTCAAATTTGCTCTTTTTATTCTTTCCATGATCTTCATCACCCCTCCTCCCTATATATATATATGTAGGTGACAAAAGTGAATAAAGATTGTACCAGCTTTGTATATTTGTGTATACGACGTGAAGGACTTACATGTCTTGCCTTCTCTTTAGGAGAAACGTTTTGTGATGACTCTTTGTGTATAGGTAGTTTGGCAACTGAGATGTACAGTAACTTTATTTTAAGTTGTACTCCGTTGTGGCTAAGTGAAGGTTGTAATAATAAATAAAGCAATAGTTTGTGTTCATTTCATCTATCTATGCACTTGCTCTGAATGGATGTTGTGAAATTAAACAGGTTAAAGAATTTTAAAGACTTCCCGCTATTTATAATGATTTTACCCCAATCATCTCTAGGAGTACTATAGAATTGTATAGTTGAGCCTTTGGTAGCCTACGGCTACTGGCAGGTCACTACTCTATCTTTGTTTGGGGTGGATGGGGTCATGCCAAGGTCGGTCAAGAGAAAAGAGAAAAATGAAGAGAAACCTATTGTTAGACATCGTTAACCATAAAATGACGTCGTTTTAGAATAGAAATACTTTAAACAACTAAAATGGCATCGTTACACTTATTCTCAACTTTTCTTCACGACGTGACATGTTCTCAGCCTTCGAATCCATTAATTGTTATGGCCTACACGAACAACTAATTATTGAACCTCCAGCCCTACTAGTGTATGCAAATACAAGAAATTGATTGATCCCATTCACATATTCCTTCGACATCCTATTTGACAAATCAATCCAACTCTTATCCATTCTCTCTACTTCTCTCAAATATATCTTTTGTACACATTAATATGCATATTAATTAACCATCACAACAACTCTAAATAATTCCTAAATGTTCATGCGTAGTGATACCTATCCATCCAACTTCACTTGAATAAGTAGGTGGTCCTATCTCATTCAGGAAAACACAATGTATATCGCATAAAACAACTCATTCCACTATGTCCAACCCCAAGGAAATTTCAGCAACATATCCACATAATTCTCCAAGTACACGACATAAATATGGTGTATATTTATCGCTAGCAATACACCACATCATGTATGCACTTGGAGAACAAGCGGATCTGCCGCACGAAATCTTCCTCAGAGAGAACAATATAAAGCGGTGAGCCTCTAACTACGATATAGATTATGCACTCCCAAACTGTCCAAAATTGGACAATTCAAGAATCATCGTCTTATATTTCAATTAAGGCGATGATTTTTGAAAGGGGGATCTAAGGATATATGCTTATATTTCAATTAACTTATGTGAGTTAATCAAAATATACATGTATGCATGCGAGAAATCCATAAATACACATGAATAAAGAAAAGAAAGTAAAGCATCACAAAAATGTTATAACCAAAATTACTTTGATTCACAAGAAAATATCACCTAATCTTTTAATTAAAGTTACTTTCTTTTATAATCAAATAATACAAAAATTCATAACCAAAACTAATATGGGACTGCACTTTCCATCCTCTCTCTAAATTCTCTCTCTAAAAACCTCCACCCCGGGCCTCACCGCTGGCCAGCCAGCTGCCGCCAATGGCCATGGCGGTCAGCTGGCCTAGCTACCTCTTTTGTGTGTGAGTGCTTTTCCCTCTTAATAAACTAGAACCCCCCACAATTTTCCACCCTCTCCTTTTCAGATCTAATCTCTAGTTTGCTTAGGTTAATTTAGTTCTTTAGTTTTAGTGTTTGGTGCTCATTTATGGGCATTCTTAGGGGTTTTTGGTTGGGTGTTTCTTGGATGGTATCAGATCTATCATTTCCGGTGGTCTCAAAGCATGTTGGGTGTCCATTTGGTGGTGTTTGGTGCTCGAGTATGGGCATTTTCTTCAGCTATGGGGGTTCGATGGGTGATCGATATAGAAGCGGTAATGAAGGAAGGGGAGACATGGTCTTCAAAGGCGGTTTCAAATCAATGTGGGACACTAGTTTCGCCAGTGTTTGGGTGCTATAGGAGCAGCGGGATTGATTGACGATGGAGCACGGTGTTCGGTGACAGCTTGTTCGGCAATGAAGTAGCAAGGTGTTTGGTGTTGGGTGCTCAAGGCAAGTGTTCAGCAGGTGGGTGTTGTTTGGGTGCTCTCTTGGGTGTTGGTTGTTGCAGAGGTGGTCTCAGGTTGGGTGTTGGTTCGAGTTCCCTACGGGTGTGTGTTGGATTGGGTGGGTGAATGGTGGACAGTGGTCGGAGCGAATGGAGTTGTTCGGAGTGAATGGAGTTGTTTGGGATGATTGGGTGTTGTTTTGGGAGTTGGTTGGAGCACGTAAGTGGACTGCAGATGGTGGTTGTGCAACGCTAGGAGGAGTGACACAAGGGGCGAAGATGGAACTTCAGCAGTCGGAAAACGGGAGCAACGTGGTCTTCTCTTGCATGGATGCATGCGGCATGGTTTGGTCGTGGATTAGTGCTTGGGAACGAACAAGTGTGGGATACAGGCACGTAGAGTTGTTTGAGATGTATGCAGGCCTAGGAAATGTTTCAGTGTGGCATGGATGTTGTCGAGTGTGGGGTTCAAGTGTTTGGTTTGTAGTTTAGATCTATTTAATCTTTTTTTTTTCGCCTCTTATTTAAAAAAGAATAAAAAAATATTTTAAAAAAAAAATGAGTCTGAGGGGTTAGTTGTAAAAATGATGCAAGTTGCAATAGTAGGAGAGTTTGCACTCTTTGAATCTCTCTCAATGCATTTTTTTTCCTTGTACCTTTAATTTTATGTTTTCAATCAAATTTTTACTTTGCCGATCAAAAAACTAATATGGGAAATTCTATGATATACAACCTCCATATACCCCAATTATGAATTTTCTGGTCTTTGATTACGACTTATTGTGGTGTTAGGTATGACTCATTGTAATGTTGATTATGACATTTTTTTTATTGGCACTACTGGGGTGTTTGAATCAAAACCCGACTAATCCCCAAGCATGCAAGCCCTTGGCAAAGAGCTTTTTGCAAGTACACCACAATTAATTCAAAAGTTTTCCCCCAATCCGATGACTCCAAGAAATTATTAGCACCTAAAGGTTTTGATCCCTAAACCTTGAAGGGAGCACACCCCCTGACCTAAGGCCGTGCCACCAGGCCAACCCCTTGGGATTTATGATATTATTTTGGTTATGATTCAAAAAGTCTTTGATTGTACCTTATGTGATGTTTAGTTATGACTTCTTTTTTTCTCAAGTTACAACTGAAAAAGATCTAATTATGACATTTATGGTAATCCACACCACAAATATTTTTTTTTTTAGCACTGGGGCATCTGGATCAAAACCCAACTAATCCCCACGGTACACAAGCCTTGCCTACAAGTGCACCATGATTAATTCAAGGATTTTCTCCAATCCAATGACCCCAAGGAATTTTTAGCACCTAAGAGGTTTCAATCCTAAACTTTGGAGGGAGCACACCCCGAAGACCCAAGACCTTGCCACCAGGTCAATCCCTTAGAGTTAACACCACAAATGTTGTCACACTCCGAATTTACAAAATCCAACCCACAAGAAATAATAATAAATGATAAAGAAAAGACAATATTAAATACAATCAAAAGGCCTCTTATATATATATATATATATATATGTATATATGTCAATGTCATTCAATACATGAGGTTCTCTAATTACATACATCTTATATTCAACATCGAAGTCCATTCATCTGAGCAGTTAGCTAATATGTTCACGAAATCCGTTGGTCCAACTTTGTCGCAGTCATCCATTATCAATATAGGTTTAGCGAATATCTTTGAATCAGCTTGAGGGGTGACCATTAGTTCAATGGTAAAACCTTAGACTAATAACCTTGAGGTTATGGGTTCAACTTTCAAGTCATGAGGCAACCACTTTGTGCACTATGCCAAAAGTTCGGTGTGTTCCCAATCTTTCTCCTCCCAAACACACACTAATTTGTACTAATTGGGTGTTGTTTTTTTTTTACCTTGAGGGGAAGTGTTGAAATATGAGAATAATTTAGGATCCCGTAACTTTTGTATTACAAAATATTAAGCGATAGTTTAGGGGTAGAATGTGTAATAAACCCTTTAAATTAAGATAGCAATTTAATAATGTTTATTCTACCAAGGGAAATTGCTTTGCTATGCTAGTATATCAAATAAATTGAATGCATTAACTAGTTTAGATGTGTCTCAGTAGCACACCCACTTAGGCAAGGGGAGTCCTAAATTTGCCAAGCATCATTGAAAATTGAACATTTTGAAATTCACAACCTTTTTAAGTTGTACTCACTGTCCTAACCTACTCTCACCCATTGCAGGACCACCCAATATGATTAAAATATGATTCGTTTGATGCCCTCTACTAAAATTTCTTCTCAATGCATGGAATTTATGTTGCATTGCATTCAGTGCCACTACTGTATTGAATCATTCTAAAGGGAGCGATTTTAAAGCAAAACAAAATCATACAAACAACGTTATTGAGTCCATGATTGAGCATTGTGAATACAATTATGTTATTAATACAGAAATCGATTACATAAAAAAAATACATATGTATAAACAAAATTTAATAGAATTTATTAGCAAAATCTTTTTAAAAAATCTTATTTAGCGATATAAATTTCGTGTCAGATTGGAACCAATTTATGTTTTTACCAGATTATATTGACTCCCAAGCCTTTTAGTGTACCATACTATATTATTTTTTTATTTTTTATTTTAGACAAATTTACAATGGCAAATTGTATTTTATAGTGGAATCTGGATTGGCTACCATAAATCCTGATTAATAAGCCTATTCCTCTACTTTCTGGCAATTTTGGTCTGATTCTAACAGGAGCAAAATGCACGAAAGGAACCAAATTTTAAACAGATGTGTTCAATAGCAAGATGCTTCTTTATCTAAACAAGACTCCCTTTTTCCCTCATTTTCGTATCAAGTCACATTTCTTTATCTTTTAAGAAATATTTTTGTATTTAATTTAACGGAGTATGATAGTTAAGCCTGTTAATGTCATGGTTTTACTATTTGATTTGCAGCTGCTCTTCAACAATTCTTGTGGAAAATGCTAATCAGTTTTCCAATCAGCTTAAGAAGTTCCATGGGCCATACAATACAATACTCTCTAGCATTGGATCGAAATCGAGTGAAAATTCAACATAACAGTGATACTATATTATCACCATCACATGATATTACTAATTATTAATAAAATTATGAAGGGATAACTTGCAATTGCCACTCACCGACATACTATATTATCCATCAATAGTAAACGAATGTAGAAATGGTGTGAACATCAACAAAAGAGACAACCAGAAGAAGAAGAAAGAAAGAAAAAAAAGTAGCAGAGAGAGCTTTCAGTAAAGAACAGAAGTATTACCTGATTTGTTTGCAAGCTGAAAATACTCCCCGAAGTTTGTATGGAAAGAAACTGTGAAACCAAATCGAGCAACAAAAATAAACAGCACAAGTTGTACAAAACCCCTACAATCTTCAACCGTTACTTTTAGCGATTTTCAAAGAACTCCAACCAAAGCCCAAACAGGTTGGAATCGATGGGACCTGCATTTTGCAGAAAATGATTGAAGATTAGTGAAATCGACAGAGAAAATCATAGATGAGAGTCGGCAATCTCTTGGGATTCAATTATCCTCTTTTCCCTCTCAATTGATAAAATCGCAATAAGCAACCTGAGAGAGAGAGAGAGAGAGAGAGAGAGAGAGAGAGAAGAGAGAGATTCAAACCACTGGAGTTCTTCAGACGATCATGGCGAGCGAGAAAGCGACAGAGAGAGCAATGTCCAGAGTGAAAGAGAGCTAGGTCATGGGTTTAACGAAAATAAATTAGGCTTAAGGAACACAAGGAAAAAGGGGTAGTTTTGTTGACATGTATGAAGGCCGCGCTTGTTTGGACGGGGTAGATATTGTTTGGCTTGTTTTTTTTGGGCAGTTTTTTAGGTAAAAAGTACGAAATATTTATTTGATTTATTTTTTTTTAGAAATGGTTTTGAAAAATTATTTTGGGAGAGAGAGTTTTAAAAAAAGTGATTGATTTGATATGTATGAGAGAGAGTGATTTTGAAAAGTAAGTAACCAAACAAAATTTTAAGATTTTTTTTTAAAAAATGTGTTTGGTTGATTACTCTTAAAAATTTGTTTGTAGAGAATTTTTCCCATAAACAAATCAAACAAGCCCTTAATTTGTCAACTATTGGAAATGATGTATTTTATGTTTATTTTTTTTATGAAATTAGATGTCTAAAAAAAATTATCTTATTAAATTTAAAATTTGATTGAAATATTATGAATAAGGATAAATGTTTAATAAATTATTTTATTTTTTTTAATGGTTTATTAAGTAATAGAAATACTAATTATGTCTTTAATATTGGTTTTTTTTTTTTTTTTGGCTAGATTATATGAAAAATTATTTTATTTTATTTTATAAAAATTAAATAAATTTATTTTTTTAACGTTATTTTTAAAATAAAATTTTAAATAAATTTATTTTAAAAATAATAAATATTAAATAATGAAATAAAATAAAAAAATGAATAAAATTAAATAATTACATTAAATAAAATATCAACAAAAATTTTAAATAAAACATCTATAAAAATTTATTAAAAAAATTAAATAAATAAACATCAATAAAAATTAAATTATTTTATTTTATTTTATTTTATTTTTTAATTGAGATTTTTATATTTTATTTTATTTTACTAAATACAATATATAATTAAATCAAATACTGGGAGGACAAATGTGTTATTTTACAGCTTAATCCCATGGGAATCCCATGGGATTTCAATCCCACAATTTTTGGCTCATATCCCCTTAGAACATGTTTGTTTGGAGGGATTTAACCATGGGATAAGGGTCCCGTTTGATAGAGCTGTAAGAAAGTGATTATAGATTATAACTTACAACTGTGAACATAAACTGGTAACCTGTTTGGTGCAGCTGTGAGATTATGGATTTATGCAACATAGTAGTGTTTGGTAAATAAGCTATAAAATAGCTTTTTGTTGTATAATTATCATTTTTGCCCTTATAAGATATAAAATTTGTGATTTCATTTATAATACATTTTTTTTCCTTTTTTTTTCTTTTTATTTTATTTTATTTTCTTTTCTTTTTCTCCTTATTTTCTTTTCTTTTTTTTTCTTCTCTTCTTTCTTCGATAATTTTGTTTAATTTATTAAATTAATATTCATGTTCTAATTTATATTAATGTTGTGATTTCATTACATATTATTTTTTATATATTCATTTTAATTATTTATATCTATATTTCTTTTCTTTATTATTATTATTATTATTATTATTATT
Organism: Camellia granthamiana; assembly: GCA_036172215.1. Taxonomy (NCBI): domain Eukaryota; kingdom Viridiplantae; phylum Streptophyta; class Magnoliopsida; order Ericales; family Theaceae; genus Camellia; species Camellia granthamiana. Next base: position 70,802,528 of record CM069912.1, read on the forward strand.
ATTATTATTATTATTATTATTTGCGATTTTAGTATAAAAATTATCGATTTGCTCATCAATTATTAAAATTAGTATCAATTATTATTATTATTATTATTATTAATTTGTTCATCAATTATTAAAATTAGTATCAATTTGTTCATCAATTATTATTATTATTATTATTATTATTATTATTATTCATTTTAATTATTTTTGTTCATTACATATATTCATTTTAATTATTAGCATCGATTAAAATGAATAATAATAATGGAGCGCTGGAGATGGAGCACTATCGTTGTCGATGTCGATGACGATGACCTAGTGTAGACACCCCATTTTTGACCGACCTTAAGACTCAGACGTCACCGATTGAGCGCTTGGTGATGTTGCATATTGTGCTCGTTCTGAGGTTGCGGAGTCTCGGCTGCGAGCCTTGCCTCGGGACTTCCAGACTCTTTTGTGTTTTGCCTCGGTTTGCGAACCAGGCCCTGTTTTCTCTGTTTTCTCTTCCTGAAGGGAGGGAGAGGTCTCGTAGACCATCTCTCAATGGCCGTAGGCTATGTTTTGTGGTCGTAGGCCATTTTTTCCGTTTGGAGCCCGGTTCTCGGTTTTTCGGAACTATCGGCCGTGTGCCTCGGTTCGGGACCGCTTAACCACCTCCGTTTGCTCCGATTTTTGGCACATACCTTATTTCCTCCCTTTCGAGGGACATTGTGGTCCGAGAGACCGACTTCGTGGTCGAACACCACTCCCGGTGCCTAACAGCCAGTTTTCAGGGCCTCGGACTGCGCGTTTCGGCCCCCGAACCTTCATTTTGCATCGGTTTTCGTTCATTTTTGGCAGAGACCTCTGTTTCATCACCAGGAAGGTCATAAAAGGGTGGGAGGCCAGTAATTGTTTCAGCAACATGTTATATTCCTTCATCGCCCTCGGACGCCCGTTTTTCTCACTTCAAAACCAATGTTGACCACCCTAAGGCCACTTTCTTCAACTCCAAACCACATATTTGTGTTGTACACACCTGGGAGGACACAAATATCACATGGCTGGCCAGTAATTCCATCTGAACCTTTTAAACCCCTTTGAAAAATGGCTTGTTCTCTCTCTTGTTTCACTTCCTCCAATTTTGAACCACAGGGCTGTGTTGAGGGCATCTGGGAGGACACCAATTTGTGGTGGCCGGCCATTATTTCACCTTGGCCTTTTTGACCCCTGGCCGGCCGGCCATGGGAGGTGGCCGGCCGGCCACCTGCAGCTTCAATACCTGGCCGGCCTGAACCCCTGCAGTGTGTACAATGCAAATCTGCCCTTTTCCCCCCCCCCCCAGATTTTGTATCCGGGGGGCCAAATTTTTGGGGGGAAACTTGAATCCATTTCCCCCCCATTTTTCCCCCTCTTTCTCCCCCTCATTTGTCTATAAAAACCAGCCTCTAGCACTGGTTTTTGGGTTAGAAAAAACCCCTTTGAGCTTCCATATACATATCTCCTCTCTCTCTCTCTCTTCAAGCTTCAAAACCTCCAAGATCCTACCCCCATTTCACACCACCACCTAGCACCACTCCACCACTCCATTCCAGCAGCTAGGAGGGGCTTTCTCGCAGCTAAGAGGCAGCATTTCTCAAGCCAAAAGGCAGCCAAGAGTTGGTCTTCAAGGGTAAGCACCATTTTCCCCTTTTCTAGCTCATTTTTGTACCATTTCTTAGCCCTCTTTGCTTGCTGTTTTGAGCTCCAACCAAAACTGAAAGTGACATTTTTTTGAGCTCTATTTCATCTTTCATTAAGGGTCTTACCCTGTTTGGGACCCCCATCTTGCACTTGCTTCATTACCCCTTTGTATGCCATAATCTTGCATAGTATTTTTGGCCTATGTGTAATCTGTTTTGGATCATGATGTAAACTGTAGATAGGCTTATTTTGAGCCCTTCTTCAACATTGAAGAAGGGATCATCACTGTTTGGGACCTCCATGTGTCACTTGCCATTGAACCCCTCTTTGGTCCCCATTTTTGCATGATTTATTAGCCTATTGAGCTTCTATTTTTGGACATTAGTCCAAACTGAAAATGGCCCTATTTTGACCCCCTCTTCATGTTTCATTAAGGGTCTATGGCTGTTTGGGATATCCTTTTTATACTTCATGTTATAGCTCTCTTGGTGCCCTTATTTTGCATAGCATTTTGAGCATACTTGTATCTGTTTTTGGGGTTTGTCATAAACTGTAATACATCATATTTTTGGCCCCTCTTCAATGTTGTAGAAGGCCCCTTCTTTGTTTGGGGCCAGAATTTGTGAGTTGCTTCATTACCCCTCTCTTGGCCCCCGTTTTTGCATGCTAATTTAGTCCCACTTGTGCTCACTGTTTGGCCATGCTTTAAACTGTAAAAATGCTTTTCTCGGGGCTGCCTTGCTTCTGTCTTTTCATTTCATGTTCAAATTATGTTTGCATTGTATAGTTATAAGCCATTTCATGCACCAAAATCCATGTTTCGGGACTCGTTCCATGCATCGGGTTTCATTTCACCATGTTTCGGGGCTGTTTTGCATCTCATTTTGCCTCTGAAAATTGCATGATCATATGCTATATTCCATATTTTGCCATGTCTTGTTAGAGTGGCATTCTGTGCCGTAGGTTCGATCTTCGGTTTGCGTGCACGCGTGCACGCATTTTGAGTTGTCTCATTTTCATCTCATGGCCTCCTATATGAGTGTGGCCGAGGTCCACTTATGTTGGTGTAAGCCCATATTGCATTGTGTATGCCATTTCATCTCATAGCATTGTGTATGCTAGGGTGTATGTTAGTGTAGTGTGTATGCCATGTTTCCTCGTGCATCGTGTATGCCATTTCATAGCCTTTCGCATGTTAGGTTGTATCTTAGTTGCATTTCATGCATATCATACATATTGCATCGTGTTCGGGATAGGAGTTAGCCCGGGCACGGGAAACGAGGTGCGTTTCGTACTCCGAGTGACGGAACGTGTCTCAATTCCCCAGTCACCGACACTCCGGATTATCCATGATGGAGTTAGGTTTTGTCATAGTTTTCATGTGCATTCATTCCATATTGAGTTGTGCAATTCGACTCCTCAGCCATCATGCATCGAGATGTGTGATTGATGGCACGAGGATCGAGGCATGCATACATTTGTGAAAATACATTGCTATGCCACTTTCCTGCTCTCTGTTGTAGCAAATCAAGAATCAGCAGTCTTCCGAGGCTTGGTGCGCTTTCCAAGAATAATTGCGAAACAGAAGCTAATTGGGGCATCCCAGTGGATTTCCGCGCAAGGCAGCCCAAACATATATCATTCAGCGGAATCAAGGCAGTCCCTGGCTTGCATGCCAGTTTATTGTTTTCTTAGTTAATTTGTTAATTAATTAGGAATTTGTACATTTTGGACTGTATTATTTGGACTGTAATATTCTTTTATTCGGGACTGTATATTTATTCGGACCCTCTGCGCGAGGGCATAATTGTAATAAGTGTGCGTGAGTATGATGTATGTCTTCTAACCCCACGTCTTTCTTCCCTTTTATTTACCTGCTTATGATGGTTAGATTAGGGCATATTTCAATTAGCATACAGTATGATAGCATGTTTGCATTCATTCATCTGTTTTGCATGCACCGGGCTCGGCGCACCATACTAACTGCATTGTATTTCAATTACAAGATGAATACATGTTAACTGTAGCATTCCATATGCCATGTTTAGAATAGTCGAGCCTGCTATAGTTGCATTCTGCATGTGTTGCATTAGGCATTTCAGCATATTTAGGATCATGCATGATTTCTAATGAGCTTCTGTTTTGGCTTGGAGTACTCGGTGAGTTTTTATGCTTTAGCATCCTTGCATGCGTGTGAGTGACTGCCATGATAGCATGCTTGCCATGAGGCTATTTGCTTATGTGATATAACTGCCTGAATGCCTATGGGTGAAGGTTGGGTTATTTGAATTGGGACAATGCATTGATTGTTTGTTTTAAGCCCACTAGATAGTGGCAAAATCATATTTTCTAAGCCCACCTGAGGGTGGCAAATCCACGTCTTAGCCTACCTGCGGGTAGCACCATCAAACCATTTTCAAACAAACAAACATGAAATGTTTTGTTCCAATTCAGGCGACTCAGTCTATACTTGTATGCTGTGCGTATCACATAGTAACCTAGGCTAATAACCGGAATAAGAACACACAATGTTTTCAAAACTTGATATCATGGTTAGTAGAGGCCGGTCTTTGACCGGGCGAGCGGGGGTGCTCATGAAGTGACCTTCCCCAATCGTACCCAAGTTCCCGAGCCGAGGCAACTTTGGTGATGACGGACACGTGGCCTTTGGCACCGAGTCAGGGTTTCCTAAATTTCCCCATAAAAAATATTTAGGTGGCGACTCTGTATCTGGCAAAGCAGTCCATGTTTGGCACTTCTTTCAAAAATCTGTTTTCTTAAAACGATTTGCCGGATTTGGACTCTTTGGTTCAAGATTTAGAACCGTGACAATCGAGTCCTTGAACTGTAGTGAACCCAAATGAACAGAACGGGACTTAACCCTCCCGGGGCGTTCGGGGACGTCTACACCTAGCCACCGTCGAAACAACGTCGGAGATGCGTGAGCCGAAACCCGTCGCTATCGATGACCTATCCCCCTTCTCCTTCCCCCGAAACCCTAGACCTTACGGTCTACCAAAACCCTAGCCTAGTTCTCTAACCAGATCGTGAAAACAGAGAGACAAAGTGAGAGAGAGCTCTCGTTGATGCGATAACGGTGGTTCTCCGACCAGATCGCGACGTTAGGGTTTCAGATCGCGATGGTGGTGGTGACGGAAAGAGAGTTTCAGATCGTAAAAGAGAGAGAGAGAGAGAAGAGATCACGAAGAAAGAGAAGAGATAGCGAAGAGTTGTTTGCCTTCTCCAGAAATCGCTCTCGCCGAAAATCACTCCGCTGAAAATCGCCTCTCTTCTCTCTCTAGAGTGAACAGTGTTTGAGAATATAGGGTTTATATAGTTGGGTTTTTCGTAATAGTTGAGATTGACGAGGGGCATTGTCACGACCCAAACCCGGCCCTATGGGTTTAGCACCGTAACCGGCCAGTAATCCGAGATTACCGAAGGCCTGCTTAACAGTAATACAGTAAAACAGAGTACAGGACCTGGCGGAAGCCAATACAGTAATAAAATAATGTCCAATGAGCTGTGACAGTCTGTATGCCAAAAAGATTTTTCATATATATTTACAGAACAGTACATATATATACATGTCATTCAGTGAAACAGGGACTTAATCCCCACTCAACAGTACAGTAAACATTCAGTCTATACAATCCATTCGGTTATTACAAAGCAGTGAGACAGTGCAAAAAGGGGAAATACTAAAACACCCCTAAGCCTTAGCATGATAGGCTCGGAACCTCGCAGTGAGGCACATTGGTTGGCTTGACAAAACTGGAGTTTACTCCGACGCTTCTAGCTTTGATCCGGTGCCTGTACACCTACATATATATATGAGCAGTGAGCTAAAGCCCAGTGAATAACATAATGCGTAGAGGAGTTAAGAATGAATGTCCTTACAGTAATGAAAACAGTTCATTGATTCAGTATATCTGTCATTCAGTGATATGTGGTACATCCATTAGCATAGCAGTACAGTAAACGATAGGTCTCAAAAGACCGCACAATAATTGATGGCCATCAATCAGTAACCAGTAGTGGTTCCAACATGGGAACCGAGTCGATTAGACAATTCCACCCGTTCATAGACCGTCGGTGGGGCCATCCGTTCACAGACCGTCGATGGCAGAGATTTCTCAAGCGGTAGCAGTAACAGTAAACAGTAGTTGCTAAGAATGCCACAATACAGTTCAGAATATAGGACATACATTCATACAGTAAACAATATCAATTCAATAAACAGTTCAGTTCAGTATTTCAGAAGTTAATCATTTGAACATATCTTTACACAATTGTTACTCACAGAGATTGGGCTACAGTAGGCTAGAGCGCGGTTCCTCGGAATGCCAACCCTATACAGTTAACAGATTGAACACACTCTAAGTTTCACAGTTGGGAAAGATAAACATTAACTCCCTATAATACCTTGGTGTGTTCTACATCTATATCCTCATTAAGATGTCTAAAACTAGGCCTAGGAATGCCTAGGATGGAATGAGGATGCAAAGATGTATTCAGAAAACATTTGCAGAATTTTCAGTGAAACAGAGTCCCGCTCGAGCGCAGGTTTCCCCGCTCGAGCGGACAAGCAAACAAAGGTCTCCGTTCGAGCGGCAACATCCCCGCTCGAGCGGACCAAAAAGTACTGGATAGGTGAAATCTCCGCTCGAGCGGACTGATGCGCAGTGCAAGATGCTGGGAGCTCGATTTTTTCACTCGAGCGGCACTTCCCCCGCTCGAGTGGATAACCAAAATCTGGAAATTCCAGATTTGAGTCCCAAGCTCAAAACTAAGTTCAAAAGCAATATTTTCGATCCTCTTGGGCTATTTTCTGGAAAAACTCTTGAAAACACATAGAATAACATGTTTCAAAACCCAATTTAAGAAATCAAAGCCCAAGGGTGTTTAATTCAAACCCAATCTCAAACCATTTTTCAAGAACAACATTCAAACATAACATGCATGATCTTTAAACAACTTTCAAGCTTCAAAACTTGCTCTAATGAGCCAATTGTTCCAAAAACAAGATGAAAACATGGTTTATTCTCAAAACATGGACATGCATGTGATAATCTATGGAGAACAACCTCAAAAATGAGAGACATGTACATGTATGCAATAATTTAGCTCTATTCCAACACTTATGGACCAATCCAAGACTCAAATCACTAGAGGCTCAAGAATTAAGCAAGAACAAGCTCAAATACTTTAATAAAAGGTTGAATTCTCTTACCTAAGTCTTGAATTAGAGGTATGGAGGCTCAATTGCACAAATCTTCTACCAATCTTCAAGTCTACAAGCCAATTCCCTAGATGGAACTCAAATTCTCTCCTTCTCCCTCTCTTGGTCGGCTAGAGTAAAGAAATGGGCTGATGAATGTGTTTTGTGTGAGTGTATGAGGCTCAAGAATAATAATAAACTAAGGCCCACTCAATGGCAATTCCGTAAATAAGGCAACTCTGATAATTTGGCTCTATTTAATCTAGTTTAAACATACCAAATCGACTTTCAGATAATTATACCATAAAATCACATAAATTATAAGGATCATGAAACACTAAACGATTTCCGGTTCGACCGCCGATAAGGCCTTCAATATGCAGTTCAAACACAAAACATGAACAGATAATCAAATAAATCAAACAGATAGAAATGCAATACAATAGGTATACTTGATCAATTCAGTTCCAGTTTCAGTCAGTCAGTTCAATAATTTATTCAGTTCACTTATCAGTCATAATTAGTTCAGTTTATCGGTAATCAGTGCTTATTCGGTAAACAGTGACGAGGGTTGTTACAGGCATCTAAGTAATTTTGCCCCTCAATTTTTAACTTCTTGCTTAAGCTGTTTCGGAAAAGCACCCCGACAGCCACTCGGCCGAAAATCACTTTTTGTAGCTTAAAAAGTGATTTTAAGCTCTACCAAACACATCAAAATAGCTTAAAATAATCTAAAAGCTGAGTTAAGCTAAAATTAAGCTCTACCAAACAGGCACAAGATTCTATGTCCAATGGATCACTACTACAAAATCATAAATAGATCACAGATTTTAAGTGTGATTTATGTTATTTAATCACAGATTTTTTATTTTGTCAAAGTGTGATCTTTGAGTGTGATTTCGATCATACTTTTTGACCGTCATTAAAAGATAATTTCATCACGTGTTTTGACAGTAATAATAAACATTTAGATCACGAATTTTAAGTGTGATCAATAACTAATAAAACATGAGATTGAATTTAAATAATCCATGATCAATAGTCAGATAAGATCACAGTTATATGCATTTATCATCACGATTAGTGTGTGTGATAAAAAAAAAAGTTCGACCACAAAATGTGACTATCAATCACAACATATCAACCGTGATTAAAATCTAGACAAACCTAATATCTAAAATATAATCAATATTATTTGTACAAAAATTTCCTTTGAATCACAACATTGACCACATATGAATAGCTAATAACATCATATATTTCATAAATGAAAGTCTAATGTTGGAAAAATACATGCATAGAAAGTTCAAGAATAAAATGTTTTTTAATGTGATTACACAATAAAAATCTCATTAAAAAAATGAAAAAACTTAATTAAGAATGGGCCAATTAATATGGGAAGGAAAAAAAAACATATACAGATGCAATATGGTATAATACAAAGAGCAGGAACAGAACTTGGAATTCTTATAACAAGCATAAAAATAATTAGCAAAAATTGTAAGCAACTCAAGGAAAACATATATAGATGCAATATGGTAAAATACAAAAAAAAACAAAAGAAGAAAAGAATAGGCCAGTTAATAGGGAAAAAAAAAATTAACGATACATCATACATTCAACTTAGAAGCTATGGATAAATGAACAATATTGATGTGGCAATTATATAGGCCTAATTAGATAAAGAACTCCAAAATCAACACCATTATATCCCACCCCACCCCCCTTCCCAAAAAAAAAAAAAAAAAAAAAAAAAAGCCCTTTGATAGAGAAACAAAAAGAGGAATACCACAAGGAGAAAAGTAACGAAGGCTCCTGAAGACAAATAAATAAATGTGTTCACCCTTCGCAATGTTCTAAGATGGTGGCTACCACATTTGCTGCGGTGGTCGAGATAGGGTGTGGGGTTACCGCAGTTGTTGCAATCGAGATGTAGACGAATGGTCGCTAAGGAGGGAGGAGCAACGACGATGGTAAGGAGTGTGGGTGTCGACGAAAAAGAAGAGGCAAAGTTGTTATTGTGGTCATGGTGGAAATGTGAGGTGGGGCACAGATTGCAAACTTAGGTCAAGTTAATCCACCCATTAATCTGTGATGGATTGATCTTACAAAGATAAACACTAGTGTTATTTTATTATGGAGATATAAAAATAAAACTAAAAATATCTATACAATCACACTTATTTGGAAGGTGAAATTAAAAACAAATACTATCTCACTCAATTAGATTAATTGTGATTAAAATATTATTCTAATTTTTTTAATCACACTTCTAATAAAAGTGAGATGTTTTTAATTCCTCATGTATGATCTTTACACATGGAATAGTCTGTTGTTTGGTTCAAAAATTTTGTACCGAACTATTAATCCCAAATATATTGGATTGTTCTGTCCCATGGAGTTGTGAGACACAAAACCTAAGATAACTCATCCCATGAGATTAAATAGTAAAATTACATTTTTGGCCCATTACTATTTAATATCTTTTTCCTCAATCTTTTCCACATTCATTCTTTCACAGCAACATAACCCTGGAGGCAATTTCTGCTGAACCTTCGCATCAAGTTTAGATCTTCAATCTCCAATCTTCATTCAAGTTTGAAACTTATTCTACATCTTTATTTTTGTTTGCTATTCATTTCTTATTTCAATTTTGATTGTTCAATACGAGGGATTTAGAAATTTTCTTGTATGATATTGTTTATCTTTCCCTCTAATTATTTTTTCATTTTGATATGAGGGATTATTTTTTCATTTCAATTTTTATTTTTCATTCTTTTTTTTTTTTTTTATATTTCCATCGATGTTCTGTAGCCGTTGGGTGATCTTGGTTTAGTACTTTGTTGCATGTTGTTGCTGTATATGCTTAGTGCTCTTCGTTTAGTACTATGTATGGATTTAGATATCTTCGTTAGTACTCTGTATGTTTTTTATATTTTTCATTCATTTTTTTATACTAGTGGTTGGGCATGTACGTTGCACGTAGCACGTGATTTTTCATTAACTATTAGTATTATAATTATGCATGTCTCTTAAATTAGTATACGATATATGTACAGAATATAGAGACTTGTATGGGTAAATTGATCTGTATCCAAATACAACTAAGTAAGAAATAAATATATACTCAGCTGAAGAATTTAAATGATAAATGAAAATTTTTATAAACATATCTTAATTTATATTTACAATCTTATCTTAAATAATAAATAATAAACAAGCACTTTAAATATATAGTATTACAAAAAAAAAAAAAAATTCTATCAACTTCCCATTTCAATTTTTCATAATCCGTACATGTAATATAATTGAAGGTATTAAATTAATTGCACAATTACACAATTTTGTTGAATAGTTTATCTCATAATTCAAATTCATTGAATCCACTATTGCATATTATTTGCATACTATTAGTGTAAGAATGCATTAATATCAATATGTAATATATTTTTATACCTCAAGAGTTATTGAGTCTTCTAAAGAAGATTGAATGAGAAAAATAATGAAAGGAGAAGAGAATTTTGTATATATTTTATCAACGATACAGTACATCTTTATATACTTAATACAATGAGGAAATCAAGCCTCTTTCTAAGCCTAAATCACCGTGATAGAGAAGGCCTGCCTAGTTTAGATATACACCTTCCTAGTTTTGATATACACAATCTTTACATTAGTTACAAAGATATCCTTAATACTCCCCCCTCAAGTTGGGAGGTAAAGATTATGAACACCTAACTTGTTTCACAGCTTTATGAACTGATCCTTTCCTAGAGCCTTAATGAATATATCTGTTATTTGAAAAAGCATAGGCACATAAGAAGGTTGGATCATACCAACTTGCAATTTTTCATGAACTATATGGCAGTCCATTTCAATATGTTTGGTTCGTTCGTGATAAACAGGATTTGTTGCGATATACAAGGCTGCTTGGTTATCATAGAATAATGAAGCATGAACTCTTTGAGGAACTCGTAGGTTTTGTAATATATAGCGTATCCAAGTTAGTTCTAGGCAATGTTTGCCATTGCACAGTACTCTGCTTCAAAAGACATTCTAGACACATTAGCTTGCTTCTTAGACTTCTATGAGGCGAGTGAATTTCCTAGAAAAATGCAATATCCTGTAACTGATCTTCTTGTAGTATGACATCGACCCCAATTTGAGTCACAGAAAGCTCTCAAATCAAGATTGTTGTTGGCCGAGAATAACAAACCTTGACCAGGGGTGCCTTTAATGTACCTAAGAATTCGTATAGCTGCATCCCAGTGTGGTACTCGTGGTTCATACATAAATTGACTCAAAGTTCGGATGGGATAAACAATGTCCGGTCTAGTGATGGTGAGATAAATCAGTCTACCAACTAACCTGCTATATTTAGTTGGATCTTTCAACAATGCTCCATCAGTCAGAGATAGAGTCAAGTTTTGTTCCATTGGAAAAGATTTTGGTCGTGCTCCAAGAAGTCTCGAATCCTGTACGATATTGAATGCATACTTGCATTATGACATAAAGATTCCCTGTTTTGATCATGCGAACTCAATGCTGAGAAAGTACTTTAAATCTCCAAGGTCTTTGATATGAAAGCATTTGAGAAGGAAAGATTTAAGGTGTTCCATCTCTTGGATATCATTACCTGTGATAAGTATGCCATCGACATAAATGAGAACAATTGTAAATGAAGTACCTTGGACCTTGGTGAACAAAGAATAATCAACCTTTGATTGATGGTAGGCAGCCTGCTAAATGGTGTTCGAGAAAGTGGAAAACCAAGTGCAGGATGCCTGTTTAAGCCTATATAAAGATTTATTGAACCGACATACAAGATGCTACCCCTATCGGCGAAGACCAAGAGGAGGTTCCATGTAGACCTGTTCATCGAGAGCACTATGGAGAAATGCATTTTGAACGTCCAAATGATGAATGAACCAACCGCGGGCAGCAACAACTGTAAAGAGGCAACGCAAAGATGTATGTTTGGCAATTGGGAAGAAAGTTTCCTGGTAATCAGCACCCTCAATCTGGGTGTAACCTTTGGCAACCACACGAGCTTTGTGACATTCAAGAGAGCCATCAGATTTGTACTTAAGCTTAAAAACCCATTTGGAACCAATAGGTTTATTTCCAGCTGGAGAGGAACTAAATCCCAGAGGTCTGTTTGCTGTAAAGCGTCTAACTCGACCTGCATAGCTTGTCGCCAATGGAGATCAATGATAGCTTAGGAAAATGTGGTAGGTTCAGATGGGCCGATAATGTGAGCTAAAAAAGAACAGTTGGCGGAAGAAAAGCGAGAGTAGGAAAGGAAATGAGAAGGGAAAGCATGTATATAACAACCTTCATTTTGCTTTAGTCATATTCATGAGAATTTACATGATTTTGGTTTGTTGAGCTTGCATCTTGTGAACTTTAATATTTTGTCTAAGTATAGGAGCATGTTTTATTTTGTGCTGCAGTGTTTTTGTTTAAGTATATGATCCATGATTTTGCTGTGTTTTTGTCTAAGTATAAGATTCATGCTTTTTACAAATATAGGAACATCATCCCAGAAATACAATAAGTTAACTTCTTTTTATTTTTATTTATATATATATATTTAAGGAATAGAACAACATAATACAGACATGTTACCCAAATGTCCTAATGAAAATAAAACGGTAAGATAAAAGTTATCATTTAACGCATCACATTAATATTCATTACATAACTAAATATATAAAAAGGTAGGATGACAGTTAGCATTCAACGTGTTACATTAATATTCATTACATAACCAAATATATAAAAGCATCCCAATTGTAGTTAACAAAATACAAGTGCTTGTACACAAGAGAAGCAATAATTAAGTCTATCAACAAGTTTATAATAGACTTAACAAAAAGCATTCCCTACCGTACACATCAAATCATGCCCAAAAAACAAATACTCTCATCAAATACGACAAGTTTGTTATGGCGCATGCCTACTTAACAACCTCATCATCCACCTTAGCCTATCATCATGTGTTAAGCTAAAGAACATGTCAAGGCTTTGGATATCATGGGATATGATTTCACAAGCATCTAACCATTCATTTACAATAATTGGCAACTTCATAAGTTCATCATTTAGTGATGCCCATTTAGATGCAAGATCATGTGAATACCCCATTCTTTTTCCAATAAATTCTAACTTATCATTGGTTGTATCCAAGACATCCACCAACTTGTTAGCAAACATGGTCAGCCTTTCAACTAATTCATCATTGGCTCTAGGTCTTTTCTTGTCTTTCTTTTTGGCATAACTATCAGAAGGCCGTTGAGTTGCTGAGTTTGAATAGTCCATTGCCTCACTGGTCTAACTATTTAATCCCATTTGTTCAAGAAAAGCATCATTATCTGCAAGACCATGCAACAACACATTTTCCTCAGCATTCATAGCCTCAACTGCATCACCAGGGCCTTCAACAAACTTTCTTGTAGCTCGATCTTTGCCAATGTAAATCATAAAGTATTATAACGCAGCAGGAAAAACATTTAGATCATACCTTTAGGTGATAGAACCTCGTGGGTAAATCATGTGCTTCCAGAATCCGAACAACGAATCCAGCAGTGGAGTGATACTACAAAATGAGTATCACCCACACAAGTCATAGTGCAAAATGGCTTGATCGTTGTTTAATGGAAGAGAGTCAGAGAGAGAGTCTGGGAAAAAAGGTTATGGGTAAAAACCACATAACATATCTGATATATGTATCTGATATATCAATATATTATCTAAAATATATAATCATATATATATCCACCAATATCTATCTATCCATCTATCCATATCTATTGATATGATAGATATAGATATCCTGAATGGTTATCCAAATAAGTTTTGAATTCAAATTCAAACTTACATGGATAAGGTTCAAAAGGTTCAGGTTCAAAAGGGTCATGCCACATGGGGTGCCCAATTTCTAACATCTCTCACTCACACATGAGTTGGCATGACACTGCCTATAGCGATCCCGGGTTTACCCTTGTTGTACAGTGATCTGGACTCGTGTCCGTTGATGTTAGTAGTTGATTATTATCTTGTTTGCATCCTTTCCTACTTTGTATTTGGGTTATAGGATGTGTTGGGCAGGTCTGTTACAGGTTGGTTGTGTCTGGGAGCCAAGTGTTGCTGTCCAGAATTTTGGGCCTTCGCTCGAGCGAGGGTTTGGTCGCTCGAGCGAGCGATTGCGTCTGGTTTAGATGCTGAGAGTTGCATTTTTTGGCTCAAGCGAGCTTTCTACGCTCAAGCGATCTGGTTTGACTTCGCTCGAGCGAGCGTTCCGTCGCTCGAGCGTGCGTCTGGTTGCAGACCTGATGGTTCGAGTTTTTGGCTCGAGCGAGCTTTTCTTCGCTCGAGCGAGCTTCTATGTTTTTGGCTCGAGCGAGACCTTTTTGGCTCGAGCGAGAGTTTCTGTGTCTGGTCGCTCGAGCGACCAAGTCTTCGCTCGAGCGAGCCTGTTTATATCAGTTCGCAGCAGCCGAGATGAACTTCACTTTTTCAAAACTTTTGCATCTTCAAACCCTAGATCTGAGACCCTCTCTCTCTAGACTTGTCTTCTCTCTAGGAAATCATCTATTTCTAGTGTGAATCCACCCTAAGTGCTTTGTTAAAAAGATAGAAGGTGACTTGGGCTTCGATTTAATCTGAAAATATTTGGATTTGGAGCACATTGGTCGTTGGTTCTTCATCTCCTTTTGAGCTCAAACTTTGAGGTAGGGATATCCTACTCCTCTTTATGGATTTTGTCTTTAAATTTTAGCATTTTGATATGTTGGGTGTTGTTGGGTAATTTTGAGAAAACTTGGGCCTTTTATGTAATTTTACAAAAGTTGGGGTTTTATTTACAATGAACCTAGAGGCATGTTTGGTATAGAGACATGGAATAAATGTTGAAACATTGATAAAAATGGAATCTTAGGGTTGTTTTGTTAATTATGGGAATTTGCCCTAATTGTTTTAATTAATTAATGCATATAATTAATTAAAGAAAATGAGGAATTGAATTGGGAATATTGAGATTGGAAGTGTATGGGATTAAAGGGTGTAGTTGAATTACTTATCACTCACCGAATTGAAATGTTGATTTAATATCCATTTGTGCATTTATTTTCTGTTTAGAAATAACTGCTTTGGGCTATCGGTGGAGGATAGTCGTGATTGTTGTAGACAATGCATGAGGATTAGGCAAACGAAAACTAATCAACGGAATGTGTCATAAGAGTGTGACGATTGTTAGAATACATTAATTTTATGTATTGATTGATTGTGTATAGAACCTATGTGTTTATATGCATTATGTGTAGAGGAGGAGATGGGGGATGTACTCCGCGGTTTAGGGGAAAATGGGGGATGTACCTCTAAACCGGATAGTGTTGGGAGGAGATGGGGGATGAACTCCGTAGATACAGCTCATATGCTTGTCTAGAGAAGTGAAGATACAGCTCATATGCTTATCTTTGAGAAGTATAAATACAGCTCATATGCTTGTCTAGAGAAGAGTAGATATAGCTCTTACGCTTATCTTCAGTTGTGTGTTATAGTTCTTATACTTATCTGCTGAGGTGTTGATATAGCTCATATGCTTATCGGTTAATGTGATGACATAGCTAGTATGCTTATTTATCGAAAATGGAAAGTGAAAAGTAACATAGACTTGTAAGTCATGTAATTGAAATGTGATATATGTGGATGTATCAGTGTTGACCATCTATCAGCTACTAATCTTTTAGTCATTGTTCATAGTTGGTTTAGTATATTTCTACTGGGCTGTGGCTCACCCTATATGGGAACATCATTTTCAGGTACAGGTAGCATGCCACCTCCAAGGACATAGCTTGGGAGGCTAGAGGCGGACAGACTTTTTGTGTCTATGCTCTTTTGATGTATTACGTGTATATTCAAGCCAATGGCTTAATGTGTAAATGAGTTAGCACTCCTTTTTATAACCAAGTGTTAACTTGGAAAGCTGTAAGCCCTTAGGGCATTTGCTTTTGTTGTTAACATGTAATACTTTTGTAATGAAACTATGATGAATAGATGAATGTTGGTCTTTTGTATATCACTGCATGCTTATATTGATGGATCTAATGTCGTTATTTTGAGGGCGTTACACTGCCACATCTCTATCTCAATCTCTCCAAAAAAGAACAATCTCATACTAGCCAATGCACCGTGCGACAGCTGAGAACACCTGCATATGGGAGCTCTATACTAGAAACTCAAAATGAGCCAGCATAGAGACATCAACCCAAAAAGAATAGAAATAGTGTCTCATATACCCCAGACCCATCTAATTACACCGGTCCAAAAAAATATCTCTAATCCCTCAAAAGAGCATATTTGACCCTCTCAATTCTTGCAATATATTCACACTCAATCCGTCTCTCATACAGAGCAATGTGAGTTGCCGACAGTGAATATATAACAGTGGTGTAATACTAGATGATCTTCCCTTTGCCCTCATGCCATTTAGTTTAGGATTGACTGCTTTCCCAGTGATGTCCCTTAAGGCCGAATCATACATGACCGCAGGCAACATACCAAAGTAGCAGAACATCGACCCCTTACTTTATGACATAGTTAAAAGTCACAAAAGGGTACATAAATGAAAGTCATATCAATAATGACACGTAAGACTCACACGGTGAGGAAACAGGGATCCATTCTTTCACCTCATTACTCGGTCGCTAAGCACATATAGTATGAATATATGTTACGGTGGAGTAACTCTTCCAAAAAAGAGTGACGTCATACTCGATACACCGTACAGATCTTAGTCTAGTCGCTTTCTAGCGCCTAACCCGAATTCTCTATTTGCTCGCCTTTCAGGCGCCAAATGAGATCTCGCATCTGGCTAATCATAACAGGCACAACATGGAAAGTGGGTACTAACATCCATGCTTGGTCCTTAACACGACCTCATCGGCGACATACATAGTGGATGATTTAAGCCTCTCTTGGCTCCAAATAAAAATAAACCACTAGTCTCATCCTTGCTCGCTCCCAAGCGCCAAGGGCGATTGCTCGTGTAAGTGAGCTAATCTTGTCTGCTGACATCATCATCTGCTAATCATTATGACACAAACCATAATAGTGTCAACATCTCATCATCTCATAACAAATAAGTGATTGATTTTAAAAAACACAACCACAGTCTGCGCAATTCTAGATTCCAAGCATAAGCCTTATCAGCACCTCTTGCAATAAGCATATACAACGGAATCCACCATTTGCGCCTCACATGAAGTGGTTCAAGATTACTACCTCTTGCGCAATTACCTCTCTAAAGATATTTTGGTAACCAATTTGCGTTCATTCTTAATGCGCACAACTAACGCAGATACGCCTAACTAGCGCATTGAATCTTACAAGGAGCAAATTAATATACTACTAGTAAAACATTCTATCCACAGTCTAATGAGCAAGGTCAATGTCTAAACAACTCAGTTGACCATTTACCAAAGATAACACTTATCATGCCGAATACGCCCACATAGCGTACTTTAGGCTCCCACAACAAAGAAAAGATCAAGGAATATAGGTCATCTGTTTCTCCCAAAAGACAATCCGAGGATTCACTCAATAGCTAAGGCTCTAGCTTTTACCGATAGGTAAGTCAATGGGTTTGCAATTTTGCATCTAGAATCATTCTAGGAGATTCCTTATGTAAGTCATCGAAGACAAATCGAGAATTTTCCCAAAACAATCCCTAAGGATCATACATCCGAGCATATAAATTACATCACCCATGTCCATCATATCTAAAATAGAGGACTGCCCACCCTAGGTGGCGACAACCTTATAAATTCCTGGCTCATAATGACTAAGTAAGGAAAAACTTCTTTTGGACCATTATCATGCCTCAGTGGTCTTCATCGATCATCGTTGGCCTAGCATGGCTTGACGAAATCTAAGAACCACTATTTGGATAACTGTTTTAGGCTGTAAAAGATTTATTGGAACTAGCAACCTTTTTGCGCTTCTAACTTTTCACCATAAAAGCAGAAGGTAAATCCCTACAGATCTACTTATCCACTTTTCTAATGAGAAAGTTGGGTCACAATGTCCACAAATAAATGTTTCGAACTTATGTCAATCATAGCCTAAGTCAAAATAACCTCACTCCCCAAGAGGAAGTCTTCTCATGGTCTTCACTTTCCTCAATGGTGTGACTTTTCGGTATCTAGCGAGCCTTATGCCTCAACAATGACTATCC
Source organism: Camellia granthamiana (assembly GCA_036172215.1). NCBI lineage: Eukaryota > Viridiplantae > Streptophyta > Magnoliopsida > Ericales > Theaceae > Camellia > Camellia granthamiana. Next base: position 70,820,635 of record CM069912.1, read on the forward strand.
AAATTACGCATAACTTTAGAACAGTTTCGCGTCATAATGGAAAGTCAACCAAATTATAGAAATTGTTAATCCTCAAAGACTTTGTCTTAAATTGCGCAACATTAATCCACTTTCTAAAAAACAGGGGACTAGAGCCTTCGGCATCATCCTAGGCTCTTTATCATCTTGCAGAGCAGTCATGAATGTTTCCCTCTCAATCACTCAATGATGACGTGGAAAATTTTCACATTCGCTACCACGCAACTAAGAATGTAGAGTATTCTTCTCTAATGGATTAATCCATTAGTAAGCATATTGCTCCCACTGTCCCTAGGATATTGGAAATTTCTTTCCATTCTCAACTAGGCTACATAAAGCGCTATGTTCAGAATTCTCTATCTTATAGCGTTCCAAAACTCTATTCACGTCACCTTTACTAAGAAAACTTTATGTGACTTAGTTACACTCCCACAAAGCTGCTTACCTATATACACATGACCCGGAGGGTTTACATGACAGCATACAATAATGTGCTATAGAACCCTAGGTCTTAACTTCGCAAACTTATGAGAAGTAAAATAAAGATAAGCTGCTTAACGGTTACAGATCGCTCATAGATGGCTCTCCGCTAACCCATTACTCAAATGGAGTGTAAAATCTGATATGGAAGGCACTTAGTTAGGGACATAGACAACAAACTAGTGCAATTCCCAATTGGGAAACATTTTTCGCCATTATCCACCTAACATTAACAATATTTAATTCATTATCTCTACTACACCATTGTGTTGTTGAGTACTAGGAATAATCAATTTTCTAAGCATCCATTTCTCTTCACAGAGCTTTCTAAAAAATAACTCAAATAGATACTCGCCACCTTGGTCAAAACTAAAAGCATAAAAGCTCTTATCTAATTGATCTCGACCTCGTATGTGCAATATCAAAAATCATCTCAAAACTTTTGACTTATGGAAGATCAAATAGTCTTGACTCAGATACATATCGTAATCTATAAATGTGTTGAGATTAAGGCTTAGCTATTATACCCTTACACATATCTAGTCACAAATATCATAGTGGACTAAATGCGCCAATACAAACGACCTTCTATGGCTTTCCTACTTACTTGTGCGCAACCATTGTGAACAAAGTTATACATTCACATAAGAGCATGATGTCACAAGCGAGTGGGCCCGAGAGGGCCTACTCAAACCATCATGTCATTATCTCATTAATGTGATTAAGTATAATAAGCCACCGGTTCATGACCAATGTCATAAACTAATTCCAATCATCTTAATGTGTGAGTTCTCGAAGACAAGTTTTAAAGGTTTGGGCCTAACTAGGTAATGACTCACGACTAATTCATATTCACTAGATCATAAAAAGGATGTCATGGAGATATCAAGTGCGCCTAAGTCGCAAATTTAACCAGTAAGTGCTAATCCCCTACACCTTCAAGTTAATTTTATTCTCCATACACTTTAATGCATCTAGTTGAAAGATGACGATACTCCTCTTGCCATATCTATTTCTCGCTTCATAATTACTTGCAATTAATTCTACTATCCACAAGAAAGAGAGAATAAGCTATCAACTATGACAGCTCTTGAAGTAACTTAAGCGTGAATTAGGCTAAAGAGTCTAATTTAACACAATGCTCTCACGAGCGATGCGTCAAATTCTTAGAGTCATAACAACCTTGTCAGCCTTGACCTTTTCATTACTATACTGCAACGCTTGCACGTAGTGGTAAACGTTATTAAAAAAAAAAAACGTTAGCCTAGCTAAGGAATCATACAAAGAAGCACCTCCTCATGTCTCACACTCAAGTGTGGAAACAATGAGTGTCCAGACTTAGACAAGTTGGCAATGCTAATAGATTTTGCAGCCACTTGGTACTAATCTTTTCACTTAGTGTTAATAGATTTTGCTGCTACTAAGCGCTAATCTTTTAACTTCAAGTGATACTTCAATGCACACTATTATAGTGCATGAAATTTTGCTCCATCCACTCCCAACAGTTGGATAAAGAGCAAAACACTGCTCATACTAGCTACTCATCTTACACTTAATAACTAATTCATTTAAGCTCGCATTTCTTGGATGACGTGACTCTTGAATGTTACTTCATCTAATGATGCAACATCATTACAAGTCAAATTACAAAGTCAATCCGCGCAGCTCAATAGTCAAGATCATATACAGATCTATTGAGGGCTTGCTAATTTCATAACTCCAAAACTCGCCAACCAAAACTACGTAGCGTGCCGCTAACCATAGCGCATACATTAGTTTTTATTGTGCCAAACAAGGCAACAAAATCACGGCGACTTTGAGTCATGTTTCCTTACTTTGGCTCAATTAAGGTCTGACCTAAAGTCTCCAAGACTTTTGCTCATCTAAAGAATAGGATTACATTGTTCACATTTGAACATCTCTACTAAGTCTAGGTCAACCAATTAACTACCATAAGTTAAGTCTATTTAGAGAGAAATTCGCATTGGGATTAATTTGATTAGCATAATATAATTTTGCCACAAAAATCTAAATTAAATAGTGTCAATATTACACAAGTCGCAAGATTGAAAATCCGCTATGCTCGTAATCATCTCTTGCGCCACAGATGACAATTATCCAAAATTTAATTTAATTTATGCGCAAAATATTGGTTTTCGGGAGTTAATCTACAAAGATTTCTCTCAACCGAATAACCTCCCACTGATTATGGCATATCTAAAAGCATGATAAAAAAAAATTCTAATTCCATACAATAGCATCATAATGTAGATCCACAACCAACTCATGCTATGTCACAATTAATAATGGAATTTAAACAAATAACAATTAATCATGCTATTCTAATTACAACATATTAGAAACTCTAGGCAAAAAATAACAATATGCTGTATTTAATATTCAAATCATGCCACAACATAAAGTATATCACTTCTGAAAATTTCTGGTATTTTCTGGAATTTTAAATAACTAATAAACACACATAAAATTAGAAATAAATATTCCAGAATCTAGTAAAATGAAATAACCATACCAATAAATAGTAAACTATAACAGTAGTCTACAATAAAAAATTCAGCCCCAGAAACTTAATCATGCAACACCAGATGCATTTTAAAGCAGAAATAATGAATTATTATTTCAGGAAAAATATTTTTTATTTTCATAAAATTTTGAAAATTATACAGAATATATAAAATTTAATTCTGAGTCTAACAGTACCAACCATGCTTAAAACAAAGCTATAACGAATTAATTATGACCATTTAACGCGATTCAGAATTTAAAACAAAACAAACAGCGCCTTAGAACCAGTAGCCAAGCCGCAGAGGAAAAACGGCACGGCTCAACGCCCGGCTCAGAGGTGGCGCAGCGAGTGGTTCAGTGCACGGCGCAGCACGTGGCTCAGTGATCGGCTCAGCACGCAGCTCAACGCCCGGCGCGCGCATGTACAGCGTGGACGGCGCGCGCGTGAAAAACGTAGACAGCGCGCGCGTTGGAAGCACGTGAGGGCACGTGGAAGCGCGTGAGAGTGCGTGGAGGCGCGTGGCAGCCGCTCACGGTCTCAAGTGGCGCGTGATGCCCATGCTCCGCCTTCCAGGGTGTTTTTTTGTCCAACTTCGGAACTGCCGGACTCCATTTTTCAAAACAAATACATTTATGGTCTCAAAAAAAGACATTTAATGAACATAAAAATGAGATGTATCACACACTCTCAATCTAATGAAAGTTGAAGTGCAAAAACCCTACACATCATTTTCCTCCTTCATTAATTTCATGCATGTATCATGTATATATATTTATATAAAAAATATACACATATTTTAATGCATAAAAATAAGCACGAAAATACCCATGATAGCTCTGATACCAATGTAAATCATAAAGTATTATAACGCAGCGGGAAAAACATTTAGATCATACCTTCAGGTGATAGAACCTCGTGGGTAAATCACGTGCTTCCAAAATCTGAACAACGAACCCAGCAGTAGAGTGATACTACAAAATGAGCATCGCCCACACAAGTCATAGTGCAAAATGGCTTGACCGTTGTTTAATGGGAGAGAGTCAGAGAAAGAGTCTGGGAAAAAAGGTTATGGGTAAAAACCACATAACGTATCTGATATATCAATATATTATCTAAAATATATAATCAGATATATATCCACCAATATCTATCTATCCATCTATCCATATCTATTGATATGATAGATATAGATATCCTGAATGGTTATCCAAATAAGTTTTGAATTCAAATTCAAACTTACATGGATAAGGTTCAAAAGGTTTAGGTTCAAAAGGGTCATGCCACATGGGCGCCCCAATTTCTAACAGCCAAATATTTGAATCCATTCATCGAAATATGGGAAAGTTTTGTTCCTTGGGTGTTTTGCTTCATTGTCCCTCTACAATGACCAACTAATCACAATTAATATATTCAACATAAGGTTAAAGTACATACACAATAGTATGTAAAGATGTAGCAAATTTTTGTTATGATCTTACAATAGTAGTTACATAAACATGTAGCAATATAAAAAGGTAACTAAAAGGAGTCAACTTTACCGGAACATATGCCTCCCATGCACTATCACTCTCCACATCAATTCTTTTTTCAATGTCATTTCATCCAAACCCACTAGCAGCAAGCATACCAGACATAGAATTGTATTGCTTCTTCCATATTTTAATCTTTGATTCGATATGGGGAGAGCTACGTAAGTCTATTCTGGGTAACAACTCTGCCAATTTATTCTCCAGTTTCATACACTACAACAAAAAACACATTTGGCGACCCAAAAATTTGTCGCCAAAAGTACAAATTCCGTCGCCAAAAGAATCGGCGACAAATATACAACTTGTTGCCAAAGGCCTGTCACTAAAGTATTGGCGACGAAATCAGAAACTGTCACCGTAGGTAGACATTTAGCGACAAGCAAAATTGGTCGCCAAAAATCATATATTTTGTCGCTATAAAATTACAATTTGTTGCTAAAAGGTTACAATTTGGATAGGCTATGTAGTTTCAGCGACAAATAAATACGTCGCCAAAAGTACTATTTAACGACAAAATTAATTTGGTCGCTACATTTTTAGCGACGAGTAAGTTTTGGTTGCTAAAAGTTCTTGGAATAACCACTAACTTTTAGTGACAAAAACACTATTTCGTCGCCAAATATATTAACAGCGACCAAAATACCACCTGTCACTAAAAATTCAGTACACAAATTTTGATTTTAATAATTTTCCTGTTCAAAATAATCCAAAACACTTGTTTTCCTGTGCACAATATATACACAAATGTAATGTAAATAATAATACACCTGTGCAAGACATTCATACTAATTCAAAATTAATAGCTATGAAAAATCCCAATAAACATAATTATAATTCTCTGACAATCTAAAACATGCATACCAAAGTACTTACAAACTACTAACATCAAACCCATAAATACATTACCAAATCCTATGTCAAAATATTTTCAAAATTACAACCAAATATTTTGATGTTAAACATCTAAATAACAAGTCCTTTACTCAAATCCTATGTCAAAATATTTGCAAAAACACAAAACCAAATATTTTGATGCTAAACATTTAATCCATAAATCATTTACCAAAATCCTATGTCAAAATATTTCCAAAAACACAATCAAATCTTCTGATGCAGCCCAAACTATTTTCCATCATTGCCAATCTGTCACATGAAAAAAGAAAAAATAATATTAGATTGACAAAAAAAAAAAAAAAAAAAAAACCTCGATATGAACTTCACAATTTTGATTTTAATTTTGTAACGGGAAGTCCAATCGGGTGCTGTTTGCTCATACAACTCTATTTAGGATTAAACAAGCTACCCGTGCCAAGTTTCGGTGGTTTCAGTGGTCATTTTGCAATTTTGGGCCCCGAACGGGCCTTTTAAGTCTTGTGTTTTACATTTTTTCTTCTAATTTTCTAACCGGAAATCCAATCGAGGTCCCGTTCGTTCCTACAAGTCTATTTAGGTTTGAACAAGCTGTCCGTGCCAAGTTTTGGTGGTTTCGGTTGTCATTTCGCAATTTCGGCTCCTGAACGAGCCTTTTAAGTCTTGTGTATTACAATTTTCCTTCTAATTTTCTAACCGGAGATCCAATAGAGGTCCCGTTTGTTCCTACAAGTCTATTTAGGCTTGAAAAGGTTGTCTATGCCAAGTTTGGGTGGTTTCGGTAGTCATTTTGAAATTTCGGCCCCTGAACGGGCCTTTTAAGTCTTGTGTTCTACATTTTTTCTTCTAATTTTTTAACCGGAAATCCAATCGAGGTCCCGTTTATTCCTACAAGTTTATTTAGGCTTGAACAAGCTGTCCGTGCCAAGTTTCGGTGGTTTGGGTGGTCATTTCGCAATTTCAGCCCCACGAACGGGCCTTTTAAGTCTTGTGTTTTATAATTTTCCTTCTAATTTTCTAACCGGAGATCCAATTGAGGTCCTGTTTGTTCCTACAAGTTTACTTAGGCTTGAACAAGCTGTCCGTGTCACGTTTCGGTGGTTTCGGTAGTCATTTCGAAATTTCGACCCCCCGAACGGGCCTTTTAAGTTTTATGTTTTACATTTTTCCTTCTAATTTTTTAACCGGAAATCCAATCGAGGTCCCGTTTGTTCCTACAAGTCTATTTAGGCTTGAAAAATCTGTCCATGCCAAGTTTTGGTGGTTTTCGATGGTCATTTCGCAATTTCGGCCCCCCGAACGGGCCTTTTAAGTCTTATGTTTTACAATTTTCCTTCTAATTTTCTTACCGGAGATCCAATCGAGGTCCCGTTTGTTCCTACAAGTCTATTTAGGCTTGAACAAGTTGTCTGTGCCAAGTTTCGGTGGTTTCAGTGGTCATTTCGCAATTTCGGCCCCCGAACAGGCCTTTTAAGTCTTGTATTTTACAATTTTCCTTCTAATTTTCTAACCGGAGATCCAATCGAGGTCCCGTTTGTTCCTACAAGTCTATTTAGGCTTGAACAAGCTGTCTGTGCCAAGTTTCGGTGGTTTCGGTGGTCATTTCACAATTTCGGCCTCCGAACGGGCCCTTTTAAGTCTTGTGTTTTACAATTTTCCTTCTAATTTTCTAACCGGAGATCCAATAGAGGTCTCGTTTTTTTCCTACAAGTCTATTTAGGCTTAAACAAGCTGTCCGTGCCAAGTTTCGGTGGTTTCGGTGGTCATTTCGCAATTTCGACCCTCTAACGGGCCTTTTAAGTCTTGTGTTTTACAATTTTCCTTCTAATTTTCTAACCATTGATCCAATCGAGGCCCCATTTGTTCAACACAACCAGACATATTAAATGAAATGCTTGTAGTGATTTGAAAAGTAAATTATGAAAAATATACTTACAAAAGTGTTTGTCAATAAGATTCCTCTGATGAATAATCATTTTCATTAACCTGCATGCCTGCTTGATCCTTGGTCATCCTCATAAACTTCTCAATCTCTTCAAATCTTTTGTTTTGCATTTCAATCATTTTAGCTTGCTCTTGTGCTACCAGGTTCTGGGCTGCAATTTGTTCTTGCTGGACCTTGGACAAATTCTTCAATGACTCTAGTTCTTTTTGTAGGCTCGAAACCACCTCAGTATGTGCTTGTACAGTGACAGAAGATCTGGATGATGATGGTTTTGGACCAACTCCAAAGCCTTTTAAGTATCCCGATTTCTTTCCAAGAATCTCGATTGACAGCTGCTCCTGAGTTAAAGGTATTGCCCCAGGCTCTAAAGACTCTTCATGTCGCTTTTTCAAAGCTTCCTATCAATTTGTACAACTTCAACAAATACCATCATTTACATAAATATGTAACTCTATTAATTGGCATACTTACATGTAATTGACCACATATTGGGGCTACCCAATCCGACTTTCTCTTGCTCCAATGGGAATCTTTGTAGAAGTCTACAAAGTCAGTCTTCTCGGTACCCTAATTCCATTTAAAAGTAAGCATACATAATTAATTTCAATCATTATGTTAGATATAATAAATGCATCACCTGTTTATACATTGCAGCTTGAAATGACTTGGAGCCCATTGTATGATATATGGTAACCTCGCTCGACTATCCCTTGCTTTTTGAGCCAAGTTCTGCAAAATTAATTGATTAGTAAAATTAAATTGAAATTACAACATGATTCTCTAAATTAGGAAATTTTACCTGATAATCGCGATCAAGCCATACATGATCGATCATGTATACCCAAGCCTCAGAATCGACCTCTTTGTATGGTTTACTATAAGGGTCAACACCAGCGTCTACCAACTTCGAGTAATGAGTCTTCATCTTGTTACGCCAACTTCTGTAAAGAGTTTTACACTTTTTATTGACTCCTTTCCGAACCTCTTCATCTTCATCATAATCAACAATCTCAAATTTATCCTACAAATATAATGAATGCTTTTATTAATATCAAAATGCAAGTAATGGTGATAATCTAATTATCTGAAAAGTAGCAAATACATGTACCCGAACTGCTTGAATGATTGGGGCTTTATGAATCTCATCAATCTTGTCCCACTTTTTTATACCAATGATTGGAGCAGCCATCCTTATCTGTAAGCCAAGTTCATTTGCAAATGGAGTGGCATAAGGCCCTACTGGCACCTTTGCATCTGCAGGGATCCAAACAGGAAGTTTGTTACCACCATTGTTAGCTATGAGACGTGCTATGCTCTTCCCTCGAGTCTGACCCCTGACTTGTCTAGAACGAGTACGCAAACTAGTGGTAGATGGTACATCATGGGTAGTAGTTGCATTTGTAGATGGTGCAACCTGGGTGGTAGTTGCATTTGTTAAAAAGACACATGAGTATGTGGATATACCTTCTTGGGCTTCTTGGCCCCTTGGGAGAACACAAATACTGGTACTAATAGTAGTATAGTCAAAAATTGTGAAACAGTAAGAGATGCCTAGAAATATTTGGGATTGAAAAAAATAATTACGACTATTAATGGATTGGGTTTAACCCAAATTCGATCTTAATCTGATTTGAAATATTCCAAATATGTTTAATAAAATCTGGATTCGAATCATTCTGATTCTATATAAAATGGAATGGATTTGGATAAATAAATCCGATCCGATCCAATTATTTACTGTGTTTTGCATGTTGGTCCACTATGATGAACCAAAAAGATCTAAATATTAATTGTGTTTGGCATGTAAGAATGATTGCAAGTATGCTCTAACAGAAAAAAAAAAAAAAAAAAAAAGAAAAGAAAAAAAAAAGAAAAAAAAAAGAGAGGGCTAGGTTGGATTTATGCATCAGACATCTAAACAATCACATTTGTTAAATTTATAGATTCAAATAGATAGTTAATTGGCTTGAAATTCAAATTTTTTAAATCCAATGTTTGAATTAGATTTATTGACAGGCCTACCATTCATAGTGTCAAGTGTTCGAATTAGATCCATCGGCAGGTCTATGATTTCAATCTTTTAGGTTGTGATTGAATTGTAAATTTGTGGAAAAACATGTAAAGAACAAATAAAAAAGAAAAAGTTCAGAAGAAAATGATGCTAAAAAAACTAATTGCTTACTTTTTATTTCCCTATCATTTTGTTGATAAATCAAGAACCAAACATAGAATCAATGTACAATAATGTCATAAGAACCTACCATGGTTTTCACCTCAAAATGTACTTAGGAATATAAAAAAATCAAGAATAATAAATTGTTAGTAGTATTGTTATGCATTTATTAAAACTAATCTGCCCAATATATATATATATCAGTTTTAATCAAGATTAAAGGTGCAACTCTGTTCATGCAATTACTTTTACTATATCTACCTGATAATTAAGCACATTTCTACCCTTGATAATTCACTAAATTTTGATATAGTCGTTGTGAAAAATGGTATTCTTTAATAAAAATACTAATAAAAGTCAGACTGGCTCTTAATGGCCCTGAAAGGTTAATCTTTCCTAAACTATAGAGTTCTCCATAGCCCCTTTGTGTTTCTCCACCTTCGCAATAAAAATCAGATTGGCTCTTTATGGCCTTGAAAGGTTAATCTATATTTAACTATAAGAGTTCTTCATAGCCCCTTTGTGTTTCTCCACCACCCCCACCCTCACCCTCACCCTCACCCTCACCCTCACCCTCTTTCACTAAACTGTTTCTTGAAACAAAGACATGAATCTTTTAAGGACCAGTACTCCTGCTTCAAATGCAACTATGCTCTTATCCCATGGTTAGTCTTCTTCTCCTATGGGTGCTGCTGTTGATTTCTCCAAAATTTATGTAACAAATAAATCTGGGTTAAAATTTTGTTAGGGAGTAACAAACAAATAAATTAGTCACATAGTCACATAATAAATTAGTCACATAATAAATCTGGGTTAAAATTTATGTAACAAACAAATAAATCTGGGTTAACAAATAAATCTGGATTTATTAGGGAGTGATCAAAAAAGCCGAGAATCCAGTACAAATATTCAAATTCTAGTTCACATCCACAACCCAGAAAATATAAAAACAGAAAACAATGAAAATGACTCTAATTAGTCACATAGTCAAAGAAATTGCTCATACAAATTCTAGTCCGTTGCAACTTTTTGTCTCTTTCAAACCAACACACAAACACGTGGTGGGTGTGAAAAAACCACTTACAAAATGCACACCAAAAAACAATTACTCAAGATCACCTATAATTACTATAATGTCTCTGAAATCTTCAAAATATTCACAAAAATCAAAGCTTAATGCCTAGCACAAAACATTGGTTCAACAAATGATCAAACTACCAAACTCAAACCAGATTTCACAAGAATCAAAATCTATTAGGTGAGACAGTGCCGAATGTGTTGTGTTCTGCAATGTCGAATGAAATTGATGATAAAGAAGAAGGAGAGGAAGATGAGACAGTGTGAGAGAGTGAGAGGGAGAAGGAGAAGGAGAGGGAAAGAGAGACGAAGAAGAGGGAGAGAAGACATACCTTTTGTCTTCTGCTGTGCAGCTTCAGGTTGTGGAATGAGAAGACAAAGAAGACTCATCCTAGGTCACTCTTGTTTATTCGGTCATTAAAAAAAAAAAAAAAAAAGGACAAATTCAAAACGACGTCGTTTTGACAAGAACTTTATTGGCGACGAAAATTATTATGTTGCCATAAATATCATTCACCTTTCAGCGACAATTTTATTGCCGTCGCCAAAACGTCCAAATTGGCGACAAACATTTTTGTCGCCAAATGTTAATTTCGTCGCCAAAACTTTTTTAGCGCTCCTGCCCAAAAAAATAATTTCGCGCCAACCATTTTTGGCGACGAATTTAGATATTTGTTGCTAATTGTGTAGTTTTTGGCGACGAACACGTATATTGTCGCCAAAAACATATAATTGGCAACAAAATTCAATTTGGTTGCTAAAAAACGTCGCCAAAAATGCTTTTTGTTGTAGTGATAAGATAGCCTGCCTTGAAAGAATTCTCAACTTTCATTCCATCATTGAGAACGAACAACAAGGCTGAAATTAGACAATCCTCTTCACGTGGGCTTCATATTTGCCTTGGTTTTGATGAATCAACCTTGTCATTCTTTTTCTTACGAGAACTGGATACCTCATTATCCATGCCTAAAGTAATAATTCAACATTTCATATGCATTACAATAAAGTATAAATAACTCACAAAACATAGATATCATAATACTAAGCATTGCAAATATAATTCAATATCCATAATGTCAATTATTCATAAAAGTACATAGCAATGTTACATCACAAATTTAAATGTTTAACAACAAATCAAAGTAGAACATAATCGTGATGTAAAGAAACACAAAGCTATCTTTATCCAACCCCTCTATTAGCCAATCAATTGTTGTACAATTGCATTGCAAGTGTATCCCGCCATTCAGTCCACTCGTTAGATGTCTCAACAGTCTCAATAAAATCATCTCCCATTGGGGTTTTGATTTTCTAATGCATCCTCTAAGTCTGAATCATCTTCTCTAGGGTCAACTGTCATCTCTCGTCGAATGAAATTGTGTAACAAGCAACATGCTATGATAATTCGATTTTGGGTTCTACTAAGGTAGTATGATGCACTGCAAAGTATATCACATCTCATTTTCAACATTCCAAAACACTTTTCTATGATATTCCTGGCTGATGCATGTTTCTTGTTCAAATATTATTAGTAATTATTTGGAGTTGCCCCTTCTCTCCAAACAAACAAATGGTATCGCTGACCATGGTAAGGTGCTAGAAGTCCTTTCCCATTCGTATACCCCACATCCACTAGGTAATAGTAACCTGTGTGTGGAATGTTATGTATTAGATTCAATTATTATTCATGAATTTAAGAAAAATTAAGTATTTTTGTATTACCATTTGGGATCCTTAAGCCATTGGGTCGATTGATTGTATTTCTCAAAACCCTAGAGTCGGCCACTGACCCTTCCCCTCCCAGCAAAACATATATGAAATTCATGTCTTGGGAGCAAACTCCCAAAACATTAGTAGCAATCTCTCATTTTCTTGTTCAATACCTTGCTTGATGAACCAAAGGTACATAAACATGAATATAGGTGCCATCAAGTGCTCTAAGATAATTCTAAACCAACCAATTCAATAGACATTATAATAGTTAAGATTTTTTTTTGGTAAAAAAAATTTACTAAAAGAAATAAAAAAAAAAAAAAAGTAATGCAATTTTACCAAATTTTTATAAAATCCATTACCTGGAAGGTTCCACCTGGGATCGGTGCTTGCTTCCATTATAGGATCTAGTGTGACGAATAAGTTGGTTTGCAGGCGCAACACAACCTTTAAGACATCATTGAAATATCGACTAACAGTCTCTCCAGACCTATAGAAATTGAACTTAACATTTCGTATTTTCAGGTGTTGTGCCAAGATAAAGAGGAAGAAGGCCACATTCTCTTCTAAATTGACGTGTTTTGAATGCTCTAACCCACCTATTGTAGGAACCATATTGCACAAGGTCATAAAAGAACACCGATCCATACAAAGTTGTTCAACACATGTTATGTCACTTTCTCTCACTAAACGGTTAATATGGTCCATTTGTTTTTACAACCGATTCGGCCCTCTAATAAGATTATGGGGATACTTACATAAATACTTCTTCAAGACAACCTCAATGACAACAAAAGCTACCTTGCATAAGGCATGTAGTTCTTGCATTACAGCTTGCAAGACTATGTATAATTCAAGCTCATCGTTATTCTCATCGTCAAAATCATTCACTATGTTTGGTTCCATTTTTTTGGAAATTTTTTCTAAAAAGTGATTTGAAAACTCTATTTTGAAAAAAAAAGTCATTGTTTGGTTTTCAAAAAAATACATCATTGCAATTTTAAATTCCCCTCCAATTTAAGGAGAGAGGCAATTAAAAAAAAAAATTTGTCACATCAAAAAAATTCTCATCTTTGTTGTATACATATATGTCCATGCTGTATATGTATTAGTAAAACATAATTTGGTATGGGTACATATCCTACCATAACTGTGTCACTTTATCGTAAAATTTCTACGCATTTCAACCATAGAAAATGTAAATTATTTTTCCAAATTGGCATTAAAAAAATTGCAATTTTTGCAAATTTATTTACAAATTTGTGGAAAACGTACATATTTACAAATCCCGGAAAACGTGAATTTATATACAAAAATTCAGAAAATAGAATTTTGCGAAAAACGCCCAATTTTTACAAAGTTGCATTAAAAAAATTGTGAATATATGTTTAAATTTATTTACATATTTACAAAATTGTAAATTTATGTTTAAATTTTTTTTTAAAATTTTACATTTAAATTTACAATTTACACAATTTGCTTCATAACATTTATAAAAAATTAATTCTACGAAAGAAATTTTTTAATGCAAATTTGGGGAAAAAAATTACGTTTTCTATGGTTAAAATGAATGTAAATTTTATAATAAAGTCACACATTTAATGGTATGATATGTACCCATAAATTACTACATACCAAATTATATTTTTATACATATATAACATGTATATATATATATCAAATTAAGAGGCTATGAGGAGTACATAATAGGCTGTACTTATGCCTATGCCTCTTTACGTGATGTGTGAAGAACAAATCCTCAAAATAAGTATTTTGAAAAATGAACTCACTTTTTGGAATAACCAAACAAGTATCCAAAACTTTTCAAAAAACTGTGTTTAAAAAACCATAACCAAACACAGTGATTGATATTTTGAACCATCTCTATATACAAGAAACCATTTAGAATTACAAATAAATTAAAAAAGGGAGAAAACATAACAACAAATCATAAACAATTATAGTAAACATGCATATGGTTATTCAACCTACCAAATATTGGTTATTAGTTATTGTCGTTGCATTTATAGTCGTTCTCATATAATTTCAATACTATTACATGATCCATCGCTTAGTTAATCATGAACTTCGTCATCTTTCTGGATCTACCTTCCCTCCCCCATTCTTTTATTCTTTCTTGGATTTGGGGATGGAATATGCCTACAACTTTCATTAGAGTAATTATACTCAACAAATGCTAACAATCCACAAAAATTAAAAAATCATGAACAACAGAATTATGAATTTCAATTTCATATCTTTTTACTCTCAGCATTCAGCCACTGCTATAATAATTTATACTCAATTTAACCCAGCTTCTTACTCGGGAACAATTATGTAAATTTTACTTAGAGATATTACGACATCAGGTAATCAATCCCACATAAAAATTTCCTATTATAGAAGTTGTTCATAATATATAAAAGATTTCATGTGATAAGACCTGTTTTGTATGATTTATTACCTAATATTTTACTTTCAATGTTCAGCCACTGCTACCCAAAGAAAAAAAACACACACACACACACACACACACACATAACAAAGATTTTTCTTTCTGTAAATAAAAAATAGAGCAAAAAAAAGGGTTGTAAGAATTTTAAATAATATAATAGTTCTTTCTTTCTATCTACCATAGATCCTGTTGGAAAATTTTCACTGTATTAAGAATAAATAATGTTTGTGTACTTAACAACAAACAGAAGAAATAAAGAAAGAAAAGAGACTGTTTGATTACAAAAATCATACCAGTAAAAAAAATAAAAATAGAACAATAGATTCTTATTTTGTTATAAAAACAAAATCAGTATCTGATAAAAATAAATAAATAAAACAGAAAGTAAATTAATTACTAACCTTATGTATTTATTGAACAAAATTCTGATCAAGTCCAGTGTTTAACACTGTGTCGTTAAGACAGATTCGTCCTCTCCACAATGCTTTCAAATTGTGGACGTCTATCTCATAGGATAAAATGATCAACAACAAACAGTAGCAGCACTACAAACTGTTTACACAACGAACATACTTTGTGTTTATACATTTTCTCACAAAAAAATAAATGCAGCAAAATGCAAATAGTAATGACAGCAACAAGAGCGAAAATTAAAGTGCAAAATCCAAATGAGGGTCTGTCTATTTATAGGAGAATTTGTGGCTGTTCAATATGAATTAAATAGGTGCAAACTTGTTTGAACAGGTATAATACCTGTTCGGTTTGAATGAACAGGTAAGGAACCTGTTGGGTTTAAAATTCGAACAAATACTGAATCTATTCGGTTTAATTGGACAGATATGGACCTATTTGGGTGGAGAAATAATCTGGACATTATTTGGAATTAATTTCGAAATTCAAATTCCAAAAAAAGTAAGAATTTAATTTTAGAAAAATAAAATCCAAAAAGTTTTTGGCCCAAAAAGATAAGCATTGGACCGGACAAGCCCAACCCAACCTCACACCATGCACCCATGCCCAAGCCTAGCCCAGCCCGCCCGATCGACCGGATGGATGGACGGCAACGGCGCGTGCGTGTGTGTTTATTTTGGGTCTAATGGGTCTAGCCCACTTTGCCCATAACCTCACCTTCTATAAAACTTGGGTATCCCTTTGGGCCTTCTCCAAGTTGCAAACCTTAGCTTTACAAACCCACAAAAGTTTGCCCACTAAATTAATGTGGAACAAGCTTTAACTCAAACCTTAATAGAAATTTCACCAAAATACCATTTCCATGGAGTTCACTTTCAATTTTCCAATCACCCGATAACGGTTTTGAGCAACCAAATATACTATGTGAATCACAACGCGGTATCGAATGCGTTACCACTTAGACCCGCCAACTTTAGCTCATGGGTCCCACTTAAAAATTAGACCAAAGTTGAAGAAAAATTCTTTTTTTCCCGAAACCATCTCTTATAATCCCCCACATGAATAGAATTTGATGACAATGGAAATGTAACAATATGCAGAATTTGTCAAAAGAGTATAAATCGAAAATATCTTGCATCAAGATAGGTAACTTTTGGTCTTGAACCTTTCCTAGTGATAACCTATCGGACTTACTAACTAGTGTAAGCAATGCCTAGAATTATTCAACCGCTTGTATAAGCCAAGACAATAGATTTCACACAAAATATCTTCTGACACATAGTGGTTCTCACGGTTATGTTCATTTTGGCTTTGAACGCTCCTGGTTGTTCATGAGTGTTTTTAGAGAATTTAGCTTCTTCATTCTCATAGAACTGGCTCCAGTTCGACACTCATATAGGTGATTCTTATTGTGAGTATCTCTTATACTCGTCTTGATTTTTATGCCTAAATCAAGATATAAGTAATCATTAAAAGCAAAGCTTATCCTTAAACCCCTGCATACAACACATGTTGCAGATATCACTCTCACCATAGGAATGGGTAGGGAATTTTAATCCCTTGGTAATTTTTGGCTAGCCACATATAACTTAGTTGTCCCTTTGAACTTAGTTCTTGGGATCTCCAGTCATGTAAATAGGGTTACCATTATGATGACTCTTATATAATAGGCTTTAATCTCATCCCCTTCGATGAACTATACACTTGCTCTTTAGTCAAACCTTTTGTTAACGGATCCACAATATTCTCTTTAGATTTTATATAATCTGTTGAGATTATTCCATTTGAGAGTAATTGCCTTACGGTATTATGTCGACGACAAATATGTCGTGACTTACCATTAGACATATGACTATTGCAGATTGACTATCACAATGAATGCAAATAGCTGGCATAGGTTTTGGTCACATTGGAATGTCTTCTAAGAAGTGGCGAAGCCATTCTGCTTCTTCTCCTGCTTTGTCTAAAGCAATGAACTCAAATTCCATTGTGGATTATGCGATGCATGTTTGTTTCGTGGACTTCCAAAAAACAGCAGTGCCTCCTTTAGTGGATTTTAAATCTTTAGTATCCGATATCCAATTGGTATCACAATAACCTGATAGTACTGCAGGAAATCACGTAAAGTTTAAACCATGATCACGGGTAAATCTTAGATATCTAAGAACCCAAATGATCGCTTTCCAATGGTCTTCTCTGGGATTACTAGTATACTTACTCAACTTACTGACAACATAAACTATATCAGGACGAGTACAATTCATTAGGTACATTAGGCTTCCAATGATTTGGGAGTATTTTAGCTGAGACACAGCATCACCTTTATTTTTTGATAAATAAAGATTGATGTCTACAGGTGTTTTTACTACATTCATATCATCCTTGATATATTTACCAAGAATTTTCTCAATATAATGTGATTGAGATAATACATATCCATAAGATGTTTTAGTAATTTTCATTCCTAATATTACATCTGCGACCCCCATATCTTTCATATCAAATCTTTTGTTCAGCATTTGCTTAGTTAATTTGATCATGTTTTGACTGCTTCCAATAATAAGCATGTCATCCACATAAAGACAAACGATGACATAACCTTTGTTAGTGTTTTTAACATAGACGCACTTGTCACATTCGTTTATTTTAAACCTATTAGTAAGCATAGCATGATCAAATTTTCATGCCATTGCTTAGGAGCTTGTTTTAATCCATAAAGAGATTTTACAAGCCGACAAACTTTCTTTTCTTGCCCTGGTACTACAACCCCTTCAGGTTGCTCCATATAGATCTCTTCATTTAGATCACCGTTTAAGAAAGCTGTCTTAACATCCATTTGATGTATTTCTAAATTATACAATGCTGTTATAACAATAAGCATGCGAATGAATGTTATTCTTGTCACAGGGCATATGTGTCAAAATAGTCCAGACCTTTCTTTTGTCTGTAACCTTTTATTGCAAGTCTTGCTTTATACTTGTCTATTGAACCATCTGCTTTCATTTTTCTCTTGAATATCTATTTATACCCAAGAGGTTTAGAACCAGGCGGAAGATCCACCAATTTCTAAGTATGATTTTGCATAATGGATTCAATTTCATTATTAACAGCCTCTTTCCAGAAAGGTGCTTCAGGACCTGTCATTGCTTCCTTAAAACTTTGAGGTTCATTTTCTAACAGGTATGCTAGAAAATCTGGACCAAAGGATTTTGATGTTCTAGCTCTCTTATTTCTTCTTGGTTCATCATCAATTAAATCCTGTTGGTTAAGACTATTACTAGTTTCTTCGGTTTGATTGTCAATAGTCTCTTGACTTTGTGTACAATCATAAGTTCTTTTTTGTCAACTTAATTCCTGTCCTTTCTTGTAAGGAAAAACATGTTCAAAAAATACAGCATTCCTTAACTCTATAATAGTGTTCACATTTATATCAGGTATTTCTGATTTATAAGTCAGAAACCGATATGCACTACTATTCTGAGCATAACCAATAAACACACAATCCACTGTTTTTGGTCTTATCTTAGTCTTTTTCGGAACAAGAACTTCTACCTTTGCCAAACACCCCTACACTTTTAAGTATTTGTAGGAAGGTGGTTGACCTTTCCACAATTCATAAGGAGTACTGTTAGTTTTCTTGTGGGGTATTCTGTTAAGAACATAATTAGTAAACAATATTGCTTCCCCCCACAAGTTCTGCAGTAAGCTTGAACTTAGTAACATGGCATTCATCATTTCTTTAAGGGTTCTATTCTTTCTTTCAGCAATTCCATTTTGCTGTGGAGAATAGGGTGCTGTAGTTTGGTGAATAATGCCATGTTGTGCACAAAATTCATTTAAAGGTGCATCATATTCACCTCCCTTATCACTTCTAATCATTTTAATGGTTTTACCAAGTTGATTTTCAACTTCAGTTTTGTAGAGTTTAAACATTTCTAAGATTCCATCTTTACTTCTAAGTAAGTATACATAACAATATCTTGTGCAATCATCGATAAATGTTATGAAATACTTTTTGCCTCCTCTGGTTTGAATAAATTTAAGATCACATACATCTGTATGAATTAATTCTAGAGGTTCAGTTTTTCTTTCAACTGATTTAAATGGAGTCTTAGTTAGTTTCGCTTCTACACAAATCTCACATTTGTGGTTATGATCAATTTCAAACTTTGGTATATAATCCAAACCAATTAATCTACGCAAAGCATCAAAATTTACGTGCCCTAATCTACCATGCCATAAATTTGACTCAAGAATAAAAGCAAAATATATGTTATTCTTATTAATAGAAAAGTTTGGGTACAACAGTCATTACATTCAATTTGAAGAGACCATCGCTCATGTGTCCCTTACCAACATACATACCACTCTTTGTTAATACAAATTTCTTTGACTCAAATACAAGCCTAAAACCATTTTTACTTAACAAAGAACCAGAAACTAAATTTTTTCGGATGTCTGGTACATGCAGCACGTTGTTGAGGGTCAGTTCCTTTCTCGATGTCATCTTCAAGATTACTTTC
Organism: Camellia granthamiana; assembly: GCA_036172215.1. NCBI lineage: Eukaryota > Viridiplantae > Streptophyta > Magnoliopsida > Ericales > Theaceae > Camellia > Camellia granthamiana. The sequence goes on from CM069912.1 coordinate 70,840,356, forward strand.
ACTTTTCCAGCCACAACAGAAGTAGATGAATTTCTCATGAATAGTTGCTCACCATTTGCAACCTCATTATAAGTAGTGAGCATCTTCTTGTCCGCGCAAATGTGTCAAGTTGCCCCAGTGTCAACCCACCATTCCTTGGGATTTCCAACCAAATTAGCCTCAGACACCACAGCAGAGAGGTTGATGTCATTCACCCTGTCAAATATGTAATCAAGTTCTGTCACATTAGCTTGATTGGTAGTCTTCTTGCTTGTACTTTCGCGATCCTTCTTAGGGCAGTGGCAATCAGAGGCTCGATGTCCGATCTTACCACAGTTATAGCATTTACCTTTGAACTTTTTATTGCCATTGTTGTCGCCTTATTTAGAACCATCTCCAGCAAACTTCATCTCTTTGTTATGTGGTTTGGGCACATGTTCAACCACATTAGCCTTGGACTCAATAGGATTTTTACCATTCTTCTTTTCAGCCTTACGGTTATCTTCCTCAATTCTTAGTCTTACAATCAATTCATCTATGGTCATCTCCTTGCGTTTATGTTTTAAATAATTTTTGAAATTTTTCAAAGCCAGTGGTAATTTTTCCACTAATGCAGCGACTTAGAAAGACTCGCTCAGAGACATACCCTCAGCATGAATATCATGCAAAATTAATTGAAAATTTTGAACTTAAGAAATTACCGTTTAGGAGTCTACCATAACGAAGTCCAGAAATTTACCGACAACAAATTTCTTTGTGCCGGCATCCTCTGTCTTGTATTTTTTCTCCAAAGAATCCCACAATTCTTTTGTTGTTTTCAGAGGGATGTAAACATTATACAGCATGTTGTCTAGCCCATTGAGAATGTAATTTCTACATAGAAAATCAGAATGTTTCCAAGCGTTTACAGCGGCAACAATTTGCTGATCACTTTCATCCTCTCTAAGTACTGGAGCCTCTTCACGGAGAAATCGGGCCAGATTTAGAGTTGTAAGATAGAATAACATTTTCTGCTGCCATCTCTTAAACTCAGTGCCATTAAACTTTTCTGGTTTTTCTCCATGATTTATTGAAACTTGAACATGGTTCTGGATAGAGATCGGAGTCGTTGTAACAATCGGATTTTGAGTACTACTTTCAGCAGTCATAATATCTGATTACAAAAATTAGAAAAACCAAAACACAAATTAATTTTCTAGTTACTCAAACCAGAAAATAAATTATAACACAAAATAATTTTATTTTTCTAGTTACTAAAACTAGGAAAATAAAATACTACACAATAATTTTCTGTAACACTCCTACACAAATTAATATTCTGAAATTGTTAATGACACCAGTATATTACTACTAGTTGTTAAAAAAAATAAACAGTATATTACTACTATTTGTAAAACAGTATATGACTACTATTTGTATTTTCCAACCAGAATATCACTTTGTAAAAAGCACAGAAAATAAATACAATGAAGACACCAAATAAAAATCTGTCTTAAGATTGTTGGAAAATCTTCACTATATTAAGAATAAATAATGTTTGTGAACTTAACAACAGACAGAATAAATGAAGAAAGAAGAGAGACTGTTTGATTACAAAAATCAAACCATTAAAAAAAATTAAATAGAACAAAAGATTCTTATTTTGTTACAAAAACAAAATCAGAATCTGATAAAAATAAATAAATAAAACAAAAAGTAAATTAATTACTAACCTTATGTATTTATTGAACAAAATTCTGATCAAGTCCAGTGTTTAACACTGTGTCCTTATGACAGATTCGTCCTCTCCACGATGCTTTCAGATTGTGAATGTCTATCTCCAAAGATAAAATAATTAACAACAAACAATAGCAGTACTACAAACTGTTTGCACAACGAACACACTTTGTGTTTATACACTTTCTCACAGAAAAATAAATGCAGCAAAATGCAGAAAATAATGACAGTAACAAGAACGAAAATTAGAGTGCAAAATCCAAATGAGGGTCTGTCTATTTATAGGAGAATTTGTGGCTGTTCGGTTTGTGTAACAACCCAAAAATTTAAGTTGTCCCTTAAATTTTATAATAGTATTATTTAATTATAAATGATTTCAAAAAAATAATTTTAAAATTTATATTATTATTATTTGTGAGAGCCAGAAAATAAATATATATCAACTTATTGGGGCTAACCCAAACAAGGCCTATACTAGGTCCAGCCCAAACAAATATCACACCCCCCATCTATATAAAGGGGGGGCATTCCAAAAGAAATGGTATGTACTCTCTCCCTTACGCTTCACACCAAGCACTCTATTCTTTCTAGCTTTTGATTCAGTTTATCAAGTGACTGATTTCACCATCAGAGGGCCTCTAGCCGGCAACCCCGGTTGGGTGGCGCCAATCATGCTCATCTTTGCAGACACAGGGACAAAGTTCATCTCTTCGTTGGATCTCTACTACATCCTTGTGAGAGGATATTTCATGGTCTCACAATTGGCGCCGTCTGTGGGAAACGTCTACAAGAATTCAACGAAGGAGATGACAAACACCACACTCAAGATGCTCATATCATCATTTCACGTTACTAAAAACAAGACCCACGGTTGATCCTACCCTTCTCCTTTTTGTTTAAAGTTATTTTTTAAATTTCAATCTTGCTATGCATATACATATACACAGATATATATATACATTTATGCTCATAGATTTGGTCCAATATATATTGATGCTCCCAGGTTTGGTCCAAACATTTATTTCATATCGATCCCGACATTCTCTCTAGCATAGTAGTCGGCTCATATTCGTTGTATTTATTTTTGCATTTTTGCACTTTCATTCTCGCTCTAAAAATGGGTTTCACATTTTTGTTGGTGATAGCATCTTTTTGGCATTACTAATGGGATTTATCGGCCAAATTCATGCACGATCTATATATTTATTTATTTATTCTTTGTTTCTCAAACTTATCTTGAAGTTGAATCTTAACATGTATACACGTGTAAATATGTGTAGACACCTCATTTTTGACCAACCTTAAGACTCAGACGTTATCGTTTGAGCGCTCGATGATTGTGCATGTTTGTGCTTGTTTCGAGTTTCCGGAGTTTTTGGCTAAGTGCCTTGCCTCCGGGCCTCTGAACTCTTTGCGTTTTGGCTCGGTTTGTGGACCAAGCCTTGTTTTCCCTTGCCTGGAGGGAGAGAGAGGTCCATAGACCACTTTTCTCTCTTGTAGGCTAGTTTCCGGTTTCCGGTTTCTAGAGCCTTTGGCCGCGTGCCTTGTCTCAGGACCGCTTAACGTTCTCCTCTTGGCTTGGTTTTCGGACCATGCCTTATTGCCTCTGCCTAGAGGGACACTGAGGTATGGGAGACCACTTTTTGTGGTCGTGGACTACTTTTCCCTCGTAGACCGCTTTTGGCGCCCCGTAAACTAGTTTTCGAGGCTTCTGGCTGCGCGCTTCAACCCCTGAACTCTTGTCTTGCATCCTTTTTGGTTTGTTTTTGGCACAAACCTTATTTTCCTTGCTTGGAATGTGAAATAAGGATGGGAGACCAGTTTCTCTCCCTGAAAATCACTTTTCTTCCCGCCAGCCAGTTTTCTGGTCGGCCAACTGGTCTTGTTGGCCTTTGGACCACCAAAAGTGGTCTCCCACCATGCCACCACCTTGCTTTCTTGGTGTAGACCACCTCTCCCCCCCGCCGACCACTTTGTCTCCTTAGAGACCACTTTCACTAGTCGGCCGACCAGTGTAAGTAGCTGGCCGACCACTTTAAGTAGTCGGCAACTTTCTTGCAGCTTTTGCAGAGTCTGTAGATGCCAGCTGTGCCAGCTGGAGGGCACAGACCGCATCCTCCATACACATGCATAGAGGGATTTAACCAAGCTTCTAGCTTCTCCAAGAAGCTTGAAGCTTAGAGTTCTATAAGAGGGAGGCTCTCCCTCCCTTCTCCAGGTTCAGAAAAACTTCATTAGAGAGATATACATATATCTCCCTCTCTATATTCCTCTCTCTCTCTATATTGGTGCCTTAAAGTGTGTTTTTTCTTCACTTTTGCACTACAACTCCTAGCCACACACCACCATCTCTGAGCTGAGATTCTTGGGGGTGGTATTTGGGTCATAAAAGCTGGTTTTGGGCTGAAGAAGGTGCTGTTGTTGCAGTGCTTCAAGGGTAATCCCTTTTCCCCTTTTTAAGCTTTGTTTTGGTTACTCTCCTAGCCATCTTTGCATGCTTTGTTTGGCTTAGTTTTCAACTGTAAAAAGCTTTATTTTCTAGTGTTCCAAATGCTTGTTTAAGGCCTCTTTGGTGTTGGGGTGGTCCACCCCATTTTGTGCCTCATTTTGCATTGTTTTGAGCCATCTCTTTAAGCCTTTGAGATCACCTTCTCTTGGCCTTTTAACCACTGAAATCTAGTGGATTTTCAATGGTGGAAATATGATTTTGAGGCCTGAAATGAGAGGGGGTGGTCCTCCCTCCTCTTGTTTTGTTTGTATGCATAGAGGGCCAATCAAATGAGCATGTTTTTACACTTCTTTGTGGCTTTGTTTAAGCTTGTTTTTGTGGCTTTTGGGACCAGATATGACTCTTTTTTTGGCTGGTTTGGTTGTCTCTTGAGTGGTTCATACACTTGTAGTGCAATTCCACATTTCTAGCCTAACATGCTCTATACTTTGGGCCATCATTCTAGCCTATTTTGATTACACTCCAGTATGATTTTATCCATGTTTTGCCATGCTTAAGCTTTGTTTTAAGTGTTTTGGGTCATACATGCCTTGCTTTGTATAGCCATGGTGCAATCTTGTTCATTAGCTTTGAGTTTCAAAGTCTCGAGCATGTTTGGAATATGATGTTTGCATGATATAGTCTCAGTTCTCACATGATTTCAGAGCATATTTCATTGCCATACTCTCACATTTTTTACTTCTTCAATGTGTTTGAAAGTTGTGCCTTCATGCCTTGTTTGTGAGCCAATGTGCATGCATGTTTGCCTAAGCTCTTGAGCTCCATTTCAGCATGTTCTTGACCCTTAACTTGGCATGGTTAAGCTCTGTCCAGAGTTGGTTCAGTGGTTTAAGCTTAGTATTGCATGCTCCTTGTGTATTGCTCTTAACTAGCCTTATGCTCTAGGCCTTCTAGCATGCCTCACTTGTGTTGTTTGGATAATTTGGCATCATTTAACACTTCATTTCAGAGCACATAGCATTGTCATATTCGCATGCATGTCACTCTTTAATTGCATCTAAGAGTTATACCCATATGTCTTGCTTACGAACCATGAGTTGAATGTGCATTCCATGCTCTTTGTGCCTAGGTTTTGTTGAGTTTTGGCCACTGTTTTAAAGTATCCCAGGTCTGTCCATGTTTGGTTGGACCATTTGTGCATTGTCTTGCATGCTTCATGTATGATGCACTTCATTTGTCTTGAGGCCTTAGCTTTTAAGTTTGCCATACATGCATTGTTTGCATGATAGAATCTCGAGCATGCCATTCTAGCACTCATAGAAGAACATGTTGCTTGCATGTTGTTACATAGCATTGCATGTTGTTACCTTGCATTGTGGTTGCATGTTGCATTGCATTGTGTTTGTATGCTCATGTTGCATTAGCATTGTTCGTATGCCATTAGCATTGATAGGTTGAGCATATTGCATGCATTGCATTGTGTTTGGATCGGGCCTTGATCCAAACACGAGAAACGAGTGACGTTTTATACTTGAAGTGATGAAACGTGCCTCAATTCTTGGTCGCTGACCCTCTTGATCATGTATGATAGAGGTTAAGGCTCTTATATGTCATTTGTGCATTCATTTACATTGAAATATGCAATCTCGGCTTCTCGGCCATCGTGCATTACGATGCTTGGTTGGTGGCCCGAGAGTCGAGAACTACACTCCCTTGAGCTCATGAAATGATAGGGAGGGTGGTCATGCACATATATCTTGCAACTACACCACTGTGCCCTTTCTTGTTCTCTGTTGCAGCAAAATGGGGCTTGGCAGGATTTTCTGGTCGGCAGACCAGAAAAAGTGGCTGGCCGACCACTTTTTATGGTCTGCAGCAAATTTGGGTGGTCGGCAGGTGGTCTACACCACCAAAAAGTGGTCGGCCATACTCCTGGAAGTCTCCATGATGGAGTAGAAGCTATCTGGAGGCTCTTGCAGTGTTCTGAAATCAAATGCAAACAGAGGCAAGTTAGGGCACATCGATGGATTTCCGAGTGAAGCGACCGAGCATGCATCCTTTATCGTTCGAGGCAGAGCTGAGGCAGCCTACTTCATATAGTTTATATGTTTAGTTAGTTGCTAACTCATTTAATTTGTTAATTAATTAAAGTTGTGTAATAATTAGTTGTAGCTAGTTATTCAATTTGTTGTGTAATAATTAGTTTAATTAGGTTAATTAGATTAGTTAGGTAGATTAGCTTAGATTTAGCTAGTTAGCTTATCATTTGGACTCTCTGTCGAGAGGGCAAATTTTGTAATAAGTGTGTGTGTGTGTGTGATGCATGTCTTCCAACCTCACGTCTTTCTCCTTTTTATTTACCAGCTTTTGATGGTTAGTTTTAGGGCATGTTTCAATTAGCATCCTTATGCTCGCATGTTTGTATCATTCATCTGTCTTGCATGCACTAGGCTCGGCGCATCATACTAACTGCATTGTATTTCAATACCAATTTGAATACATGTTATCTGGTCGCATTCACATGACATCTTAGAATAGCCGAGCCTATCTTAGTCGCATTTTTGCATGTGTTGCATTACGCATTCTTAACATAGCTAGGATCATGCATTGATTACTAACTAGCTTCTTTTTTGGCTTGGAATACTAGGTAAGTGTTTATGCTTTAGCATCCTTGCATGCGTGTAAGTGTTGCCATGTTTAGCATGGTTGCCATAAGGCTATGTGCTTAACTACTATAGCTGCTTGAATGTTTGTGGATGGAGGCTTGATTGCCTGAATTAGAACAACTTGGTGATTGTGAGTTTTTAAGCCCACTTGAAGTGGCAAAATCATGTTTTCCTAAGCCCACTTGAGAGTGGCAAAACCGCGTCTTAGCTTACTTGTGAGTAGCACCTTCAAACCCACTTTCAAAAACAAACATGAGTTGTTTTGTTCCAATCCGCATGATTGAGTCTATACTTGTATGTTGTGCACATCACATAGTAAGCTAGCTAATAAACCGGAATAAGAACACATGTGTTTTCAAAAAACAACATATCATGTTAGTAGAGGCCGATCTTTGATCGGGCAAGCGGGGATGCTCATTGCATGACCTTCCCCTCTCGTACCCAAATTCCCGAGCCGAGGCAACTTTGGTGATGACGGACACGTGGCCTTCGGCACGAGTCAGGGTTTTTTAAATTTCCCAAAACAAAATATTTAGGTGGCGACTCTGAAATCTAGCAAAACAGTCCATGTTTGGCACTTCTTGATTAAAATCAATTTTCCAAAACGATTTGCTGGATTTGGACTCTTTGGTGATTTATCAGTCTTACATTGCACTTTGTGAGATTAGATTCAGAACCGTGATATGAGTCCGAACTGTAGTAGCTAAGAACAACGATTCGCACCCTCGCGCGCGGAGCGGAGTTCCGGGCGGTCTGCACTATGCTACAACAGTTAGTCTTCACTTTTTCTCTCTCTAGACTAAATTGACATAAATAAAGGCCATGAGTTGTTATCATAAGTAATTTAACATTTTTTACTCCATAAATTGCGAGAGTACGAGCCAATCTATACGGCTCATGTTAATGCCAAAAAAAAAAAAACAATATATATATAAATATAATAATAATATAAGAATAAAAAATAAAGTCATACTAAGGCCATTTATACGGCTCATATTGTTCGGCTAATGTGTTGGCCTATTACTTGCTTTTTTTTTTCTCAGTTCAGTACTTACCATCTCTCATGGCCGACCAAAGCTCCGTAGCTACTCTGCATGTTATCAACTCGGCTTCGACAACTTATTTGGCTTCTTTAGCAACTTATTCGACATATTTGTAACTGCAGATCCATTCAATTCGCAACTTATTCAGCATATCATGTTATCGACTTGGCTTCAGAACCATTATTCGACTTCGATATTGCTTATCAACTCTGCATTATACAATATTTGGCAAAACATCATACTGCATTACTTATCAACTCTGCAATTCGGCGTATCATTTGGCCTCTTATCAATTGCATATTAATTAACTGCATATTATCTTGGCTTTGGCAACTTTATTCGACTTCGGTAATAGTATTCGGCTAACATTGCTTACTCGGCAAGCCTACTCGGCCACACATACATCAACACAACATTGGACATTCTCGGAACAACTACAATTGTTAATTTATCTTCTTCTTCGACAAAAATCTCATGATTTCTCAGAAGTACAAGATTGCCCGACGATACTATCTCGGCATAGAACTAGCATCTCGGCTCGCCGAAATCAACATCTGAATATACCAGTGGAATCGTGTCAATTCAAGGAGTCTAAACCCACCAATCTGAGGAGCCAAGAGGTAACTGAAGTTTCCTAGTCTTTGCGAAATGGACCAAATTTTCAAAAAAAACTAAAATTTTCAAAGTTGTCGAAATCAAGTTTTGATCATCCCAATGTGAAGTACTCATCGAGACGAATCCAACGCAACAAACCGTGTCAAAATCGATGCTAAAACGAAGCCGTACGGACCCATCCAAATTTGCCCTGAAAATCCAATGTTTTGTCGAAGAAGAAGAAGAACCAGCAAGCATATGGGAAATCATCATGTACTTCGTAGTTACATTGCAATTGGTTGTTTTGAACCATTCATTCTATTTAAGTGACATCTAAGCCATCTGGACTCCAATCACAACGATCCAATAGTCCTTTCCAGCTATTTGATGCATTTTGAGCCCATCCGTACGGTCAGAATTTGCAAATTAAACTCCAAAAAAAAAATGCAAATTTTATTCAAAGAATTGAGCGCAATGGCTCTCACTTTGCCTATCCCCAAGCACCCTACTTTGTCTCGGCTTCATTTCGATGTTACCACGGCACCGCATAGGGGCACGGAATCCATTTCAAATTGTTATCGGCCTACTCGGTAATTTTGGCCCAAGTCAATTTTATTCCTTCCGAATAACAAATCTTATTCAAAAGCAATAGGGCAAATATACGTTGTACGTTGGACAAGAAACTTAACTTCAATAAATCGGCAACAATTGCCAACCAAGTTCTTAGCAAATCGAACTCCGAAGGGATGCCAACACACCGCGAAGCTGGACATCGATGTTTTGACACTAGTTACTTGGCACACCACTCAAGTCCCTCGATTTTTCAGACAGTTGGGTTCACTCACAGGTTTTTCCGCAAAGGTTGTTCGGCAACCCACCAAGGCTGTATGGCAACCCAACATGGCTAATTTGGGAGCTTTATATTTATATCCGACGTTCGAGCCAACTTATAGCAAATTGCTCGACACTAATATCTCGGCACCTCTGATATACTCGGCCAACTTGGTACAAACATTACAACGAAATGTTCTTGAGGTACAAACTTCCGCTCCTTTTCACACCGCTCCAAGCAAGCGCTAGTTTTGAGGCAATACATTGCACACTTGGCAGTCGGCCGTTAGCACTTGGCAATCGGCAGTTCGCGTGTGGCAGCCGACAATTCACATATTCTTGCGCGCTGTCATTTTAACAAAGCCGAATCTTCCCTGTAACATAGGGCAATGAGGCAAGTCCAATCTTCATTCTATATTGGACTAAATGCAAACCGAGCAATGCTAATTGGCCCAAATTTTACTCAACAATTAAATAGTTGGCCCAATATCTACTTGGCAATTCTTTACAAGCGGAGCAATATTATTTGTGATTAATACGTCTGCTTCATTCGGTACAGGCCATCACTGACACAAGATGCATTATTCAAAATCCTTGCAATATTAGCACTTGATCTCCACTTAAAATTAGCATAAGTCTCTGAGTACAGCGTAATCTTCGCACTCAGCATGGAGCGGCATCAGCAAAGGCCTACACCCTCGCCCGGGGGTAATAACACTGCAGCCTACACCGTCGCTCGAGGGTAATAATACCGTGGCCCATCATTACGATTTGTTTGGAACTCATGTGATATAATTTCATCCTATGATAGACATATGTACATTTATATATACATTCAAGACATACGTACATTTATACATACATTCAAGCATACAAGCAGTCATTCATTCATACATTTTGTTCATTTATCCAGGTGTTTTTTATTAAAAAACCTAACAGCTATTTGAACAGCGTAACTCGGCAAGAAAAACTCTCATTCCTTCTGCCGCAGACAATGAAAGTTTTGGGGCAATTGTGGGAGCCAGAAAATAAATATATATCAATTTATTGGGGCTAACCTAAACAAGGCCTTCATTGGGTCCAGCCCAAACAAATATCACACCCCTCCATTTATATAAAGGGGAGGGGCATCCCAGAAGAAAGGGTATGTACTCTCTCCCCTACACTTCACACCAAGCACTCTATTCTTTCTAGCTTTTGATTCAGTTTATCAAGTGACTAACTTCACCATTGGAGGGCCTCCGGCCGGCAACCCCGGTTGGGTGGCCCCGATCATGCTCATCTTTGCAGACACAGGGACAAAGTTCATCTCTTCGTTGGATCTCTATTACATCCTTGTGAGAGGATATTTCATGGTCTCACATTATTCAATATTATTTTTTGAGTATTATGATATTTTTATTATATTTTTCTCTATATTTTTCTTAGACCAAAATACACTGAAATATAACATTTTCGGTATAACTACGATGCGTGGCCTCCAAGTCGCTTGCTAGCCACGCCTTCTTCACTCTCTATATATAGTTGTCTATCATCAACAGCCTCATCATCTTTCCCAAACTCTCTCTCTACTTTTTAATATTTTTATATAAATAAAACTTTGAGTTTAGTTTGGAATATTTAGTGGGTCACAGTGAGTGAAAGGTAAAAATTGAAATTAACATTAAGGTGAGTTATATTATATCTTGAGTCCTCATAATATACTTTATGTATGTTTGAAGTTACCATAATTTATTTTACGTAACTTGTGTTTTATAAATTATATTGATATTTTAATTACGTGGATTAATTTCTGAACTCTATTTGCTTAAAATGAAACCCAAGGATATGTATGTTTAAATTTTATTATTTATTTGACAGTGATTTCATAAGCAATTTTTTTTGTAAGTACCACCATGGAGGTCCCATGTCTTGGGGAACTTAAATAACCATTGGCCCTCTGATTAGTCACTTTGTGATCCTCTGTTTATCATGGATCCACTGACACTCTGATTTCTGGTATGGAGCAAAGTGCTATACGAAGCTAAGTGCTATACTATTGTGGGAGCTACCTCTAGAGTTCGTACGAGCCACCTCTTGAATCCTATGTTGGTGTGGAGCAAAGTGTTGTACGGAGCTAAGTGCTATACTATTGTGGGAGTCACTTCTAGAGTTCGTATGAGCTACCTCTTGAGTCCACACATCTGTTCTGTTCTGTACCATGGTTATCATTATTCTGTTTATATGATTTCTGTATTATATGTCAGATGATTTTCATATTATATATTCTCTATTTTAATATCAAGCTTTGTTTAGCCCCATAATTATCCATGGTGAATTTTATGCCCTTATGCTCTTAGTATAATATTTTTTACTCTGCTATGTGCTTATAGTTGTTTACCACTTTCCGGTGACATGTCAGGGCTAGCGCGTGGGGTAGTGTCATGACCCAAACCCGCCCCTATGGGTTTAGCATTGCAACCGGCCAATAATCCGTGATTACCGAAGGCCTGCTTAACGGTAATGACAGTAATACATAGTAAAAGGGCTGGCGGAAGCCAAAACAGTAAATAAAAGATGTCCAATGAGCTGTGACAATCTGGATGCAAAAAGACTTTTTATAAACATGCCACATTGGTAACCAAAACATATGTACATGCGACATATACACAAACATCCATGTCAGGGACCAAATCCCTAACTATAACTGTATGGTCAAGTCTTAACCATTTATTACGGAATAGAGGCAAAAGAGAGAATCTAAAACACCCCAAAACAGCCTTGGCTTTAACGCATTCGGAACCTCGAGGTGAGGCACAATGGTTGGCTTTGACAAAACGGGAGCTTAACCTAACGCTCCTAGTTTCGGTCCGGTGCTTGGACACCTACATTTAAATATAAACAGTGAGCTAAAGCCCAGTGAATAATATATGCGTAAAGGGGTTAAAAATGAATGTCCTTTCAGTAATCAAAATAGTCCATTGTATCAGTAAATCAGTTATTCAACCAGTGGCTCATATTTCATGCCATAACAGTCATTTAGAAAACATAATAGTCATATGTGGTACATCCAATAGCAAAGCAGTACAGTAGGTCTTAACAGACCGAACAGTCAGTTGATGGCCATCATAACAGTAAACAGTAGTAGTTCCAAACATGGGAACCGACAGAGAACTCTGTGACAGTAACAGTAACAGTAAATTGCTATGGATGCCATGAATACAGTTTACAAATAGGACAAACATTCATTCATTAAACAATAACGTTTCAGTAAGCAGAACAGTTGATCATTCAGAAAATAATCATAATTGAACATATCTTTACAACATTGTTACTCACAGAGCACTGGGCTATAGATAAGCTAACGAGCGTCCTCGGATGCCAACCTTACAGAGTAACAGAACGAACACACACTCGGGATTAATAACTTAGCCCCTAACTATACTTGGTGTGGTTCTATAACATTATCCTCATTAAGATGCCTTAAATATGGCCTAGGAATGCCTAGGGTGGAATGAAGATGCAAAGATACACTTTAAAACACTTTTCAAATTTTTGCTGAAACAGGGGTCTCGCTCGAGCGTGGCTTTCTACGCTCGAGCGAGCTTACCAAGATATAGGGGTTGCTCGAGCGTAAACTCCTTCGCTCGAGCGGTCTGTAAAAATGCAAAAAGTACTGGTTACTGAAAATCTTCGCTCGACGCTCGCTCGAGCGTGAGACATAGTCCTCGCTCGAGCGTAGGTTTCTTCGCTCGAGCGTGCGTCTGCACACGCAGAAAACCTGAGAGCTTGCAATCTATGCTCGAGCTAGCATTCCATCGCTCGAGCGGAACTTTGAATGCAAAGGTGGTCGCTCGAGCGTGGAAGGCAAAATTTGGGTTTTCCAGATTTGCCTCCAAAGCTCAAACTAAGCATTCAACACATTAAAACTCAACCTTTTGGGCCCATTTTCTGGAAAACACTTGAAAACCAACAATATAACATGTTTTGAAGATCAATTTGTAAAATCAAAGCCCAAAGGTGAGTCAATTGAACACCAATTTCAAAGAAATTTTCATGAGCTAGGCAAGAACATAACATGCAAGTGTTCTAATGAATTCCAATGCTCCAAAACATAACCAAATGCAAGTTTGAACTCCAAAACATGATGAATTCATGGACTACAATCAAAATGTGGACATGCATGTTGAAATTCTCATGAAAACAACCTCAAATTCAAGAATATGTACATGCATGCTTAAATCTATTCTCAGTTCAACTCTTTAAATTAACTCTTGACTATAAACTCCAAATTTTCCATGAACCATGCAAGAAATAACTTAAATACATGAATAAGAGGATGAACTCCTTACCTTAGGTCTTGAATTCAAGTATGGAAGCTCAAATATGCAAATTCTCTTCAATTCCCCTAATTCTCCAAGCCAAACTTGTTGAATTCAACCTTGTTCTCCTACTCTCCCTCTCTCATATGGTTTGGTCTCAAGAAGATCAGCAAACGATGTATTAAAATGATGTAAAGTGGAGGATAGGTGGTCTAGAATCAAGCTACTTAGTGGCAAAAGTACAAATATCTCAAACCAATGTATTCTAACATTATTTAATCTAATTTAATCATTCAAAGTCAAATTTTAATTGAACCTACCATAAAATCACATAATTTCTAACTATCATATAACACTAATCAATTTCTTATTCGGCCGCCGATAAGGCCTTCAATTTGCAGTTCGAAATTAAAACATGAACAGATCATTTAACGACAAACAGATAGAAATGCAATTAAGGTAATACACTTATACAATCAAATCAGAATTTTGCCATAATCAATTACTTATCATGCTTAATCACAGATTAGCACTAATTAGAGGTGAGGGTTGTCACAGGTAGGCACAAAGCACTTTGTAGACATAGTACAGCTCTGACAATTTAATTAAATAGAAGCTCCCATGATTATTTTGGTACCCTCACTAAATATTTTTTCCACTCGTGTTTAGTAATTTGTTTAAGAATTGGCCGGAGGTAACTTCAGTTACTAGTCATCACGATGCTTAGCCCTTGAGTACGGGGAGTGGGCCGTGATAATTTGAATTAAACAGGTGCAAACCTATTTGAACAAGTATAATACCTGTTCGGTTTGAATGAATAGGTAAGGAACTTGTTGGGTTTAAATTTCGAATATATACTGAATCTGTTCTGGTTAATTGGACAAATATGGACCTGTTTGGGTGAAGGAATAATCTGGACATTATTTGGAATTAATTTAGAAATTCAAATTCCAAAAAATAGTAAGAATTTAATTTTAGAAAAATAAAATTCAAAAAGTTTTTGGCCGAAAAAGATAAACATTGGGCCGAACAAATCCAACCCAACCTCACACCATGCCCTTGCGCCCCAGCCCTGCCCAGTCGGACGGATGGCAGCATACGTGTGTGTTTATTTTAGGTCCAATGGGTCTAGCCCACTTTGCCCATAATCTTACCCTTCCACAAAACTTGGATACCCCTTAGGGCCTTCCCTAAGTTGCAAACCCAAGCTTTATAAACCCACAAAAATTTGCCCACCAAACCAATGGGGGACAAGTTTTAACTCAAACCTCAATGGAAATTTCACCAAAATACCATTTCTATGGAGCTCACTTTGGTTTCAATTTCCCAATCACCCGATAACGGTTTTGAGTAACCAAATATATTACGTGAATCACAATGCGGCATAGAATATGTTACCACTTAGACTCGTTAACTTTGACTCATGGGTCCCACCTAAAAATTAGACTAACGTTGAGAAAAAATTCTGTTTCTTTCTAAAACTATTTCTTACAGATCCAAGGTACGTAAAAAATAAAAAAAAACAAAAAAAACAGAGCAATAAAAAATGTAAATATATCTACTACTACTATTATTATTATTATCTACTATCTATTAAAAAATAAAATAAAATAAATTTATTTAATTTTTATTGATGTTTGATGTTTATTTATTTATTTTTTATAATAAATTTTTATAGATGTTTTATTTTAAATTTTTGTTGATATTTTATTTAATTTCATTATTTAATTTTATTCATTTTTTATTTAATTTCATTATTTAATGTTTATTATTTTTTAAAATAAATTTATTTAAAATTTTATTTTAAAAATAACATAAATGTTTATTATTTTTTAGTTATTTAATTTAAAAAAATATATATTTATTTAATTTTTTAAAAATAAAATAAAATAAATTTTCATTTAATCTAGCAAAAAATAAAATAAAATATTAAGGGTAAATTACATTGACATCCCTTGAGGTTTGGTCCAATTACTACCCACCCCCTAACGTTTTAGAAATTACATTCTCACCCCTGTGGTTAATAGTTTTATTTCACAAATCCCCCTGCTTATATAAAAAGTAACAACTCCTAGTAGAAAAACAGACGAAATTACATTAAAAACAAAAAGTAAAGAAAAGGGGAAAAAAGAGAAAGTAAAGCAAAGAAAAAAAAGAGAGAGTACATGAGTTCAATATTTTCATTTCGTCTAAATAATTACAATGACAGGGAGGGTTAGTGTAATTTTCCAAACGTCAGGGGGTGATACATATTAAACCCAAACTTCAAGGGGTGTAAGTGTAATTTACCCAAATATTAAAGACAGATTTAGTATTTCTATTACTTAAAAAACAATTAAAAAAATAAAATAATTTACTGAGCATTTATCCTTATTCATAATATTTCAATCAAACTTTGAATTTAATTGAATAATCTTTTCTAAACATTTAATTCCATAAAAAAATAAACATAAAATACATCATTTTCAATAGTTGAGAAATTATACATCCAACTTGTCTAGTGTGTTCAAACAAACACGGCCTTCGATACATGTTAACAAAATTACAGTTGGGTATGGTAGAGTTTTAGAATTATGATTTGAGAATAAAATTGTATTTTAAGGCCAAGTTTGGGAAGACTAAATAAGTGCACTTTTTGTCTTTTTTGACTAAAAAATTGAGGTTGAAAATATGGATATTTGGGTTAACTTTTTGACTTTTTATGGAAAAATGTGTAATAAAAAATTGTGAAAATTGGTTTTTAGAGGAAAATTTGAATTGGGAGTTGTGCAGCCGTAATTGTTGACTTTTGGTGAATAGTGTTAACTTTTTAACTTTTTGAGTAACTTTTTGGCTTTTTAGATTATTTGGGAGTACCCAACAAAGCCTAAGTTTGTGAGTTTTAGAATTATGATTTGAATGTGAAAAATTTGTTTGATTATGAATTTTAAAAAGAGTTTAAATTGAGTGATGTGATATATGATATTGAAAAGTTGGTATTTTAAAAAATAAGTGTGGAATTAATTTTCTAAAACTATAATCAAACAATATACTCAACTAAGGGGTAGAATTAAATTTCAAAAAAACCCACCAAACAGAGCCCACCTCATTTTCTTTGTGTTCCTAGCTTAATTTATTTTCGTTAAACCCATGACCTAGCCCCCCTTTTTTTTGTTGTTTTTTTTTTTATAGGTACCTAGCTCCCCTGTCTCTCCGGACATTGCTCTCTTCGTCGCTTTCTCGCTCGCCATGATCGTTTGAAGAACTCAAGCGGTTTGAATCTCTCTCTCTCTCTCAGGTTGCTTATTGCGATTTTATCGATTGAGAGGGAAAAGAGGATAATTGAATCTCAGGAGATCGTTGACTCTCATCTATGATTTTCTCTGTCGATTTCACTAATCTTCAATCATTTTCTACGAAATGCAGGTCCCATCGATTCCAGTCTGTTAGGGTTTTAGTTGGAGTTCTTTGCAAATCGCTAAAAGTAACGGTTGAAGATTGTAGGGGTTTTCTGCAACTTGTGCTGTTTGTTTTTGTTGCCCCGATTTGGTTTCACATTTTCTTTCCATACAAATTTCGAGGAGTATTTTCTTCTTGCAAAAAAATTAGGTAATACTTCTGTTCTTTACTGAAAGCTCTCTCTGCTACTTTTTTTTTTCTTCTTCTTCTTCTTCTGGTTTTGTCTCTTTTGTTGATGTTCACACCATTTCTACATTCGTTTACTATTGATGGATAATATATTATGTTGGTGAGTGGCAATTACAAATTATCACTTTATAATTTTATTATTAATTAGTAATATCATGTGATAGTGATAATATAGTATCACTGTTACGTTGAATTTTCACTCGATTGTGATCCAATGCTAGAGAGTATTGTATTGTATGGCCCATGGAACTTCTTAAGCTGATTGGAAAACTGATTAGCATTTTCCACAAGAAATGTTAAAGAGCAGCTGCAAATCAAATAGTAAAACCATGACATTAACAGGCTTAACTATAATACTTCGTTAAATTAAATACAAAAATTTTTCTTAAAAGATAAAGAAATGTGACTTGATAGGAAAATGAGGGAAAAAGGGAGTCTTGTTTAGATAAAGAAGCATCTTGCTAGTGAACACATCTGTTTAAAATTTGGTTCCTTTTGTGGATTTTTTCTCCTGTTAGAATCAGACCAAAATTGCCAGAAAGTAGAGGAGTAGTCTTATTAATCAGGATTTATATAAAATACAATTTGCCATTGTAAATTTGCCTAAAATAAAGAATAAAGAAATAATATAGTATCATACACTAAAGGCTTGGGAGTCAATATAATCTGGTAAAAACATAAATTGGTTCCAATATGGCATGAAATTTATATCGATAAATAAGAATTTTTTAAAAAGATTTTGCTAATAAATTCTATTAAATCTTGTTTATACATATGTATTTTTATATTTTATCTATGTAATCGATTTTTGTATTAATAACATAATTGTATTCACAATGCTCAATCTTGGACTCAATAATGGTGTCTGTATGATTTTGTTTTGCTTTAAAATCGCTCCCTTTAGAATGATTCAATACAGTAGTGACACTGAATGCAATGCAACATAAATTCCAAGCATTGAGAAGAAATTTTAGTAGGGGGCATCAAATGAATCATATTTTAATCATATTGGGTGGTCCTGCAATGGGAGAGAGTAGGTTAGGACAGTGAGTACAACTTAAAAAGGTTGTGAATTTGACACTCTGCACGTTTCAATGATGCTTGGCAAATTTAGGAGGACTCCACCTGCCTGAGTGGGTGTGCTACTGAGACACATCTAAGCTAGTTAATGAGTTTAATATATTTGATATACTAGCATAGCAAAGCAATTTCCTTTACATATTAAATTGCTATCTTAATTTAAAGGGTTTATTACACATTCTACCCCTAAACTATCACTAATATTTTGTAATACAAAAGTTGGGATCCTAAATTATTCTCATATTTCAACACTCCCCCTCTAGGTAAAAAAAACAACGCCGCCCAATTAGTACAAATTAATGTGTGTTTGGGAGGGGCAAGATTGGGAACACACCGAACCTTTGGCATAATGCACAAAATGGTTGCCCCGTGACTTGAACCCATAATCTCAAGGTTATTAGGCTAAGGTTTTACCATTGAATCAATGGTCACCCGTGAAGCTGATTCAAAGATATTCGCTAAACCCATATTGATGATGGATGACTGCTACAAGGTTGGACCAACGGATTTGGTGAACATATTAGCTAACTTCTCAGATGAATGGACTTAGATGTTGATTTCGAAAGTGATTTTGTGATTTCGAAATTTTAGCTAACTGCTCTCTCTCTCAAATCATACCACAAAAATAATCTTCTGATTTCAACAGTGATTTTTATTTTCAAAAACGTTTTCCTTCCTAATTAGCTTCTGATTTACCATTGTTTATGTTTGTTTTCTAAATTTTAACGCGAATCTCATGTCAATTAGAATGATTGTAGCAATTTTTTTTCTTTCTTGAATTGTTTGTTTATATTGATTGCTCGCTCAATACAAGAACAATGATTGATTCAATTGTATATCTCCCTCTAATTGCAAAATAAAACAATTGGGTTTGTAGAATTTTTTTGTTCAAGTCAGTACAATGCTCAAAAAGAGTTCTTCCAAGCCAACCACACCAAAGCCAGAGGACCTAGTTGTTGTAGAGGAGAGAAAAATCTCTTCCACCACAAAAAAACCCAGTAACGAGATTGATGAGATATTTGCTAGGAAGAAAGCTGAACGAGAAAAGCCTGAGAAACGGAAGGAAAATGAGGCTGCTAAGCCAGATAAGTTGAATGAAAAGAAGAAGAAGAAGAAGGTGAAGAAAGATTCTGAAGAGAGTGTGTTTGTTGGCCCACCTTCGCGGCTGAGGAAGAGAACCAATGATGGACTCACTGTTTACACCGAAGAGGAGTTGGGGATTGCGAATGCAGATGCTGGAGGTACCCCACTGTGTCCTTTTGATTGTTCTTGTTGTTTCTGATCATACACCACTTACTCTTTTGAGTAAAGTTGCTTCATTGGATATTTTTTAAGCTTAATGGAGATTATGGATTTTGTAATCCTCCATTGTAGTTTGGTCTTTCAATATGAGTAGTGTTGTTTTCTATTTCTTAGATGTACACTAGAATCAGAGTATACTATTTGATTAATATTAATTTTTAATTTCAACTAAATGTCTTAAACATGAAGCAATAGCATCAGAAATATCAAAGTTGGTTATATTAATATTTATTTAATTTTAAACACAACATGTTTATTTTTATATGTATAAGCATATAAAAAATTATATATGATGCTAAAATAAACTGAATCTTATGATTCATGATTCTCTATTTTCGCAAAACAATTCATGATTCGATTCGCGATTTGACAACAATGGTCTCACCACTTCATCTTGATGAAATGATGTTTCTTTCAATTAGCAATATGTTTCCTAGAGCAATCAGGATCCTGTAAACTGTGTATGCACCAAAAAATTTGTGTTTGAAGGCCATAAATTCATTTTGGGGATGTTATAACAACCAATAAATTTGGTTGAATTTGTATTACTTTGTGGATTTTGGATTATGTTCTGTGTAGATGTTGCTTTTATGAATATAGCCTTTACTGGAGGATATAGATTTTTGGATGAACCCTGTAGTTTAAGGTGATATGTAGCATATATGGGTATTGGTGCATGGGATTCAAAGTCAGATGCTCATGAAGGCCCTTCAAGAGCAAGGCTTTTGCCTCTTATGATAGTTTGACTGTTGGAAATGGAGATAAGATTATGGAAGTACAGTGGTGTAAGAAAGCTTTTACTTAGCCTCTTACCATGTTCTCCTATTCTCTCATTTATCAGTTTTTATCATTTTCTTTTAGACAAAAATACACTTAAATCTTTCTTTTTCTTTTTCTTCCCCCACCCCCCCCCGGCCGCGGGATAGCAGTTATGGGAGATCTTTGCTCCTGATCTGTAGGGATTTGACAAGAAGATTAATAAAAAAAATGAGCAAACTCACTTCGATGGTAGTTGCCATTTGACAAGAAGATTAATCAAAAGAATCTCTCTCTCTCTCTCTCTCTCTCTCTTGTTGGTGGGATTAATCAGGCTTCTATAGAAAATTTTTGTCTTGGCTTTCTGTTTCCCTGAATATGCTGGCACTGTACTCTATTGTTTATTAGTTTGCCTGGAATTAGAGAAACAGTCACATTGCCGTGGATGCATTCTTTCGAAGGTATAGTGAGAAGCTCAGTATATGGTGCCCATTTTCATTTCTCTTGGGGCTTTGGGAAGAATTCTTTCTATTTCATCCTAGTTTCGTTTCAGTTGGGGCTTTGAGAGGAATTCCTTCTATTTCATTCCTATTAAGGAAGGTGTGTGATCTATCCCTTGGTAAGCAATAGGCATTCTTAAATGGTTTCTTCTTCTTTTTAGTATATAGAAAATCATTAATTACAATATCACCAACAACGAAGGGTTTATGATGGTAGGAGATGGCTTATCTTATCAACTAGAGGAAACATTCTTTATATACTCTAATGTGATAAATAAAAAAAACATGTAATTTATTCAGAGCTTAGGATTCCTTTGCATTACTTGTGTAGGTGAGAATGTTTAGGTTATGAGTCTAAATGCTAATCAATTGCAAATGGGTGATGCTTTGGCGCTAGAAAATCTCCTTGTGTCAGCACATGTTAGTTAGGGAATTCTAATGCTAGAAACTCTCATTGTGACACTATGCTTTAGCTTTGGATTCCACTTGCCTAAGATATTGTTAATGTTTGGGACCAGAACACTTTCATGATTTGTGCTTTCCTTTCATGTAAGGAGTCATTTCTGTCTCTCTTCTTTGGAAATTCTTTCATGCCAAACATCATGTAGTTTTCATTTTTCTTGACACAAGTTTTCATAAACCCCATATCATCAAGTCACTTCTTTTTCTTCTGTTTTTTTTGGTCAACAATATCATGTTAATAGAGAGATTAGCCCTACTTGGGTAATACCATTGATTAATATTGGCCTTCTTGTCAAAAACTTGTATGTTATTGAAGATCCTTTTAGGTTATATTTGATCATTTTGCCATCAATGTGCATTTTTGAGCTTTTTCTTTGTTTCCTTCAAGTCACATTGCTCTCCTAGTGAGATTACTTTCTATGACCTTTTTTCTTTCTCTTTTTAATTATTGGAACTTTCAACCCAAGCTATTTGACAGTTTTCCACATAATGACGATCCCCAATTGATTCTTTGTTTGAGCATTGTCACATGGATATATGATTGTTAGATTTGGCTTTTGCATCATTGTTGGATATCATAGTGGAAAATTGTTTAGTAGTCCGAAAACATTACTTTGACATGTGTACGTGATACTCTTGACTAATGAACTTGTGTAAAAAGGGATAAGTGAAACCAATTTTGTCTCCCATCCAGTCGACCAAGATAGATCTAGTCGACTTTGTCGTTGTGTAGAGAGGGATAAGTGAAACCAATTTTGAAGGGAATGGTCATTCCATTCCATTCCATTGCAACTCATTCCAAGCATTAGGAGCCAGAATAACCCTTTAGACCCATCATTGCTTTTACATTTTGAAATGGTTATTGAAATCCAGTGCACAATCCATTTTGTAGGTTGCTTTGAAATGAGATTTAATTATAGAATTTTGGTCCTCCATAGCACACCCAACAAATTTCAAACACCAAACAACTGTTTGTGAACTTCAAATCTTCAACAACTATGAACAACATCATTCAATTTCAACCATAACGATAATGAATTAAAAGATCAATTACTCTTATAACACAATTAATACAATAAAATTCTTGCAGAACCAACAAAGGTGCACACAAAAATTAAACATACAGGGACCACAAATGAAATGCTTGCACACTATGCATACATATAGAAGTGTATACATATACATAAGAGAGAGAGAGAGAGAGAGAGAGAGAGAGAGAGAGTAGGGTTTTGCAAGCTCTATACTTTTGCGCTGGGGTTTGGCTATCTCTCGAATTGTTCTCTCTCCGGTTTCAAAAATTATCACTATTACAAAATTCTCCAATTTTCTAAAAATATTTCCAAATTTTTCTTTACATTTTTTTAATCAGAAGAATGAATCCGATTTATGTAAGTATTTATTGATTTTTTATTATTATTATTTTTTGAATATTACTATTAATTTTACACTTTTTGATTTTGAATAATTCTTGTAAATGAGAGCATATAATTTTATATTTTTTTTACACATTTTTATTGTCAAAATTTTTTTTCCCCTAAAATAAATACAAATATCTTCTTTCTTTTTTTTTCCTATAAATTATTCTTATTTTTAATAATTTATTAATCTCCATGTGTGATTATGTTTAATCAGTTCAATTGACCATTTTTTGTACATTCTCAAATAAGAGCTCAAATAGTAAGTGTTTGCCAAAGTTAAAATTAATTATTTCTTTTCTATTGCGGATTTATTTATTTGTCATAATGTAGTTATTTATTTTTATTGGACTTTTATTGAATACAAGATTGGTTTGGCTAATGTTTTTCGCTATCTTGTAGCATTTTATAATTACTCCATTAGTTCAAAATCAATCAGTAATGAACTTACTTACCATGTTTGTAGATAAGTTAGAGCTAAACCTTGTTTTATTAATTTGGTGTTGCTACCAAGCTGATTTGTTTATGCCCATTAAAGAACCTTGAGATGCTAATCCATGAAAAACAATTCAAGAAATTCAAAATAGCTCATATACAAAACGAGATTGACTTGTAAAATATAGGGTTTTTACTTGTACTGAGGAATTATTTGGAGTTCCCATCCCAATATGTATGGTTAAATTTCTTTATATAGTTTTTTTTTTTTTTTTTTTTTGAGGAATTTCTTTATATATTGATTATTTGGTTTGATTTATTTGAACTATTTAAAAACAAATACATTTAAAATTTTTTAAGAGTAAATTATCAATGCACCTCATGAAATTTATCAAGAATACATATTCTCTCCTCACGGAAATTACAAATACTCCCTAGTCAAAATAATTTAGCAACTAACTAACAAAAAAATAAAATTATCCAAATATCTTCTAATTACAAAATAAAATTATCATACTACCTTTATTTTCATTTACCGCCACCAAATCTATTTCTCTACACTACCACAATATTCTCCAATTAATTAATGAAGGAGACCATTTGTTATGTACTCCTTCTGTCCCAAAATATTAGTCCCTTATAACATTTTCATTGTCCTACAATATTAGTCCCTTTTCAAAAATTAAGGACTAAAATAATATGAATTTCCTATTTTGCCCTTCTTTTAAATTCATTAACAACACAATAAGTATAATTATGACAATTGATATTCTCAAAAAAATGTACTATCAAAGGGTAATTTTAAAAAATTAATATTTTTAAAGTACAATAATTGTACTACCAAAAAAAGTTAGATTCCCCAAAAGAGACTATTATTTTGGGATGGAGAGAGTAATTGGAAACCTTAAAAAGTGGGATGTAATTTCACAAATGTAAGAAGACAATCTATATTTTAACAGTGGGATATAATTCCTTAAACAGGAATATTGATACTGCTTTTAGTAATACAAACCAAAGCATATAATTCCTTAAACACAAATATTGACACTGCTTTTAGTAATACAAAGCATCAATAGTTTGACCTTGCAACTAAACCCCTAAAGCTGTTTTTAAGTTGGTAAGAGCTTCCTGAGAATGTGCACTCTTTGTTACTGCATTTCCATGCTTGAGAGAGAGATTTCACCGTTAAGACTGATTAAAGCTAGTGATTTCTTGAAGAAAGAAAAAAAATTCTAGAAAAAAACTAGTGTCCTCGTTGATGGATGTGAGGCTTCTCCATACCCTGTACATTTTTCTGGTCTCCAAGTTGGATAACATTTATCATTGTCACCTCCTAGACATATTTGAATACATATTTCAAACTCGTGCCTTTTCAAAATATATTTTAAAACCCATGTTTTTATGACTTGGATTGAAATTATATTTTGAAAACATGATTTTCATTCTGACAAAGGAAAGCAACAGCTGATAATGACCATGAAAAAGAAAGATTAAGACCACACAATCTAAACCATGTAGCAAAGCAGAAAGATAATAAAAAACACCTAAAAGCATTTGTCCAAACCAGGCCAACAATTAACCATCCATAACAGACAACTCAAAATCATCCTGAAATTGTATTTAGGTCTAATACAACTACAAAACCCAACTGGAACTAATTAAAATCCTATTACACAAACACCAATTAAGCACCAAAATGAGAGCATATGTTGGTTTAACCACAATCCATCCACTCACCACACATCTCAACTCTTGGGTGAAGCTTTGGCAACCACACCAGGCTGAACAGCCTGAGAAGTTGGTGCTCCACAAGCAGAATATGCCGGTGGCTGAGAATAACCACCACCGTAAGAGCTGTTGTATGGCAGCTGCTGCTGCCCATACCCTGGTTGAGTCACTGGAGGTGCACCATAAGGCGGGGCGCCATACCCTGGCTGAGCTGCTGAAGCACCATAACCAGAGGGCGGAGCCCGCTGGGCACCAGAATCTGGCTGAGCATAACCACCTGCTTGAGCGGCCGGTGGGGGCTGAGACTGAGGATATCCAGGCTGAACATAGCCACCTTGGGCACTGGGTGACTGTTGGGGCTGTTGCCCATAAGCTGCCTGACCAGCTGGAGGTTTTTGAGCCTGAGGTGGACCATAGTTTGGCCCATATCCAGAAGCTGGTTGAGTCCCATAACCAGGCTGGGAAGTGGGGACTCCATAACCTGGCTGGGTAGATCCTCGAGTTGGATAACTAGCTGGGTTAGTGCTGGGCGGCTGAGTTGCTGTGACTGGACAGGTGGAGGGGCTTGGGTGGTATCAGCCTGAGCTCCTCCATAAGAAGGTGTTTGCCCCTGAGGTTGGGTTGGTCACATTACCATATCCATAACCAGGAGTTGAAGTATAACCTTGCTGTTGATCATATCCTTGAACAGGAGTTGACTGGGGCTGACCATACCCAGTTTGTGGAGTGGATGCATATCCACCGTAGCCACCCAGAGTATAATCTTGTTGACTATAGCCAGAAGCTGGTGGCTGGCCATAACCATAACTGGTATTATCTGTAGGTGCTGCGCTGCCAGTAGGGGCTTGCTGCTGCTGAGTCTGCTGGCTATAGTAATCGTAAGTGCCTCCCTGAGCCGTCTGCTGATTAGGTGCACCGGTCGTCTGGTCCCAACATGTAGCATAACCACCTGATGCTGCTTGAGAAGGATAACCAGGGTATTATGGCTGAGACATGTTGCACTGTGGGGTCGGGCTAGGATATGCTCCAGGCTGCATGTAACCATAACCAGGCTGTTGCTGCATTGGAGGAGCAGGAGGAGCCCAGCTAGTCGGTGGACGTGCTTGGTAACCTTGCTGAGAATATCCTCCAGTCATTGATGGATTTCTAAGTCGATTCTGCACAAAATCGTTATTTCATATGAACAATGGAAACCTGACACAATGTATGCCCAAAAATTTAGACAGGTGGAAAAATTAAATATGCATATTTATGGACAACAGGAAAGGAACATGCCTAGAAATTAACAAAAACAACACATATATGATAGAGATTAATACCACAATTGAAGAATACACAATGCATAAGCATATTTGTATATCAAGAGGGGTTTGGGCGCCTACATACCGTACTGGTCGGTTGTAATATCGAGTTACTTCCACGCACATCCTCTCCCTATTCAAAGTGAATGGGTACAAAAAGAAATTGCAAAAACTATACAAGTTTTCATATGAAAGCACATATAACAAACCCCCCATTGCCAAGAAGAGGCAACAGGTTTCACAGTCAACTGCTATACCAAAGATATATCTAGCTGAACATCTAGTTGATGCATAGCACAATGAGCAGAAGCTCAATGTAATATGTAACTGATCCAGCAAGTGAACAGAACTACTACCCAAAATCGTTACTATTACCATGCTGTCATATGTTTATCATCATATTAAACGATATCCCATAAACCAACAATGTCCAATTATCTATTGGTTAAAACAAACACACTGTGAAGGAGCTGTTAACCAAATAGTGTAAAAACACCCTTCAGACTAAAAAAGTGAGTACATGGGAACTTAAATATAAGCAGGTGCCAGACTACTTAACATATGTTCAAATGAAGAGATTATTCATCCATCTTCGATATTTAAGGCATACCACTTTCTCAACTTCCTATCAAGTGCCCATCCACCAATTCTAAGGAGACATTGTTCAGATGATAAACAGTACAAGTCTACCACAAATGCACCATAAGAACACTTAACTTATAAGCTAGACAAAGAATAGAAAAACACCAGGAAGCTGTTGTTTCACATGTTCATTGCACTCTAAAATGTCAGATCTATCAATTGACAACTAGAAAAATCAACTACCTGGGTGCCTGGGTAAAAGGAAAAGTTAGACATGTATAAGCCTCAAAACCTAAGTCCTTCCGACACTTGACCTTCCAATAAAGACTGATATGAGCAAAATATATGAGGAAAGGATACAGAAATTACACCAAGTCCAAATTATACTAACTGCAAATCTGATCACCAGATGAACAAATTCTCAGGAACCAAGCAAACAACAGTAATATAACTGTAAGCTTTCAAGCAGATTAAAGTGTTTCACAGTGAAGGAAGCACTAAAAGATTATTCAAAGCATTAGACAAATTATACCAAAAGACAATAAGATTGATAAACTTTTCACCAAGTTCAACATTAAATCAAACTACATAAAAAACACCTAAATTGCTATAGGTACTATATATTTATTTGAATATTTAAGTAGATATGGGAACTTAAATGTTCCAAAACATCTCTATGAAATGCGCAGCAGTCTTAAATGAACACTGCACATAAATTATCTTGAAGGGCTCATGGTCCACTTTCAAAACAATCCAGTTGGACCTCCACATCAACCATAAGCCCCAAACTTCCCTCCGTCAACTGGCATATATTATTATTAAAAAGAAGGTCTAGAACCATACCAGAACAATGCTGTGGAAACAACACTACTAAAGATTCCATGCTGGTGCACTCCAATAACCAGTTGTTGGAAAAATAATGGTTTTTGGTGTGCAATATTAAAATGGGTGCCAATCCTCAATTGAGGTGGAGTAAAGTGAGTTTAGATTTTTTGTAATGAAATCTTTACACCACAAAAAGAATGACAAAAAATCATTAAAGTTTGAATGAGAAATTGACTTATTAAGTTGGCCTCATGAAAGAGCTGTTGGGAAAGGTGTAAAAGCTTATATCTAACAGTGATTGTAGAGGAGAGTATTGATGGGTATTTAAATATCATTTTTTGCATAAGGGTGTAAACCCTTTGGGGCATCTAAATTTTCCGAAGTAAGGGAGTTATGGATGCTTCAAGGATGGACTTGGGTCAAGACTATGGTCTAAGTTGGTTATGAAAAAATTGCCACGCCCGCCGCCCGCCCGGGCCACGTACGTGATCCGTGGGACTTGGGACTTTGAATGGATTGAATGTGGGGGTTGGGCTTGGCCCACCCATCTTAATCTTTTTGAGCCAAGCCAGATGTGTAGGCTGCAGGAATATATACTTAGGTGTATAATAGAGCTAGTAACTCCTCTATTCATGATGGATTTAATCCATCAGTTTTGCAGATTAATACAGAATTGATTTCTGCATTTGTGATGGGCCTTAATGGCGGGAGCCTCTTCCTCTCTGCCTTCATGTGTATAAAAGGAGGCCCTCTCCTTCAGCTTTCTATACCAGAAATTGCTACTCTTCTTGTCTTCATAAGTTTTCCAGTTTTATATTATTTTCTTCCTGTGAGAGTGCTGCAAAGTTCTGTTTGCCGGAACTACTCAATCGATGCATTGTTGTAGTTGGTTTAACCGTCGTATCTATTTGCCGGAACTACTCAGTCGATGCATTGTTGTAGTTGGTTTAACCGTCGTATCCTGGGAGACAGACGTCAAACAACTTCCAGCATCCAACCAATGAGGCGACGAATCTGTTTTAAGGACACTGTCTAATGCAGGTTTTGGTTTGCTTTTCTTTGCTATTTTATTTTATGATGTATTGTAATTTTCAGCATGGCTTGTTTGTTCTGAAATTTCAAGTGTCCATTATAAATCTGTTTGTTTTATGTTATCACACAATTTAAAAAACAAGCTTAAAACAGATTTGATATTTTTCCATGCAATTGATTAATAGATTCATATATAACCTGCTGCTACTATTTATGTGATATAATTAATTTACCTAGTTTTCCTTTCCGTGGTTGTTTGGAGACTGTGCCAAGAACTTCTTTGATTAGGATATTAATTTAATATTTTCTACATGCTGCCTTCTCCCATGATTTACAAGCTATTAGATATTCAATTTGATTTATATTATACTGCCACTGTTTCGAAGGGTAATTGATCACCGGTTGAGTTCATGATTTATTTACACGCCTACCATTATGTTAGTATCATTGTTGCATACTTGGAACTCATGATAGAATGTCTTTGATTGGGGAAAAAAAAAGAAAAAAAGACCAAAACAGAACCTGTGTTAATTGGAAAAATGAAACTGTTTTATTTAGTTTGTGGTTCCATTGATATTTGTATTGTTATGTTCTAATTGGTCAGAATATTTATTTAGTTTAGTGTAATTTTATTTTATGAGTATGGTTTTAATTACCTATCATGTTTTTGCATATTTCTTTATAAATACAAGTTGCATGCTAATGAGTCTCATGGTTTTATTCCCTACCATGATTTGTATGCTTCTTCATTTTATAATTTCATAACATAATTTGCATGTTCAAAATTTTCTAGATGTTAATTTTTATTACATGCTTATTGTTTCTATAGTTATGTGTATGATATTTACATGTTAATTGTGGAGTTACAAACTTTATTTTAAATTTTAAATTTAATTTTGGAATTACAGATTTTAATTTAATTGTGGAGTTATAAATTTTAATTTAAAGTTTTAATTTCATTGTGGAGTTACAAATATTATTTTACAGTTTTCATTTAATTGTGGACTTACAAACTTTATTTTAAAGTTTTAATTTAATTTTGAAGTTACAGATTTTATTTTAAAGTTTTAATTTAATTTAATTGTGAAGTTACAAAGTTTATTTTGGTTTTGTAACTCATCTAGCATTTTAATTTATTGGTTAATTTTATTATTCAATAGTTGGCTAGATGGTTTCAATTAATTTATTATATTTACATTTTGTTTAGATTATTTGGTTTGTATTTTCTTGTGATTTTCTGCTAACTTTCTTTATAGGAATATCTAAACGTGGAAAGGAATTATTTAGACTATATAATTGCAGCAATTGTTTTGTTTGGGATTTTGTTATGGTTTTTTTACCAATATGTGGAAGTAAATTTTATTTGCTTGTAATTGTTGTAGCAATTTTTTACATTGCTTGTAATTTGGTTAGCAATTTTTAATTGCTTGTAAGTGTTGGACCTTGGTTTGTTTTAACCTAGTCCATCTCTTGGAAAACCTTAATTCTAAAAATTGTTTCTCATGTATTAGGAGTCAACATGCTCTTGAAAGTTTTGTCAAAAGGTTAATTGAGTTTTAAATGGAACCACCCCTCCAGTCTTTCTAGGAACATTCTTGACCATGTTCGATTCTAGGTTAAGTGGTGAGACTAGTTTTGAATTAAATTTCTAACTGTGGGATTTTCTAAGTGTTAAGTTTAATTTCTGGAGACATAGAAAGTGATATTCTGTTGTATTTTTCAGAAATAGCAACTGTCACCGATGATGCTGCTACTGTTAATGTTGATGGGGATCTGAACCCCGGGGCAACTGGCTGGCCAACCCCAATTTTGACAAAAAAAAGAGGCCCGCCAAATCCAACAAAAAAACTGGAAAAAAAGAAAACTCAACAAGATTACAAACTACAAACCACACACTGCTCTTCAATCCCTAGAAATAAAAATAATGGAATCCCCTTAAAAGGTTCAGAAACCGAAACAAAAAAAGAGGAAACTTAACAAACTATCCCATAAAAAATCAGTGCCCTCAAATTTGTCCCGCAAAACCCCTGCATTGTGCTACAACCAAATAACTTACAGAAGTAAAAAGAAGACACCATACCAAGCTTGAAAGCTCAATTGGGGTTCATAAAGATCTGGTTCTGTTGCTTTAGAGGATAGAAGTGCAAGAAAATTATAAAGAAGAAGAATAAGAAGAAAACTCTAGGAATCACTCCTAGAGGCCTTGGGCATCACACCTGCAATTGATTACACCAAACAATCTCAAAAGAAGAATATTTATTGAAAATAATTCTCTCAAAACTATCTCTATCAAATTAGAAGTATTACATGACTTCATATAGACTAGGGAAACTTCTTTCACCAACAAGGATTACAATTTCCAAAAAGAAAACTAATTAAATTTTTGACTTCTAAAAGCTATCTAAGATCAAGAAAACTCTTCAATAAATGCATAACTTTGCTCCATACCATGACCCATGACAAACTCCTACAGCCCATGTCCAGAAAATCTAAAATTGCCACAATACCCCTAATCTTAAAAACTGACCGCGACATAGATATAGATTATAGATAATGTAAAAATAAGCATTAAACAAGACCTAATAAGGCTAAAACATAATCAGCGTAAGTCCCAAGTGTGTTTAGCTTGAAATCAAGCAATTTTAAAACTTTATTGCTTTTTTAGTTAATACTATCTTGATCTTCTTATAGTTTGCATCAGTTTGTTTACTCAATATAAGGGGAAAAGAGGATGTGAATTGTATATGACATAGAACTGAAACTTTGGGCTACATGCGCAAGGGACCAAAATCCATCACCATGATACTTTTAGCCATTGCTAAAACGATGGACAATCCTGGCTGAACTTTTGTCCCCTCTTTTCTAAAAGGAAAATCCTGTTTGAAGAACCCAATGAACAACTATTTAACACATAGGACATAGGGCAATGAGTGATGATAAAGATCTAAGTGCTTGAATCTTCTGTTGCCTTTTGTATAAGATAGCCTTGCCCCACCCAGCAATTTTTTTTGTCCTTCTTTCTTATTCTTCCCTAGAGGCGAGGGACAAATCATACTCATACCAATGATCATCATAGTTGTTCTCAAAATAATAAATAAATAAAAGGAAGACAGAACAACTGGAGCATAAGCCAACAACTATTTGCAGTTTATTTCGGCCTTCTTGCACTTCCCTGGAACACATAACAAGTATAGGTGTATTTAAGTTATTGAATGTATTCTATCATTTCTTGTGGTTCTTACTGTACTTCTGCGAAAATGCTGTAAAAGGTGAAACGAAAATAGGAAAAGAGGTCAATCCATTGCTACACAAAACATTACGGAGTAGCCAATTCTGGCTCAAAGGTCATCATTTCAACATCAAGGACAGAATTGACACGCATCATCTGATGAAAACCATTCAATAGATGATTTACACAAAAGATAAGCATGCTTAAACAGTTCTACCCATTTTATGCCTACCAAATTCTATCATTAATGTAATACTTTTATGGATTTAGAGGACAAAGAGTCAACTGGTTACATTTCTTCTGGTCTATTGATTGAGACTTATTAAATGATGTTTGTAATTCATATTTCATGGGCCTGACATTAGAAGACTTGAATAATTGCTAGTGAAGAGCTTGGCTCAACACAAAAGAAAAAAGAAAATTTTAAAAGAATTTCAGGGGGATCAGTTACAGCCCTCAGGAACCTCATTCCTCCAATTTCCCTCCCCTTTGTAATCTGCCACTTTCCTCTGATAGATGATAGGATCTTGTCAACGCAGCACTGATCTAGACAAGAAAGATAAGCAAATCTACAACCATCTACAACAAATTTGATAAGCAGACATACACGAAAATATGTGTGAATGCATCCATACATCCGTTCAATGTCAACATGTGTGTGTGTGTGTGTGTGTGAGTGAGTGAGAGAGAGAGAGAGAGAGCTGCACACCAATTGTTCACATAGGATTTCTAAGTTTTAGCCAAAAAGAGCACAGAAGAATACCCTTTCTGATCAAATTCAGTTCTAGAAAATTCCATCCATTGAGCAGTACAAGGGGAAAAAGGGGTGGAAGTGCTTCGTGTAAATTATTATGAAGATATACCTTATCAACTTTGTTTCCAACAAGCATCTTGATGCAATCTTGATTAGTTGAGTAGAGCTCAATTTCCTTCCCCCATATCTCAGAAAGATTCGTAAACGTATCTCGACGTGTCACACATAAACTGTTGCAATTAAAAACGCCAAAAATGTTAAACTAAAGAAAATAGGGAGTTATGCTTAAGCTTAATGTTATTGAAATAAAAAACAAAGCCCATGCTAGTGTTATTAAAGGCGATAGGCGCACCAAGGCGCCAAGATCTCCTAGGGCCTAGGCTCAAGGCGCAAGGCGAGGTGCACACTTCACCGAAGTGAGGCGCACCTTATATGGAAAAAAAAAAAAAAATTTAATATAAATAAATTATTTAAGGTTCAACATAAACACAATGAAATGTTAAATATTTAGTATTTTTCGAAAATTAGGAATTAAAATTAATTTTTCTTCCATCATTGATTTGAGGTTGAATGCCCAATGTATTGGCATATGTAATAAGAGTAGGAATCTTCTGACCATATTAAATCAATGGTTAGATTTTAAACAAAATTAATTAAAGCAACAATAAAAAAAACTCTCAAGACGCAAGCCTTGGGCTTTATTGTGCCTTGGACCAGTCAAGTGCCTTATCGAAGTCACTTGGCCTGGAACACTACAAGGCGCAAACCTTGGGCTTGGATGGGACTTGGGCCTAGGAGCACGCCTAGGTGGGCCTTATCGAAGTCGCCTGGCTTGGAACACTACAAGGCGCAAACCTTGGGCTTGGATGGGACTTGGGCCTAGGCGCGCCTTTAATAACACTGGCCCATGCTAAGCATATCAGAGGTTTCTTGCAACTGACTATCTCTTAATCATATTTACCCAAAGATGTCCACATGTCAGCAAAATAGGTTCAAATTCACATAGTGATATTTTCTAGCAAATATCAAAAGTACTTGACATAAAACACTAAGACACCCAATTAAGGGACATGTAATCTTGACAGGAAGGTGGTTTAAGCCAATTATTAGCATGCATTACACTCTCAAAACCACTACTGTCCACAACAATGAGAATACACAAATTGCAGTAAAGGAGGTCCAGCTAATGCCTGAACTTACTTGCTCAACTTCTCTATGTTATAATAAAATATACCAACTACAACTAAAACATATCATTTAGTTACTTTACATTTTATTTGTTTTTATGCATTGCCAACAGAGTTTCATGCCCGTTTCTAATCCATAACCGAAACAAGGTTCCTCGTTAAGTAAGGACAAATATATATACAACAAACAATAACCAAAAAAATGCTTTAAAAAAATCTTCACAAAGGAAATTCAAAAAGAAAAAGAGGCTATGAAATGTCATCCAAAATGGTTCATAAAAGTAACCACTACATCGTAGTGATTAGTCTAACTACTATGGAAAGTCTCATTTTGGCAAATGCTTTTAAGTTTAACTGATTATCTCATAGAAGCCTGGTTTTGACATGTAGTTCATCACTTTGTTAGCAGAGAAAAGCAATCCAATTTCATTTACTTCGTCATAAACCACTTAAATCTCCATACCATAAATCGCCACACTTCTCTACATCTTTGTCTATGAAATTAAATATTCTCCAAATTTTACAATTAGATGTGCTACTTAAAAAAGTGGAATTCATAGGTTTTCAACAAGGCTTTTAATCCACAATTTCCCCTCAACTGGTCTAAAAAGGCAGTGGATGTTCTTCAAGAAAATAATAATAAAATAAAATAAAATTACCCATAATGATCCCTTGTGCTCCTCCGTAGTATGAGCTTGTCAATGTTCTGAATCTCTCCTGACAAGCTGCATGACACAACATTCAGCAACCAATGTTAATTGGAATCATTCAGATTGACATTCCAGACCAATAAGTTTCTTATTAGCAATGAAACTGCAATATGTGGTCTAGTTAAGATTTTGTCATATGAGCAACGAGACTAAATTTCTTTCATCATTTAGCCAAACCCTGTAATCGGATCAACATGCTTAGGTATGCACTTATAAAGAATGGTTCAATAAAAAATAAACAATTCTTTTATCCTTTTTGTAACCATCTACTACATCACCAAACAAAGCTTTTTGGGCTCACAGAATAGTTAATCATGCATTTGAAAATTTGAGTCATTCAACAAGTGGAAAACTTAAAGTGAAACCATGTCCTACAATGATCCTATTTTATCTACTGCAACAAACCAATTTGTCTGTTTCAATTCTTATGCCTAAATTTCTAAGGTAAAAGATAAATGCACACTCTAACTAGAATTTAAGAAGCAAAAGATGATGAGCGTTACAGATTTCCTATATATTTGCACGACAAAAGATAATGTGAATTTTACAGAGATTATGTGACTGTATGATGCAGACCTTGTTTTCATGCGACACTTTGGTAAAGTTATGGAAATTATGTTTGACATGTCTAGCACCCAACAAGTAAATCTGATAAATATGAATGGGTGCTTCAAATCAAGCGAAAAATCTGTTTCACTCAATGTTGTAGGGAAAAACACTATTCAACCCTAGAAATTAAAAGAACAACATCAAGAAATATTATCATATAGTAAAGTCCTTGTGTTGTTGGATTTGTGAACTAGATAAATCCAATGCTTAGACACTATTGAGAAGGATATGATGGCTTCGAATTGCATTGAAGCTTTTCACATCAAGCCAACTCAACTTCATCCAAATCAAGTCCTAAAAAATTAGACACTTCGCCAAATACCATTGTGGAGAGACTTGGGTTCTTTTCCCTCGCATAGAACCTCACCAAAATTGATCATTAATTCATGATTTGATTTTAATAACACCAACATCCATGTTGATTCTGAGTAAGTTGCTGGGCTCCTATGCAGCAATAGAAAGACAATGCATGAAATTTCCAAGAAATACTTGTTCTTTAGCCTGTCAAACCATATCTTTGAAGCCTTTCATGTGCATCTGCTTCTCATGTCTCTTTTTAATCCTTACAAATAATTAATATTTTTGGTTTACATAGTAACCAATGCTTAACTTGAACCTGAAGTACATTAAGGATATACATCTTGATATGACAATTTTTTAAAATTCATTCGGGACACAAACACAGCGAAGTCACAATATACTCTATATATATACGTGAAAAATAATAGCAATTATATTTTTACACTTGTTAAAATATTATTACTTCAAAATAGTTAGAAATCATTTTTCAGATTCTTTATTGTAGAAAAGAAGCCTAAACAGAAAATTCTCACATTATCTTAAGAAGCTCTACTCCCAAACAAATTGAAGGTTTTAGACTTTAGGGTTCCTAAAATTGTAAAGTCTAAAGGAGAAGGGATCAATAGGTATAAATTCACATTGTTTTGTCACCAATTATTTTGTTCAAACTAGCACATGTGAGCTGCCCAAGTATTGGAAGTGTGTCTGGTTCCAAAGAAATAATAGGACACGTTTGAAAAAGGAGTTTTGATGTCCATCAAAAGTAAAGACAAATATATAAGGCGTTAATCTTATTAATCCGAAGAAAATTTAAATAAATAGAAGGGGAATCCCCTACAACAACATACAAAATAAAGATAGTAGCATGGCAAGTAATAATATGAACAACACTACATGTCAAACAAAGGTAGAATTGAGAAAAGAATAACCATCACTGATCTTAGAAGCGAAACATTAGGGTCATTATCTTAATTGAGTGACAACTAATTAAGGAAGTCCTAGAGTTGCAAAATTTGTTTTTAGCGAACATGCAAGGCCATATTTAAATTCATTATTTGAAAGAAAAGAAATGGAAATGCACAAAGAATTCACATGGTATCAACAAATATGATAATTCACTATAACCTTACACAGTTAACGTCCCTTTTGGTATCTCCTGCCAAGC
Source organism: Camellia granthamiana (assembly GCA_036172215.1). NCBI lineage: Eukaryota > Viridiplantae > Streptophyta > Magnoliopsida > Ericales > Theaceae > Camellia > Camellia granthamiana. Next base: position 70,876,934 of record CM069912.1, read on the forward strand.
CAATCCCAATGGGACCCGAGTTACCTCATATTTGGACAGACAAGAACTAATCCCTGGAGGCCCTAAAGCTAACGGGCAAACCTTCAGTGGCCCCTTGGGAGACTCAAACCCAAGACATTAGATTTTATTCCCAGGTCTTCATCACTATCTCATCTAATTTATCTATTGCTCTGTACAATAATGGTTAGTCGAACATAATTGTAAATGAATCTAAAATTTGATGGATTCATATGTTTTCTCAATCAAATTTCACCAAATCCTTTCTAGAAATTTTTATAATTTTTTAAAATGACATTTTAGATAACAAATAGGAATTATGAATCAGCCCAACCAACCCCCTTGTGATCTACAAGTTATGGCTAACAAATTATTACTTTGATCAAGGCCTCAACATAGCGTAGGTACCACATTGTTAAATATCAACAAAACATAATGTTTAGTGATAGCATAACCTATAGAAAAAAGAAAAACAAAAAGAAAAAAGAAAAGAAAACTTTTACAGACAACTAAAAAAATTAGGCAACAATAAGAACAAAGAATAGAAAAAAGCACAAAAGGAAAACCAGCTTCATTACCTGTATCCCAGATTGCAAACTTCAATTGTTTACCCCCAACAACGACATATTTGACCTTGAAATCAACACCTGCGTGCAAAGAAGCGATGAAAATTGGATCGTGAAAAATAGTAAACTAATGCTGTGTTTGGTTGGGGAATTTGGAGAGGGATTTGGAAAGGGAAAGGAAAAATGTGTGTAAAACTAAGTGAAATATAGACATGTTTTATTCACATTTCACCTACCTTTTTCATTTTTCTTTCCAAATCTCTTCCCAAATCCCCCAACCAAACACAGCATAACAGATTCAAATAATGATTTTTATAAACAAGAAGTAGCTACTATGTATGGGAGACTCTAAATGCTTACATATGCATCCATGCGAAATAAATAACCAAAATGAATGAAACTCTTGTATTTCAAAAACATCGGGTGTGTTAGCAACAAATAATAATATATGCCCTTTGTGACAATTAAAATTGTTTATCGATCAAAACAAATATTTGGTTAAGGACAATAACTATTTCGGTTTCGAATTCAAAAACACATGTTTTTCTAGTTCTAATCCAACCCGAACTGACTACTTCAGAGTATTACCATTTTATTTCTCAAAAAGAAAGCATCAAATAAATAACTAATAAAGAGGAAAAAGAATAAAAAATGGCAACTTGGTTGCACAAAATTTTGACCATTCTCTCCTTGGTAGTTTATTTATCTGTTGCTTTGAAGAAATAAAATGGTAATTCTTTCAGTAGTAGTTGCAGTAGGTGTGGGAACGTTTAACACTTTGTGAAGCCGAGATGACATGACACAAACGAGTTCAGATCCTCTCCTTGGTCTCTCTCATTACCTCCCTACTTGCAACGGTAGAAATGTATTCTAAGATGATTCAACGGTTCAGATTTGGCTATTTCAAAAAAAAAAAATTAAAACAAATTGAATAACCAGATCTGGACCGTTGAATCATCTTGGGATGCATCTCTATCGTTGCAAGTAGAGAGGCAAGGAGAGAGACAAAGGAGAGAATCTCAACTCGACACAAACATGATCAACATGATATGATTCGCACACTTAAATTGAAGGTTAAATCAAACTTGAAAATTGTGTTTTTGAATATACAAAATATGGTTTTTCAGTAGGCCCAGTTGGGTTGTGGTTTTAGTTTTCTCACATTTCTAATATGTTGATTTCTTTTCTTCTTTTCCCATACATTTTCTTAGAAGCCAAACATTTTAAAATAGAATTAGGTATCTTTGATAATTATAATTTATAATTCCAATTTTTCTTTGTATTTTTTTAAAAATATTTTAAAATTATATATAATTATGATTTCTTTTGAACTTTCCTTTCCAATCTCAAATTAATTATAACTTGAATTATATATAATTTATTTTTAACTCCTCATCTACAAAAACTAACGATGATCATGAATTCTTTTTTGAACATTGTAAAAAATAAATAAAGAAATATATTATCAATAATAATAATAACAAAATATATTTTTATTTATGTGACGTCTCACTACTATATTGATAATAGACATTAATAATAACACTTATTACAATAATACAACAATAATACATTAGATGATAAGTAACATGTGATCATAACAATTTTTTATAGTTATACAAAAGTACCCAAAATGATATATAAAAAAACAATATATGATCTATATTCAATTTTTATATAGTAAAATTCACACTTCTCAACCATACATAATACATTAGCTTTCTAAATCAATTCATCACCCAAAATATCTACTATTCTTTTAAATAATATTCATATTTTCAAAACCCACCCAAACAATACTTTGAGTGAGCTCATCATCATCCTTGTTGTTGTCATACTCACCACCTCTACTAACCACTATGCAACTCTGATCTAGTTTTTTATCTTTACAAATTTAAAAAAACAATGTTGGGGAAATAAAAAGATACTGTTAGAGTTTTAAAGAGTTAAAATAAAAAATGAAAAAAATGTGTGGTTTTAGTTTTTCTTATTCCATATATGGGTGACAAAATTTTTTTTTTTTAAATCCATAAATTATGGAACAATGTTTATTATTTAAAATTTTATTTATTGATGGGCAAGTCAATTAAATGTTTTTAATTTTTTACAAATAAAAAAATTTGAAAATTTTGTTTAAGAAATTAAAAAAACAAAAATGATTGAGGCCTCAAATTTTTTGGCTCAAATTTGGCTCGAATTTGCTTTTTTTTTTTTTTTTTTTGCTGGGTTGATGCTTTGCTTGTTATTATTATTATTATTTTTATTATTTTTTTTTGGAATGTATTAGCCCAGGAAAAAAAGAAAAAAAAAAAAAAAAATTGAATTCGAGGCAATTTCGAGCCTCGAATTCGAGGCCTCAATCAACGCCCTAAAAAAAAAATACCCAAATCGTAAAGAACAATATAAGATGCCCTATTCTATAAAAAAAAACTCATAACTGTATTATCAATTTACATATTTCAAAAATAATAATAATGACAATATAAAAAATACACAAACATCTACCCAAAAAAATAAAAATAAAACTTCTAATTAATTCCCAAAACAAAGATACTTAAACATATATATTTATATATATATTATCAATTTAGTTGGAAAAAAAAGCTGTACAGAGAAAAAAAAAAAAAATCACAAACAAACAAACTTGAAATAAGTTTGGACAATTGACAAAGAAAAACTAACCTTTGCATCATTACATTTGGAGAGGAGTTGGTCGGGCTAAAAAAAATAATCAAATATTAGGTATTCTAAAGAGAGAATTGTATTTGAGTTTTAAGTTTTAAGATTTATATTATTTTCGAAAAAGGTGAGGATGGCTTACCATATTATTTTGAATTTTGAAATTCAAAATCATAGATAATTAGTGCCTTTATTATTTTTTTATTTGAATTGTTTTGATCAATATTATTTCTGAAAAGAGTGAAAGTGTCTTATCATATTGTTTTGTGAAGCCGAGATGACATGACACAAACGAGTTTAGATCCTCTCCTTGGTCTCTCTCATTACCTCTCTACTTGTAACGGTAAAAATGTATTCTAACATAATTCAACGGTTCAGATCTGGCTATTTCAAAAAAAAAAAAATTAAAACAAATTAAAATAGCCAGATCTAGACTGTTGGATCATCTTAAGATGCATCTCTATCATTACAAGTAGAGAGGTAAGGAGAGAGACAAATGAGAGAATCTCAACTCGACACAAACATGATCAACATGATATGATTCACACACTTAAATTGAAGGTTAAATCAAACTTGAAAATTGTGTTTTTGAATATACAAAATATGGTTATTCAGTAGGCCCAGTTGGGTTGTGGTTTTAGTTTTCTCACATTTCTAATATGTTGATTTCTTTTCTTCTTTTCCCATACTTTTTCTTAGAAGCCAAACATTTCATAATAGAATTAGGTTCTTTGATAATTATAATTTATAATTCCAATTTTTCTTTATATTTTTTTTAAAATATTTTAAAATTATATATAATTATGATTTCTTTTGAACTTTCCTTTTCAATCTCAAATTAATTATAACTTGAATTATATATAATTTATTTTTAACTCCTCATCTACAAAAACTAATGATGATCATGAATTCTTTTTTGAACATTGTAAAAAATAAATAAAGAAATATATTATCAATAATAATAATAACAAAATATATTTATCAAAAAAAAATAATAATAATAATAACAAAATATATTTTTATTTATTATGTGACGTCTCACCACTATATTGATAATAGACATTAATAATAACACTTATTACAATAATACAACAATAATACATTAGATGATAAGTAACATGTGATCACAACAATTTTTTATAGTTATACAAAAGTACCCAAAAAGATATATAAAAAAACAATATATGATCTATATTCAATTTTTACATAGTAAAATTCACACTTAGGCCAAGTTTGGCATCCTCAATAAAATTTAAAATGCCAAAAAGTCACTAAAAAAACAAAAAAGTTCATACTATTTACCTCTTTTGGAGGGAAATCTCTCAATTGAAAAAAAGAAAAAGAAAAAAGAAAAGAAAAGAGGGAAAACAGCGCTGCACAGGTACGGTGCAGCCGCACATCCTAGACAAAAAGTTACGTGGCACACTGTGTAGCCACACATGCCATTAAAAAAATAAATAAATAAATTGAAAAGAGACATAAAGTGTACTGCCAGTACTGCACTCTCTTGTCAGCGAGGGCAATTTCGTAATTTTACAATTTTATACAATATTTTAATATACATTTTTTCATAAAAAATCAAAAAGTTAACCCAAACATTCATATTTTTTTCCTCAACTTTTTAGTCCAAAAAGACAAAAAGTGCACTTATTTAGGATACCCCAAACAACTCAACCATACATTAGCTTTCTAAATCAATTCATCACCCAAAATATCTACTATTCTTTTAAGTAATATTCACATTTTCAAAACCCACCCAAACAATACTTTGAGTGAGCTCATCATCATCCTTGTTGTTGTCATGCTCACCACCTCTACTAACCATTATGCAACTCTGATCTAGTTTTTTATCTTTTCAAATTTAAAAAAACAACGTTGGGGAAATAAAAAGATACTGTTAGAGTTTTAAAAAGTTAAAAATAAAAAATGAAAAAAATGTGTGGTTTTAGTTTTTCTTATTCCATATATGGGTGACAATTTATTTTTTTTTTAAATCCATAAATTATGGAACAATGTTTATTATTTAAAATTTTATTTATTGATGGGCAAGTCAATTAAATGTTTTTAATTTTTTACAAATAAAAAAATTTTAAAATTTTGTTTAAGAAATTAAAAAAAATACCCAAATCGTAAAGAACAATAAAAGATGCCCTATTCTATAAAAAAAACTCATAACTGTATTATCAATTTACATATTTCAAAAATAATAATAACAACAATATAAAAAATACACAAACATCTACCCAAAAAAATAAAAATAAAACTTCTAATTAATTCCCAAAACAAAGATACTTAAACATATATATTTATATATATATTATCAATTTAGTTGGAAAAAAAGTACATTGGAAAGAAAAGTTGTACAAAGAAAAAAAAATACTCAGACGAAAATAGAAATTTACAAAAAAAAAAAAAAAAAAAAAAATCACAAATAAACAAACTTGAAATAAGTTTGGACAATTGACAAAGAGAGACTAACCTTTGCATCATTACATTTGGAGAGGAGTTGGTCGGGCTAAAAAAAATGATCAAATATTAGGTATTCTAAAGAGAGAATTGTATTAAATTTTTAATTTGATTGAGTTTTTAAATTTTAAGATTTATATTATTTTCGAAAAAGATGAGGATGGCTTACCATATTATTTTGAATTTTGAAATTCAAAATCATAGATAATTAGTGCCTTTATTATTTTTTTATTTGAATTGTTTTGATCAATATTATTTCTGAAAAGAGTGAAGGTGTCTTATCATATTATTTTGAATTTTAAAATTCAAAATCATAGATAATTAGAGTTTTTTTTTTTTTTTTTTTTGGTTTTTTGATTTAAGGAACTAGCCAATAGATTTTTTTTTTTTAATTTTTTTAAAAATTAAGAAATTAACTAAATTAGTTTGGGGGTTTGGAAATCCCACAATCAATGTCCTTAGAGTAATGTTAGAAATCCCCAAAATTGTTAGAAATCCCAAAAATTCAATCAAAAGTTCTACCAAATGTCTCATATGGCTGTAGGACCCACACCCATGTGAGACATTTGGTAAAAATTTTAGAACCTCTAGTATTTTTGTCGTCAAGTAACGTTAGAAATCCCAAAAATTCTACCAAAAGTTCTATCACATGTCTCATATGGGTGTGGGACCCACATCATGTGGGTCCCATGTGGGTCCCACACTCATGTGAGAGATTTGATAAAATTTTTGGGATCTCTAGTATTTTTTATTTCAAGTAATGTTAGAAATCCCAAAAATTTTACCAAAAGTTCTACCAAATGTCTCACACCTACATAATGTGGGTCCTATGTGGGTTCCACACCCATGTGAGACATTTGGTAGAATTTTTGAGATTTCTAGGGTCTCTAGTATTTTTGTGGGTCCCACACCCATATGAGATATTTGGTAAAAATTTTTGGGTCTCTAGTATTTTTGTTTTCGAGTAATGTTAGAAATTCAAAAATTCTACCAAATATCTCACATAGGTATGGGACCCACACAATGTGGGTCCCAGTGAGACATTTGATAAAATTTTTGGGATCTTTAGAATTTTTATTTTCGAGTACTGTTAGAAACCCCAAAAATTCTACCAAAAGTTTTACAAAATGTTTCACATGGGTGTGGCACCTATACAATATGAGTCCTATGTGAGTGTCACACTCATGTGAGACATTTGGTAAAATTTTTGGGTTCTCTAGTATTTTTGTTTTTGAGTAATGTTAGAAACTCTAAAAATTCTACAAAAAGTTCTACCAAGTAGTGTTTTGGGAATATGGTAAAAAGCTAGTTTTTTGATTTTTTAAGGCTTTTTCACTGTTTAATGTGAGATGTGATGTGACCCAAAATTGATAAGAAACTAACTTTTAGCTTTTTTGGTCCCTTCTCAAAACACCTCCAAATGTCTCATATGAATATGAGACCCCCACAATGTGAATCCCATGTGAGTCTCACACTCATATAAAATATTTGGTAAAATTATTGCTAAATTTTTAAAAATCTCTAATACTTTTGTTTTGGGGTCTCTATACTCGAATGGTTAAATTTCTTATATAGTGATGTTTTGAAAAGTTGATAAAAAATTAATTTTTTAAATTTTATAGTTTATTTTATCTTTTTATAAATAAAAATTGTGAAAAATAATATGACTCAAAATAAATAAAAAGTTAAAAGCTGATTTTTTATTTGATTGCGAAAACACCCCATAATATATATAGATTATAATCTTCGCATCCATCCTCACAAAAACAATATAACCAATCTTCATTACTAACCATGGAAGTTAGTTTGCCATACGTATCTCTCTCTCTTTTCTTTCTTGTTATTGCTTTCAAGTTGTTATCAAAAGCAAGAACACAGAAGAATCTCCCTCCAAGCCCACCGGCTCTTCCGGTCATCGGTCACCTCCACCTCCTGAAACCACGTCTCCACCGAACTCTCCACGGACTCTCCCAAAACCTGGGGCCGATCTTCACCCTCCGGTTCGGTTCACGCCTCGTGGTGGTGGTGTCATCGCCGTCCGCAGTGGAGGAATGCTTCACTAAGAACGACGTCGTCTTAGCCAACCGCCCTCGTTTCACCATCGGCAAGTACTTGGGCTACAATTACACCAGCATCGGCGCGTCCAATTACGGCGACCACTGGCGCAACCTCCGCCGCCTCACGGCGCTGGAAATCTTCTCCACCAGCCGCCTCAACAGCTTCTTATCGATTAGGCGAGACGAAATCAAGCATTTACTCCGCAGATTGTATCGAAACTCGTCTCGTGATTTCGCCAGAGTCGAATTGAAATCCAAGTTTTCTGAACTGACTTTTAACATCATCATGAGAATGATCGCCGGAAAGAGGTATTATGGCGACGACGACGAGGAGTTGTCGAACAACGAGGAGGCGGAGGAGTTCCGGGAGATCATGAGGCAAGCATTCGAGTATAGCGGTGCATCGTACCCAGGGGATTTCTTACCGGTTTTAAAGTGGATTGATTATCAGAGTTTTGAGAAGAATTTGGGGAGACTTCACAAGAAAATGGACGCTTTCCTGCAAGGTCTGATCGATGAGCACAGGCGTGACAAGAGTAAGAACACCATGATCGATCATTTGCTTTCCTTGCAAGAGTCACAGCCAGATTATTATACAGATGATATCATCAAAGGACTAATCGAGGTTTGTGGACTCTCCCTCTCTCTCTCTCTCTCTCTTGCCCATCATGCAATACAATTTTTATGCTGCAATTCTGCAAATTAAAATCTATATCACATGATTTTTCATAATAAAAAATTTGTGTTCATGAATTTATTCATTTTCATTTTCATTTTTATTTTCTTTTTGTTCCAATGAACCTTCCTCCAAATCTTTATTCAAACACAATTCGGTGGTGAGCTACCAGACAAAAGAAAACGCTATCTCCGCAAGGTGGCACATAAATGTTGCATCAGCGACATAACCAACTTCTGATTAAATTAAGAAGAAAGTAATCATGACAAACTGAAATATTTTTTTAATTTATATAGCAATTAATATTCATAAATAATTAAAAAAAAAAAGGATATATGTTAGGGGATGGCTTTCATTGATTTTTTATTTTTTCATTTTTTAAAGTAGATTCGCATGCATGTAGAGCTCATTGTATTAAAAATAATATATATATATATTTTTTTTGTAGATATGAAATATTTTACATAGTCCTATAATAGTTATTGTGTATATAAACATAATAGGCTTAACAAATGATAAATTCAGCTCCTATTGTCTTGTAGTTTTGTGAGTAATGATATGTAAATAAAAAGAAAAAATATATACATAAATTACATACAAAGAATTTAGTAGAATTGAGGTTGGACACTTTAAAACAAAATATCTTTTATTAGAAAAATAGTACCGATTGTGTAAAAATATAATTTACTTTTTAAATTTAATTTATTAACTTTAATGTTCAGGTCATGATATTAGCGGGAACTGATACATCGTCAGTGACAATTGAATGGGCAATGTCCCTTCTAGTGAACCATCCAGAAGTGTTAAAGAAGGTAAAAGCTGAGATAAACACTCATGTGGGGCAAGATCGCTTGATTGATGAACACGATCTTCCAAAGCTACATTACCTTCAAGCTATTATCTCCGAGACCTTTCGATTGTTCCCAACAGTACCATTGTTGGTACCACATGTATCATCTGATGATTGCATTATAGGGGGGTTCAACATTCCACGTGGTACAATGTTATTGGTTAATGCATGGGCCATTCACCGCGACCCTAAGGTTTGGGATGATCCTACAAGCTTTAAGCCTGAGAGATTCGAAGGTAGAGAAGTGGAAGGACACAAGTTGATGCCATTTGGGATGGGAAGGAGGGCTTGCCCTGGGGCTGGTCTGGCACAACGTGTCGTGGGTTTAGCTTTGGGGTCATTAATTCAATGCTTCGAGTGGGAAAGGGTCACTAAGAAGGCAATTGATCTAACGGAAGGAAAAGGGCTTACGATGCCTAAAGCTGTGCCATTAGAAGTTATGTGCAAAGCACGTGACATAATCATGAATAACATTCTCTCTGAAGCCACAAATGTTGTGTGAGCAGTTTTTGTGAAAAATCTATCGACATGTTCTCATATGTTAATAGTAGCTTAGTTGGTACAGTGTGCTATTTTTGTTTTTTGTGTTGTTTGTGGTATATATAAGTAGGGATGGAAGAAAAATTTTAAAAATCAATTAAACCGGTTGAACCAAACCAAATCGATTATATTTATCAGTTTTTTAATATAAATTGGTCTGTGTGGTTTTCAAAATTAATTTTTTTCGATTTTTAGTTTGGTACCAGTTTAAACACCTTATGCTCCAAATTAAACTAAAACCGACCAAAATTTTCTCATATTATATAGAATGAAGTTGGTTGAGTACAAAATTTAGTTGATTCACTTAATTGTTTATTTTTTTTTAAATATTTCAAGTTTGACAATAGAAATTAGCAGAGTGATAAGTTATTAGTTTGTCACTCATATGTGTTTGAATCATGTTTTGCTACTACTATGCCTATATAGCTATAGCAGATGTTTATGTCATTTTCAATTTTTTGTTTTAACTCTAGTTGATAGATATGGGTTTCTTTTTGATAAATCAAGTTGCCATTTTAATGCTCAGATTAATAATAACTAGCAAGAATTACCATGCTTGGCTTCTGAGCAAATGCAGGCAGAGAGAGAGAGAGAGAGAGAGAGAGAGAGAGAGAGAAATTAAAAAAAAAAAAAAAAAATCAAAAACTTATGAAACCTGAGGAAACTAAAATCAGGGTATGGTGAAACTAATTGTGAGATTCAAGTTATGATATTCTAAAACACCAAATTAACATAAAACAATAATACTACAAATTGCGTTGTCAATAATAAATATAGAGAACCCACTCCCAAGGTGGCCCAGTGGTAATGGCGAACACATGACTGTGTGGGTTAGGCACACGGTCACGGGTTCGATTCTCCTCTAGGATTCTCTTGGGATTTAAGTGGGGAGCTGCGGCGGTGAGTTGCTGTGATTGCTCCCCTGAGGATTAGTCGGTGGACGTAACCCAGCGATAGAAGCCGGAAACCTCAGTTTCAAAAAAAAATAATAATAATAATAAATATAGAGAAATATTGATCGATTACCAATGGTGGGAGAAAGATCTTCGATCATCGAAAACTTGAACAAATAATCAAACTCTGTCTGACTTGTTGTTGATTCCATCATTCTCTCTATATATAAATCAAATTCGCCTCTCTCACAAAACCCACAATCGACAATTCAATACCTGATCAATAATAATCAATCTACATTCAAATACATATATTCTTAGCAAAAAAATTTAATACATTTTGGTGAATGAATGTTATGGATGCATAAATATATTTGCGTATGGAAAGGAGAGACAGAAACCTGTATTACATCGTCGGCAAGAGCAATTGTGAGTTAACAAACTGATAGATTTACTTCTGTTGATTGAAAAAAAAAAAAAAAAAAAAAATTACTAAAGGATTTTTGTTTTTATTTTATTTTCCCTTCTCATAGAATTTGTTATAATTTTTGTTTTTTTACCAAAATAATTTGTAATAATAATCAGTGTTTTTTATTTCAGTTTTCTGAAAATTAAATTTTTTATTTTTTATTTTTAGTGAATATTTTTTAAATTTTAAGTAATTTTTTACTTTTTTATATGTATATCTAAATGTAAACTATTTATGAAAAATATTTTAAAAAATTAATAAATACACAAAAATATGAAAAATGTATTTAAATTTCGTATTTTTTTGTATTTTTGGTATTTAATGATTTTTTTAAAGATTTTTTCACAAATATTATACTTTCTAAGTATATTTATGTTAGGTGTGTCTAAAAATTTTTAAAAAATGTTTAAAATATTAAAAAAAATTCAGTGAAAACAAAAAAAAATACGAAAAAGAAAAAATATAATTTTTTGAAAAGTAAATTCTAAAAACTAGAAACAAACAGAGTAAATAATTTTATTTGTTTTTCTATAATAATGAACTTAGTAGTAATAATACTTTTTTATAATAATTTTTTATGTACTTGTATCACAAGTGCAATAGATATTATTTTATTTCAATAAATTCTATTATTTTGAAAATTTAATTCACCAAATCTCAATTTTTATATTTAAGATTTAATCCAGCAATAACATGTTGAATTGTAAATTCTCTCTCTCTCTCTCTCTCTATATATATATATCAGAGTTTGAAGTTAGTAGCTCATCCACAGTACTACCGCCACCACTCGACTCCGAGATCGTCAACGGATCTCCAAAACTCTTAAATGGATTTGTAGTAACTTTTTTTGTTTTTTTGCTAGACCGTTTGCTTTGATTTCTGTTAATAGTTTTATGGAGTAAAAATTACTGGAAAAAAATCTTAAAAACTTAATTATTCTAGCTGAGAAAGAGATGCTTTTAAATTATTTTCATAAATGATCAATTTGCGACTTAAAATAAACTACAACAAACAGGCCTAATGAGTTAACACCTTGAATTTGGAATAGGGTCTTGTTATGGTGTGCAACTTACACGTTACACCTTACACTTACACCTTATACTTAAAATTACACCTTATACTTACACCTTTTTTGAGGTTGCATGTGGTGTGCAACCCACTTACACCTTACACTTACACCTTATACTTACACTTACACCTTACACTTACACCTTTTGTGAGGTTGCATATGGTGTGCAACCGTAAGTGGGTTGCACACTTAAGAAAAATCCTTTGGAATATATCACTTTTGAAGATAGAGATATTCTCAAGTACTGAAAATTTGTCATCACAAGGTCGCCCACATTTATATATATGCCATACAAATATACACATATATATCATTTGAAAAGCTATAAAAAATAAAAAATAAAAAAAATTATTCGAGATGGAAACAAGCAGATGGCTTAGAGGTTGCCAATGGATCAATATAGGAAGTCCATGTGCAGAGAAATACATGGGTCTTATTGGGTGACAATCATAAAGTCTGTAATATGAAAATACAATTTATCAACATAATTAAAGGGTCATTTGGCAATAACATTTTTAATTAATTTTTTGATTTTTTTTTTTTACTACTTTAACCTGAGACTTTTTTGGTTGGTTGTTTGATTTTCTCTTTTGAATTTTTTGACTTTTTGACTTTGAAATGACAAATTTTTTGACTTATATTTATCCTTTTGTGATTTTTTAGCCAAAGATGATAACCAAACCAGCACTAAATAACATCATACCCACATGGAAATGCCAGCACAGTATCACAGAAACACATACATACATTGATATATTATTATAGCCATAAGAGGTCAATTTCCACACACAAAATAAATAAATAAATAATAAAGAAAGAAAGAAGAAGAAGAAGAAAGGAAAGGCTTCCAACCCCAATGGCCATTAGCATTCACAGAGACATAATTCCAACAATGATTCAAAAAAGCAATTACTTGGTCAACTAAAATGTTTTAACTTCGATCTAGTAAAGATTATTCCAACAATGATTCAAATAAGCTAGTCTGTACATGTTACTGATGATTCAAAACTAACATGACTACTATCATTTGACCATTTCTATTTTCTAACAAACACTTGTATAAATAGAGAACTACAAGAAGAATTAAAACAAAAGAAAAAAGAATGATTGTCGCGAAGCAACCCAGAGGCACAACAACTGCGAAATTACCTAAAGCCCGACGCGATTATAAACTGCTACATCCTCTGACAAAGTTTACGCCGTCGAACTTTCCCATAAATGTGCAAGAAGAACAAACCTATAATTACATCTACGATTCCTTCAAATCTCAGGTTCATAAATCTGCATCTTTCGTGCCAGCCTCGTGCATACCTGTTGGTTGATCAAAGATGTCTCCAATTGATGACTAGCGAGATCTCCAGCTACAAAATCAGAACCATACTCCTCATAAAAGCATATAACTGAGTTGTGAGATAAAATTGAGCACGCATGGGCTGATCTGTCCAGGAAGCACTCCAATATTTACCAACTCGAATGGTCATCTCAACCGTGACAATCTCTTCCGCTTCCGATTCCTTTTATGCGCAACAGCATTGCTCTTTGCGCTGGATGGCAAAGCCAGAGTTGAAGAAGTCTTGCCAATGCCAACAGATGTTCTACCTTTCTTAGCAACCCATTTCAGTGGCAGATTATTCACTACACTTCCAATGTCATTCGTACTGTTCAGTTCAACAAGTTTCTGAATTTGGTCGAGCATCTGGTGCATCCATGCTGTTGACAAATCCAGTCCAACTGAATCATCAATTGGGTTTTTCCACAGATTCATTAAAATTTCCTTAAATGACTGATACGACATGGAACCTTGATAGCCTTGACGATTTTCGCAGATCATATTAACCTTCATAACATGCTTGCAGAGGTTTCCCTGCATTGACCAAGAACAATCACAAAAAGAAAATTCTGATCCGGGATTCCACACTAGACGTGTCAAGCTGCTGTCTTTTTGGCTCACAACCTTGGCAAATAGACGGTCTTTATCATCCAAGATAACAGCAGAATCGGGAACTTGAAGTGCTCGGTGCCATGAGGTGGAAGCTATATATTCCTCCTTGACATTTTGAAAGGAATCACTTTCATCGGCATAACGGTCGAGCCAATAGCTTGAGTGCAACTCAGTTGTCAGCTTGTGCACTAACCAATCTACTCTCTGAAGTGCACCAAGATGTGAATCATCGTAGAGTTTGACTTTCAGCTTCACATGATATGCTTCTATGGCACCCGATGCCTCCTGGCTTGCCAGAGGAAGGGTTCTCATTGTCGTAAGCCACATTTCTGTATTTAACCCCCCCCAAAAAAAAAAAAATGAATAATAACAATGTCAGATTATTAACTTTTAAAAAACAAATTAAGGGTAGAGACAGATAGAGATTATCTAACCAAACTTGGGCACCCAAGAGGCCTTGAAATATTGCACAAAGGAAGTTTGATCGACAAAATCTTGGGTTAATTCTTCTAACGCAACCGTGGAATCCACTCCGTCCCAAATGCTATATACTATTTTTCCAAGCCGTTTAAAAATCTCTCGTTGAACTTCAATGTTACTACATCTTTTGACAACGTTCCGCAGCCATGATCTACGAACACGCCACAGGGAAAATAGGATAGGACAGGCAAATGTATCCCTGGAAGAATAGTTGCTATGTAAACGAAGTGCATTGGCATTGTAGATAAATTTAAATAGAAAATATTGAGTAAGATCACCGTGCCTTATGGGATCAATCTCTGTTGCTGCATCATCAATTAAAAACCCATTGATCTTCCAACCAGGGTCAACAGCACGAACACGATCGAGTAAAGCTTTCATCCATTTTGACACATCAGGCTTAGCAATGCTGCGAGTAATGATCCACGCAACAGGGAGTGCATGTTGTCTTGAATCAAACACAAGAAGAGTGCACAAAGGGTACTGCCATTCAGAGAGATCATGACATAAGAATCCCATATGGTAATTCTTGTAAAGCTTATATGCATAAGGGTATTATCACTAAATTCATTACCTTAATTCTCTTTATTCCAAAAGTTGAATCAGCTGCCATGAGACTGCGATGACCAAAACGGATCATTTGTTGCAATTGCCATTCAGTTTGAATCCCAAGAACAAAAGGATCTGTTTCTGTAGCATCCTGATAAAAGAAAATAGATTTCTTATTGCGTTCAACCCACATTCGAATGCTAGCTTGATCATCTAGATCCAATTCATGCGTAGAACGCTTAATGATCATCCCAAGTTTGTGGACATATTGGGAAGCAAGGCTATTTACTTTTGCATTTGAACCACAGTAGCGCTCTATCCCCTCAATGTGCTTCTCCAACACATTTTCCTCAGGAATTCCAAGATATATCATAGACATAGTTTGCTGTTGAATCTCATTGCATATGTACGGAATTTTCTTGGCACCAGGGCCAATCGCATCTCTGTCAAGTGGCCCATGACAGACAAAACCAGACTTGTTTACGTGGCACCTATCATTATATATAATAAGCGCAAGTGACGGACGAGCATACAAACGCTTCACTACAAAATGGCACGTACATCCTCTCATGGATTGAGGTCTAGCAGCGCGGTTTCGGGTGTTGAGTCGATATCTTCGGCTTGGTAATATGCCTCCACCTTCTCCATAATTTTCAGGACCAAAAGAACACCAATACCTTCACAAAGAAGAAATGGAAAGAAAATGAATGACATGAAAATGATTGAAACAGAACTTGAGCACATTAAAAGAAATATTTTGTATTCGTTATCAACAGAAAAAGACCTGTGTCCACCAGGATCTATTTGTCAACTAAACCAGACATTTGCACGGGTAGACCACCTCCGATTGTTTGGTATTAAGTATTATAATTTGGTTTAGCCACGAATCCCAAATTCGGTAGTATCTTCAGTGAAACCCAGTCTAAAAGTTTTCTGAATTCATGTCATATTACATATATAAGTGATGTCAAGTTGATATTGGTCACAGGTTTGAAACATTTAAGAATATAATTGAAATGGAAAACATTAAGACACAACATCAAGTTTCCTTATAAATGTCATCACAGTTTCCAAGCAAAGATAGAAGGCATCCTTGCCTATGATATCAATATTAGTTTTATTATTATTATTATTATTTTAAATGGCAAGGCAACAACAACTTGAGCCCCATAATATCAAGGTTGAGAGACAAAATGGCTACCAATACCACCTTCCTACAAGGCCAGTGGTATCTACCTTGGTGCCTGTCATAAATATATTGTCAATTGTTAATGGCATGGGAATATAACATCGTCACATTTTTAGAAAGGAGCAATATGGATACAAGTTATATGCAAACAAACCGGAGAACTTACATCCTATACTCCAAATATTCATCACTCTTGTACTCATTTAAGCTGCCCCTGGATCGTTTTCTTCCCCTCTCAATATGGAACCGTGTCGGGCATTCTACATTAGAGCACTCTCCAATTATGAATTCATCAACCCTTGCATAAGGAATAAGGGCTACATCATCATGACGCTCAGGGGTTCCAAACTTGGACCAATTCAAGGCAGCAGAAGAGAACTCCTCCCCTGGTGGGTCTTGCACAGGAATATTGAGGATGGATTCAATTATATCCATATGCTACAATATCACTACCTGGTATAATTGTTAAGCCAGTTTGACATTCATTGCCAGTAACTGCCAAAAATAAGTCACACAACAATTAATGAACAAGAAGCATCCAGAGGGGGCAAAATAATAACATAATAATCATTATCATGAATTACTAGCTACATAGACAAAGGAGGACACATGGCAAAGATATAACATAACACAACACAAAATGCTGACAAGACAACTTTGAAGAAATTAGGACATGGACATGGCAATGTAACCACAAATATTTTTATATGTAAAGATATATTATCCTCCTTGGCAAGTATATAATATCATAGATAATTTTGATAAATTCTTGCATGTCTGAATTAAGAATTGCATCATGTGAAAGATGTAACTAGACAACATCATATACATAACTACAATTTTTTTGCATTTCTCTTTCCTCTAGCCTTGCATTCTTTACAACAGTAAAAAGGGTTATGTTCAATGCTAGATCAATCATAGCGCATATATATACCACATAGCGTTTCTTTCTTCTTCATCTCTCTTAATTTCTAAAAACTAAAATGTAAAGGTTAGATGCTACAGATGGTCATCTGATTTCTAAGAGTGCCGGACACTGCTACTTCTAAGTTTCCACCAAGGGTCCTTAAAATATATTTCCAAACTATGCACACACCTAGGAAGTTTTGATGTGTCTGTGAGTGTCCAAGAAGTGTCAGTTTCCCACATGTGTTTGACATGGACAATCCTCATCCATTTTAAGTGTTTGTCCTACCTAGGTCACAATACTTACATAGATACATATCACAATCATCAAAGTGAAAAACGATTTATGGAGTAATGGGGGGGGAGGGGGGGAGGAGAAGCAAACATCAAGTACTATAAGATCAATAATTATCTGCATAATACCCCCATAGTTTAATCAATCATTTTTATAAGTCTCTATATATCGTTGGCTATTGATACATAGATTAACATCAGCAGCATGCTTAAAAATTAAAATACCTACACGCCTAATCAAGCATGTCCTCACACAAGCTTGAATTATTGAGCAATCAAGTTTAGAACATGGGATGCTTATCTAGGAAAATGAGCTCAAACTATTCACACATAACTTGTTCTATTTGGTATCATTTTCAATTATCAATGTTTTCAGATTAGGTTTTTTTATAAAATTTTTAAAACTAATTTTCATGTCAATTTTTTAGAAGAGAATGCAGTTTTCAGAAAATACACCAAACACACCACCAGTTTCCATTTGGCTTTGCTACCAAGGTTCTTAAATTGTTCATAAATTTTGTGGTTTGTACCTAAGACAGTTTTCATAAAACTAACTGCTAGGTACATTAGAGAAAAAATATATATATCAAGACAAAAGAACTCAACACTTCACAGTGAGTAAATTAAAGCTACAATTTCTATCTTCTCCATTGTTCCCAAAGCTTTAGAGCTCTAGATAGCAAGACTGTCATATATTATAAATTATCTTCACGGCTAATTTACATTCAATCGAATACTTTTCTCAGAACTAGGAAGCACAGATACAGATAGGGGATATGGATTACGGCGATACGGAAAAATTTGAAAAACTAGGATACTTCGGAAAAAAATATTATTTTTATAATTTTTAGTAATGTAATATGTATAAAAATAAAACCTAAAGCAAGAGAACATTAAATTTCAGCAATTCCAGCAATTCAATTAAATTAAATTTCAGCAATTTCAGCAATTCAATTTCAAAAATTTCAGCCATTCCAGAAATTCAATTAAAATTCAGCAATTCAATTAAATTTCAGCAATTCAAAAAACATACCTCACAAGGCTCCTTGATGTTGTCTTTTGAGGAAATAAAAAGTGGGTACTAGTACAGTGAGAAGACACACCACAAAAAAAAAAAAAAAAAAAAAAAAAAAAAAAAAAAAGGAGGGACTGAGATCAAAGGGGTTAGTAGCACAGTGAGTGAGAACGAGCAAAAAAAACAAAAGAAAAGTGAGAGAGAGAGAGAGAGAGAGAGATTGAGCGAGAGGGAGAGAGCGCGAGATCGAGCGGGAGAGAAGGACTGAGATCCAGTGACAGAGGCTAGACAGAGACGACGAGAGAGTGAGAGCGAGAGAGCGAGAGAGAATAAGAGTGCGATTGAGAGCGAGAGAGCAAGAGCAAGATAGCGAGAGAGAATGAGAGTGCGAGTGAGAGCGAGAGAGGACGACGACGACAGAGGCTAGACAGAGGCTCCTCCTCCTTCTTGCTGCTGTTCGCGATAGACACAGGCTAGGGTTTGTTTGCCTTTTTTTTTTTCCTTTTTTTTTTTTTTTTTTTTTTTTTTTGTTGATAATTTTTGTTATTTTACGCTTTCACCTCATTATAAGTTTTTAAAATTATTTTTTCGTCCCGTCGTATTCTGAAATTATTCTAAGTGTATCTTTGAAGTATCCTCGCATATTCTAAACGTATCTAAAATTTAAAAAAATTAGAATATTTCTTTGCTGTATTGGATGCGTATCCATATCTGATACGTATTCGATATGCGTACGGAGGCCATTTCAAAATATCTATGCTTTATAGCTCAGAATCCTAAAGTAATAATCCCTCGAATTGAATAGAGAGAAATGCAAGGTGGTTGTAGGATGGATTGGGGAAAGAAGAAAAAAGAAGGTTAATTTTATCTTCTGATATTTATGTTAAATTTGATAAATAAAATATAAAATATTTATGGGTACTTACCAATTAGTCCTATTCACTAGACTTATTTACCTACAGGTCCTAACTAATAAATTTAACACTATAAAAATAAGAGAGTGATAAATTTATCACTAAAAATTTATTCATAAAAACAAAGAGACTGATAAATTTATCACTATAAATTTATTCATAAAAAAAAAGACTGATAAATTTATCTTTATCACTTAATAAATTTATCAAATAGGACTTAACGGGTATTAAGTCTCCAAAGTAGGACCTATTGGGTAATAAGTCTCCAAAATATGACCTATTGGTAGTTTACCCAAATATTTAAGATTAAAAAAGAGATTTCATTATTTCTCTATAATACCATTTATATTACCATTAATGGAGAGGAAATTGGTATAATTATTTCAAACTTCTCGTGCATATATGGATAAGTGGATGACCACCATGATCACCATTTTCTCTATCACTATGACCACTTTCTCTAAACCCTCACCTCTTGGTTTCCTCCATTATGTATTTGTAAATATCATATTTAATTATTCTTTTTATTGGTAGCCTAAATAGAAATCTTGTCAAGTTGAAAGGAAATACACATATATGAACAAAATAAGAGTTGGAAGATCCTAAAGATCAATCTTTGATAGGTCTTTAGTAGCAGGAAACGCAATTTTGCATTCCCAAATCAGAATCGTGTAAGAAACGCGATTCTTTAGAGAGAAAATTGTGATTCTTTTGGGAGAGAAACGCGATTTTGTCCAAGATGGGATCAATGATGAAAATCAAACAACTCTCGAAGCAACAAAAAAAAAATTCTGAAGCAAATTTGGGCATAGATCTAAAGATATGGATATGATAGAAGAAGGGAAAAAAAAAACACGATTCTTTTCAAAATCAGATATGAATTAGAAGAAGAAAAAGAAGAAGAAAATGAAGATAAACGACGGCATACCTTTTGAAAAAAAATGAAGTGAAACAGACCGAGAAAGAAGTCGAAGGAACGAATCAGCCCAATCTTCAAAGACAGAGAAGACGACACAGCTGCCTCACTTATTTGCTATTTTTCTTCTTTTTCTTCTTCTTTTTTAAAGTAAATTACAAACACAACCCTTAACATTTACTTAAATTACAAATTATCTCTTGTAGTTTTGGAAATTACATTATGCCCTTTAAAGTTTCTAATTTCATAATAACTAGGTCTTTTTATTAATAAGTCATCAAGTTAATTAACAGTTTTTAATAATGTTAAGATTTTATTTCAATTAATAATTCAGATAATTTTATTATTGTATAGATGAATAGTTAGAAATTTTACTTTTTCAATTAATTCTGTTAAATGAAAAATTCTGACAGGAAGGTATTTGTATATTTGTAATTTTTCAAACTACATAGAGTAATTCGTATTTTAAACAAATCTCAAGGAGTGTATTTGTAATTTACTCTTTTTTTATTATATATTTTATTTTGACCTAGCATATGGTTATAGGCTTCCATTAAAATGTTCAATGGGTTTCATTGGGCCTATAGTTGGTCTTAACTTACAGATTCAAAAAATATTGGATACTAATTATAATACAATCAAAGCCCATTAAAAAACAGGCATATTGTATAAAAAAAATATAAAAATAAATAAATAGGCATATTTATCTTTATCTTCTCTCCTGTTCTCTCTAATTTATAATATATTCTCTCTTTCTTTCTCTCAAAAGATATTTAATTAATGTATATGTCATATATCGATAAAAATAACCATTTATAAATCATATTTATTTATAATATATATATGTCAATTAAAAATAAAAATATATATATAAATTAATTAAAAATATTATCAATAAAAATAATATATAAGATAAAAAAAAATAATAAATATCTATATAATAAAACACGATGATTTTTGAATTTGTCCTACACATATTTGTCATACTAGGACATTTGGACGGCTCAGATCTATTCAAATTATAAAACAGCGACTGAGATATATTTTTCAAAAAATATCCTACATGTACATTTTCTATTTTCCCACTTCTCTCTCTTACCTTTTCCTTTTCTCACACATCCTTCCATAATTCCATGATCCCACCTTCCTCTTTATTTATTTTTTATTTTTTTATTTTCTCCCATTTTTATTTTTCTCTCTATTTGTTTATTTTTTTTTATTTTCTCCTTTTTGTTCACTTATTTTTATTCATATTATATGGAAAAGTCTGCGATCCCAGAATTAGGAGCCAGATTTTACTGTGTGCAGTGGAGATTAAATTAATGAATTTTATAATCCACAAATTAAATGAATTTGAACAATTAATTATTATTTTTAAATATATTGAATACCTGATAGACTTCATAAATTTATATGAAACTTCAACATCTATATAATAAAGTAAGATGGTTTTTGAATTTGTCCTACACACATTTGCCCTACTAGGACATTTGGACAATTCAGATCTATTCAAATTATAAAACAACGGCTGAGATATATTTTCCAAAAAATATCTTACATGTACATTGTCTATTTTCCCGCTTCTCTCTCTTACTTTTTCTTTTTCTCACCCATCCTTCCATGATCCCATGATCTCACATTCCTCTCTCTTTCTTTTTATTTTTTCCCATTTTTATTTTTCTCTCTATTTGTTTATTTTTTTATTTTCTCATTTTTGTTCAATATATTTTATACATATTTTCATACAATGTATGTATGTCATGTATGTATGTCCCGTAATACACTAAGACATTATGGGCATACATACAATTTCCATATAATTATATAAGGAAAAGCAATGTTGTATGTATACCCATGGAAATTATATGTATACCAGGCACATCTATCTATTTAGCTATTATATAAGCAAAAGTGAGTTTTCGTGAGGAGTTTTTTGAGAACTCCAAAATTTTATAATAAATTTGTGATTTTTATCAAATTAAAAAATAAATTTAAATAGTGTTGGGATTACAATTATATTCTAATACTAACATTATTTACACCGTGCTTTCAGGTAAGGGCATACGCTAGTATTTAAATAAAACATGATTGTTGTTTTATTAAATAAAATATAATAAATTTTATTCAAAGATAATGACTAGTGTTCTAAAAAATACCACTCTACTACTTTTATTTGTTATTCATTTTAAAAAAATATTTTTTATATTTAATTAATTAAATATTACATAAAAATAAAAAATTTATAACATATATATATTAATTAAAAAAATTAAAAAAATGTTTATATAAATAAATTCAAAACGTTTCAATAAAAATAATATATAAGTGCTCCCAAACTACGACTTATTTACATGGCCACACTTCTCCGCTTCCCTCCGCCTCGTCCGCTTCGTGCAACTAAGGAGTCATACTAAGCATTATACAAGCATCAGGGGAAAAAAACCCATAATTTAATTTATGAAGGACTGAACTTAAATGGTCTTTTATATGAACCATCAAAAAAATTAACAATTTGTATAAGAAACACAAGGCAAACCCAAATCTTCCATACACAAAAATATCATACTCAAATAGAAAAAGCAAAAAGAGAATGGGAAATCATTAAATAGAAAGGGAGATAAATTAATGGGAAAAACATTATTAACAGAAACAGTGGTCGATACTTAGGACAAGAAGGTTCTTTTCAGAAACCCTAATAGCGAAATCACCTACTTATTAAACACAATGAGATTTAATGAAAGGATTCATGGCTGGCTTAAATACCTAATTATGAATCATAGGTGGTTGAATTTTGAACAAGGGAAGAGAGCGGTTTTGGGGGAGAGAGAAAGATAGAGACCTAAATGAGTTGCAAAGGCTTATGGAAGTTCGAGACTAACTCCACCACACTATACTACTCCTAGAGATTTTGAACCAAACCCAAGAAAAGCATTTTTGGTTCTCTTTCTCTCTCTCTCTTCGAAGGGTGTATATTTGGCCCGGCTCGGCCTATGTCGAGCCTTGCGGGCTCCCACTAAAATTCGGGCTGGCCCATAGGCCAAAAAATTAGCCTAAGCCTAGGGGTATTCCGGGCTTAGATGAGTCGGTGGAACGGGCCGATGGGCTTGGGACTGGGCTCGAGCTTGGGCGGGCCTTAATATTTATTTTTTTTTTTTAAATTTTTCTATCAAAATTTTATTATTTTTCACAAAAGAGGACACTGGGCCTTGGCGCGGGCCGGGTCGGGCCTTAAGCGGGCTGATGGCTCGAGCCAACGGGCCAAGGCCAATCTTTAAAATGAAGGCCTAGGCCTAAGGTCTCAAGCTGGGGCTCAAGCTCGGGCCCAAACGGGGACCGGGCCCACCTCGAGCCACGGACGAGTTTCGGGTCGCCCACGAGTCAGGCCGGGCTTTAATTAAAAAAGAAATTTCCTTCATTAAAACGACATCGTTTTGGTGAAAGCAAATAGTCAAATCTCAGCCATCCACGCTGAAAGTGGGACTGGCGACATTTCCTTCTCACTTGACTCCACGATCACTCACACTAATCATTGTAGAGGATCCTCACTCTATTCACTATTATATTATCACATACAGCTAGTAGTACTACATATCCCCAACAAGACAGCACCACTATACTATTTATCCCCCTCCCTCTTCTTCTCTTCCTTTTCCTTGTACACAAAACATAATCACTTGGATTGGATTGGAAGTATGCCGTGCCGCCTACAATATTTGTGGTAAATTATTTGAGTTTTGCTTCATTTTTTCAGTTTAATTTTTTCTTGCATAGCCTCTTCCTCTGCTGATTTGGGGGTTGTTTCTTAATTTGTCGGTGTTGGATTTGTAGTGATTTGGGTGTCTCCCTACACAACACATAGGTTGTGTGCGTGTGTGTGTTTGGACATATATTACTTTTAATTATCTATCTTGTTTCCTATTATCACTCCTTTTTAGATTCATGGAAAAAATTGTTTGATTTTCAAGAGATGTACCTCATTCATTTTCATTTTTTTCTTTATTATGTTTGTGACTTTTCCAACAATTAAATTGAACACCTTTATTTGCAAGACAATTTGCTCTTACTAGTGTGCTTGTGTGTGTGTGTATATATATATATATATAGTGGGTTTGTAAAGGTTACAGAGGATGGGTTTGGTTGTTGGTTGGCCTTGGAAGGCTGATGGTAGTGGTGGTGGCTTTGGGGGTGGTTATCATTAGGGATGTAAATTTGGCACAGGCCCGGGCCCAGCCTGGTCCCATGTCGCGTGGCCTCGTGGGCTCCCACCAAAATTCGAGCTGGGTCGAGCTGGCCTATGGGCCAAGAAATTAGGCATAGGCCCAGGGGTATTCGGGCCTTGAGTGGGCTTGGGCTTGGGCGGGCCTGAATATGTTTTTTTTGTTTTTTAAAATTTTTTCTTCCAAAATTTTATTATTTTCCACTAAAAAAGACACTGGGCCTTGGCGAGGACCGGGCCTTACGTCGGGCCTTGATGGGCCTTAAATGGTCAATGGGCCAAACTACGGGTGGGGCCAGACGGGCCGAGCCGGGCTTTAAAATGATGTCTCGGGCTAGACTATGGCCCAAACGAGCGGGCCGGGCTTTAAAACGAGCGGGGCCCACCCCGGGCCGCAGGCGGGTTTCAGGCTGCCCATGGGCTGGGCCGGGCCGAGCTTTAATAAAATAATAATAAACAATAAATAAAGGAATTTCCTTCAATAAAACGACGTCATTTTGGTAAAGGCAAATAATCAAATCTCAGCCATCCACGCCGAAAGTAGGACAGGCGACGCTTCTTTCAATGATTAGTGTGGAGTGATCGTGGAGTCAAGGATTGAACTTAAATGGTCTTTTATATAACCATCAACAAATTAACAATTTGTATAAGAAACACAGGGCTTACCCAATTCCATACACAAAAATATCATGCTTAATTAGAAAAAGCAAAAAGAAAGTGAGGAATCATCAAATAGAAAGAGAGATAAATTATGGGAAAAAACATTATTAACAAAAACAATAGTCAATACCTAGACAAGAAGGTTTTTTTTTCAGAAACCCTAATAGCGAAATCACATACTTATTAAACACAATGAGATTTAATTGAAGGATTCATGGCTAGCTTAAATACCTAATTATGAATCATGGGTAGTTGAATTTTGAACAGAGGAAGAGAGCGGTTTTGGGAGAGAGAGAGACCTGAATGAGTTGCAGAAGCTTGGGGATGTTTGAGACCAACTCCACCACACTGCACTATTCCTAGGGATTTTGAACCCAACCCAAGAAAAGCATTTTTGGTTTTTTCTCTCTCTTTCTCTCTCTGAAGGGTGTAAATTTGGCCCGGCTCGGCCCATGTCAGGCCTCGAGGGCTCCGGCAAAAATTCGGGCTGGACTAGCCTATGGGGCAAAAAATTAGGCCAGGCCTAGGGAAATTCGGGCCTTGGCCGGGCCAATGGGCCTGGGCGCAAGCTTGAGCAGGCCCAAATATTGTTTTTTGTTTTTTTATTTTTTTCTACCAAAATTTTATTATTTTACGCTAAAAAAGACACTAGGACTCTAGCGGGCCGAGCCTTCAGTTGGCATTAAGTAGGCAGATGGGCTGGGCCAGTCGGTTCGAGCTGGGCTTTAACATGATAGCCCTGGCCCCGCCCAGGGTCTCGGGCTAGGCTCAGGCCCATCCTAGGTTGCAGGCAGGGTCTTGGGCTACACTCGGGCCGTGACTGTAGCGATCCCAGTTTCGATCCTTCTTTCATGTTTTGCCACTTCAACTGGGCCGGTCGGGGATCGATCTGCCCGGTCAGCTCGCTAGGGTCTAGGGGGCAGCGCCCCTTGGTGGGTCTGATGGCAGTGCCCTGGCGAGGTCGAGGGGCAACGCCCCTGAAGTAAAAATGCAAAATGCATTCGAAGTTGCTTGTCTGCTCGAGCGGCCGTTGATGCGCTTGAGCGGAGAATGTTTGGTTTCAGAAGTTTGACCTGTCTGCAAAAGTACTGGATTAGTGTATTTGACACTCAAGCGGAGCTTTCCACACTCGAGCAGACCATGTTACATCAGTTCGTGAATTTGATATTTCATATCACTTTTTCAGTTCTCTCTCTCTCTAAAACTCTCTAAAATTCCAGATCGAGAGCTTCTCTCTCTAAAAGTCATCTTCTCTCTTTGATTTCTCTAAATCCATTGGGATTTAGACCTAAGTTCTTCACCAAAGTTGGTTATCATCTCGACGGCTTCGTTGTGTGCGGTGGAGATTAAGTTTCAACACCATAAATTTTGGGGTTTCATCTCATTTCTTCTTCAAAACTTGAGATAGGGATTTTTTTAGAGTTATATATATATTTTTGCAAGATCTAGATGATTTTCGAAATCATCCTTCGATAGCTTTGAAAATTGATTGTTAATTCAAAAAGTTAAGCGATTTTGAAAGTGGGTTTGTCTCTTGTTCTTTTAAAATGATCTTATGGGTTTTGATCTTCGTTGATTGAAAAAAAGATGATTTTGGAAAGTTTTCTTTCAAAAGATTTGAGTTGTATAGTTTTGGTGAGAAAACCTATAATTTGGGGATTTTTTTTTAAGAAACTGAAAATCCATGAATGATATTATTATATTTATTTTATGTGTCAAAATAAATGGATGTTTGGAAAATTTCTTATTTATATTTATATAAATGATGAATTTCAGGGATTATGAGAATTGTTGTTCATTTTGGAAATTATTGTTCAAAACGTTGAAATAGTTTTGAAATGACTAATTGTCGAGGATACTTGAGAAGAGAGAACTGTGTTATTCCTTGGATGATGAATTGGAATAAAAGTATTTATATTTAGCTTGTGTTATTAGCATTTCAATTCATTTGATTACATTAAACTTTGAAAGTTGATTTGAAAACTTGCATTGAGAAAAGAATGTTGAGAAACAAGTTTCCATGAATTGGTTTTGGGGTAAATACGGTGGTAAGTCTTGACAGGTGGTATAGATGAAATTGAATAGGTGTTGAGCCTTCTAGTTAATACTGGTAAGAATGACAGATTATAAGTGTCGAGCCTTCCAGTCAATACTGGTAAAAATAACAAATTGGTAGTAGCAGACACCAACCTAGGGATTACCAGAGTCGTATTTACCGCCCTTGAAATAAATTGTCAAGTTTTGAACAGTTAAAATTGCATGACATCATTGAGCATGATGGTTTTCAAAAGATGAAAATGTGATTTATCTTCAAAAAGTAGCATAGCATGGCATGTGCATTTCATCTCTTGAGACTTGTATAAAATGTATATACTTTGTTAAGGATTTCCTACTGGGCTTTATGCTCACCCTACGGGATTTTTGTACTGGAAAAGATGTGGTGATGCCGCCTAACTAAAGGCGAGGAAATGTGTGTTAAGAGTGCAAGACTCTCATTTTGCTGTGACTCTGTGTGTAAGCCAAGGGCTATATGTGTGTGGGTTTGAATAACCGTTTTGTGTAACCAAGCTCAAGCCTTGGAAACTTGTAAACCCTTGGGGGTATTTATTTGTTTATTTACTTGTTGTTGGATTAATGTATTGTTGCATGAAGAACTATTGTATCATGTAATGTAAGTTTGGAGATTTATATTCGGTTTTCCTTGAAAGAGCCATGATTGTTGTATTATCATTTGGGCAAGAAATTTGGGGCGTTACAGTGATGATCTTTAATAAAAAAAAATAAATAATAAAAAAAAGAATTTCCTTCATTAAAACGACACCAATTTGGTGAAAACAAACAGTCAAATCTCAGTCATCCACGTCGAAAGTGGGATAGGCGGCGTTTCCTTCAATGATTAGTGTGGAGTGATCGTGGAGTCAATGACTGAACATAAATGATCTTTTATATAAACCATCAATAGATTAACAGTTTGTATAAGAAACACAAGGCCTACCCAAATCTTCCACACACAAAAATATCATGCTTAAATAGAAAAAGCAAAAAGGGATTAAGAAATCAGTAAATAGAAAGAGAGATAAATTAAGGGAAAAAACATTATCAATAGAAACAATGGTCGATACCCGGACAAGATTGTTCTTTTCAGAAACCCTAATAGCGAAATCACCTACTTATTAAACACAATGAGATTAAATCAAAGGATTCATGGTTGGCTTAAATACCTAATTATGAATCATGGGTGGTTGAATTTTGAATAGGGGAGGAGAACGGTTTTGGGAGAGAGAGCGAGAGAGAGAGAAACCTGAATGAGTTGCAGAAGCTTAGGGAAGTTCTAGATTAACTCCACCACACTGTACTATTCTGCAGGATTTTGAACCCAACCCAAGAAAAGCATTTTTGGTTCTCTGTCTCTCTCTCTGAAGGGTGTAAATTTGCCCGACCCGGCTCATGTCAAGCCTCGTGGGCTCCTGCCAAAATTCGAGCCGGGTTGGGCTAGCTCATGGGCCAGAAAATTAGGCCTAGGGGTATTCGGTCCTTGGTGGGCCAGTGGGCCAGATCGATGGGCCTGGGCTTGGACTAGGGCTTGGGCAGGCCTGAATATTTTTTTAAATTTTTTTTTGCATTTTTCTACAAAAATTTTATTATTCTCCACTAAAAAAGACGACGAGCCTCAGGTAAACCAGACCTTAGGGCGGGCCTTGAGTGGGCCTTAAACAGGCCGATGGGCTGAACCACAAGTCGGGCTTTAAAATGATGGCCCAAGCCTAAGCCTAGAGTCTTGGGTTGGGCTTGGGTCCGAGCCTAAACGGACCTAAATGGGTCAGGCCCACCCCAGGCCGTGGGCGGGTTTTGAGCTGTCCACAGGCCGGGTCGAGCTTTAATAAAAAAAATTAAAAATAATAAAAAAAGGAATTTCTTTTATTAAAATGGTGTCGTTTTGGTGAAGATAAATAGTCAAATCTCGCCATCCACGCCGAAAGTGGGACAAGCAACGCTTCCTTCAATGATTAGTGTGGAGTGATCGTGGAGTAAAGGACTAAACTTAAATAGTCTTTTATATGAACCATCAACAAATTAACAGTTTGTATAAGAAACACAAGGCCTACCCAAATTTTCCATACATAAAATATCATGCTTGAATAGAAAAAGCAAAAAGGGAGTGATAAATCGTTAAATAGAAAGAGAGATAAATTAAGGAAAGAAACATTATTAACAGAAACAATGGTCGATACCCAAACAAGAAGGTTCTTTTCAGAAACCCTAATAGCGAAATCACCTACTTATTAAACACAATGAGATTTATCAAAAGATTCATGGTAGACTTAAATACCTAATTATGAATCATGCGTTGTTGAATTTTGAACAGGGGAAGAGTGTAGTTTTTAGGGAGAGATAGAGAGAGAGACACCTCAACGAGTTGCAGAAGCTTTGGGAAGTTCGAGACCAACTCCACCACACTGTACTATTCTTAGGGATTTTGACCCTAACCCAAGAAAAGCATTTTTTGTTCTCTCTCTCTCTTTGAATGGTGTAAATTTGGCCTAGCTCGACCCGACCCATGTCGGGCCTCATGGGCTCCTGCCAAAATTTGGGTCGGGCAGCACCAAGCTGGCCCATGGGCCAAAAAATTAAGCCTAGGCCCAGGGATATTCAGGCCTTGGGTGGGCCGATGGGCTTGGCCTCGGGCTCGGGCTCGGGCTAGGCTTGGGCGGGCCTGAATATATATATATTTTAAATTTTTTGTACCAAAATTTTATTATTTTTCACAAAAAAAGACACAAGGCCTCGGGCGGGTCGAGCCTTAAGTGGGCCTTAAGCAGGCCGATGGGCCGAACTATAGGTCCGACCAGGCGGACGGACAGAGCTTTAAAATGTTGGCCCAGGCCTAGGCCCACAGTCTTGGGCGGGGCTTAGGTCTAAGCCCAAAAAAGCCTAAACGGGCCGGGCCCACCCTAGGCGGCGCTTCTTTCAATGATTAGTGTGGAGTGATCCAGGAGTCAAGGACTGAACATAAATGGTCATTTATATGAATTATTAACGAATTAACAGTTTGTATAAGAAACACAAGGCTTACCCAAATCTTCTATAGATAAAAATATCATGCTTAAATAGAAAAAGCAAAAAAGGAGTGAGAAATCATTAAATAAAAAGAGAGATAAATTAAGAGAAAAACATTATTAACAGAAACAATGGTCGATACCCTGACAAAAAGGTTCTTTTCAGAAACCCTAATAGCGAAATCACCTACTTATTAAACACAATGAGATTTAATCAAAGGATTTATGGCTGGCTTAAATACCTAATTATGAATCATGGGTTGTTGAATTTTGAACAGGGAAAGAGAGCGGTTTTGGAGGAGAGAGCGAGAGAGACCTGAATGGGTTACAGAAGCTAAGGGAAGTTCAAGACCAACTCTACCACACTATATTGTTCCAAGGGATTTTGAACCCAACCTAAGGAAAGCATTATTGGTTCTTTCTCTCTTTCTGAGGTAACTTTGGCCCAGCCCGGCCTATGTTGGGCCTCACGGGCTCCCGCCAAAATTCGAACTAGGCTGGACTGGCCTATAGGCTAGAAAATTAGACCCAGGCCTAGGTGTAATAACCCGGCCCTCTCATATGCTTAAATCCCTCATTAGATGTGTGATTATATGCGTATTTATATGTTTGATATGAAATTCCATGTTTTAATGTATGAATTACATGTTAATGGAACTATATCTGTCGGTTATAAGAACATCTGTTGAAATTGCAACCTTTGGATTGAAATTAGAAGCCTTAAAGGCGCGAGAACCAAAAATTGACTTTACAGTTATGATGAGCATGATTTTTAAGACATAATATGAAGTTTTGTTAAAATTTGATTCGTAATGATTTGATTGACTTTATTTGGTTAATTTTCTTAATTTAGTTCACTCTAGTCTTAGTTGAGGCTTAGACCCATCAAAAACATAAAATACTTCCTGGGAGGAGCTTTAGAGAAAGAAAGAAGAGAAAAGAGGAGAGGGGAAAGAGAACTCAACCTAGGGTTTAGAGCTTGAAGAATTGAAGAGGGGATTCAAGGAATTTAGCTCAAGGTATGTTTAACTCATCAAGAATACTCTTTATCGTTCCCTAATTGTTTAGAATCATGACTTAAATGAAGCTTTGGCACTCATGGAATTAGGGTTTATGAGTTATGAACTTGACTAAACAAATCTCATGAAAGTGAACATGTGGTCTTTACATTTTGTTTGCTTTATGAGTTAATTCCTTCATTTTGAGTTTGATTTGAGTTAGATTATGTGAAATTGTTATTTAATCTCCTCTCTTGCATGCCTTGAGTTCATGTGTATATGTGTATATATGTATATATATAAAAAAGACGAAGTAATGAAGGAAATATGAGGAGTAAGGTTTGATATGTGAAATAAAAGGAAGTTGGTATCTATCTAAGCTTGAGATTCACATGTATTGTGTTCATATGCTATAATTTTGAAGTTGTAGTGCTTGATTTGTGCCATAGAAATGCCTTAGTAAGCTTGAATTGTTGGATTTTTGGACTGCACAAACAAAGCCAGAACCGCATGTGCGGGGCTCACAGCCGCACGTCTGGAAAACAAGAGAGGCAAAGGTTGGCATTTTGAAATAAAAGCATGTGCGGGGCCGCACATGCGGCAGACCTCTCCGCACGTGCGGTGAGGGACCTTCGCACATGTGAGAAGTGAGAAAAATTTCTGTTGTTTTCTGATACCCTTTTTGACCTTTTGAACATGTTAATATGTATCTTTTATCCCTCCGAAATACTTAAAACTGAATAGAAGGTGAACGAAACGAAAGAATGAGGAAGACAAGAAATGAAGAAAAGAATGCATTACTTATCAATTTCTGTGTGTGATGTGTAGGTCACTCGCCAGAAGAAATCATTGCACGACCGGATCACTGTGAGTAATAGTAGTGCAACGATATGTTATGCTTTGATATGCTATGCTTATATGTTAATAATGCATTGTCTTATAGAAGATGATATCACACTGGATCACAGTGGTATATGAATTGGGCCTGAGGCCGTTTTGTTATTATTGGGCCCAAAGTCGTTTTATTATTATTGGGCCCAAGGCCGTTTTGTTATTATTAGACCTGAGGCCATTCTGTTATTATTGGACCTGAGGCCATTCTGTTATTATCGTTCTGTTATTATTGGGCCTGAGGCTGTTTCGAAATGTGTTGATAAAAAGAACATACATGCATTACGTACATATTTTGCAGGACACATGCTCATTTATATGTTTTCATACATTATTATTATTCAATAAGCCTGGCTCGCTCCGTATTCATGTATTTTTTGTAGGTGGTCAGCTTGGAGGCCAGCCCTAGGTCAACTTCAAGCATCTTTTGAGGACTTATTTTGTTAAGCCCAAAGTTGGAGTTTTTTACCTTTTAAGGAGTCCTTTTCATGCCACGTTTTTTGTTAAGTTCTTGGTGGCTTTTGTTAAACATTTTCTGATTATGCAACTTTTGGGTTATTAACTATTTGTATATACACATGATTTGGATTTGTCTTTGTCTTTGTTTGACCTATACACTTAGATGTGAATTTGAATGATCCTGACATATCTGCACTACTTAATGGACATTCTATTATTTAATTGCTTCCGTTTTAGGCCCCGTTAGTGAATAAAATATTGTTGGAAATTTTGTTTGGAGGCCTAAGTGTAGGCTGGTCATGTCTTAAACTTTTAGGGGCAGGATTGGGTCGTGACACCAGGGGTATTCGGGCCTTGAGCAGGCTTGAATATTTTCCTTTGTTTTTTTAAATTTTTTCTACCAAATTTTTTTTAGTTTCTACTAAAAAAGACACTGGGCCTCGGGCGGACCGTGCTTTTGGCTGAGCCTTGAGTTGTCCTTAAGTGGGCCAATGGGCTGACCTCGGGCCAGGCTAAACAGGTCGGGCTAGACTTCAAAATGATAGCCTAGGCCCAGGGTCTCGGCTGGGCTCGGGAACGGGCCTAAACAGGTCGGGCCCACCCCATGCTGCGGGTGGGTTTTGGGCTGCCCACAGG
Source organism: Camellia granthamiana (assembly GCA_036172215.1). Classification (NCBI taxonomy): domain Eukaryota; kingdom Viridiplantae; phylum Streptophyta; class Magnoliopsida; order Ericales; family Theaceae; genus Camellia; species Camellia granthamiana. The sequence goes on from CM069912.1 coordinate 70,910,318, forward strand.
CCGGACCAGGCTTTAATAAAAAAAAAAAAAAAGGAATTTCCTTCATTAAAACAACTTCATTTTGGTGAAGTCAAATCTCAGCCATCCATGCCAAAAGTGGGACAGGCGGCGCTTCCTTTAATGATTAGTGTGGAGTGATCATGAAGTCAAGGACTGAACTTAAATGTCTTTTATATGAACCATCAGCAAATTAACAGTTTGTATAAGAAACACAAGGCCTATCTAAATCTTCCATACACAAAAATATCATGCTTAAATAGAAAAAGCAAAAAAGGAGTAAGAAATCGTTAAATAGAAAGAGAGATAAATTGAGGAGAAAAACATTATTAACAGAAACAATAGTCGATATCCAGACAAGAAGGTTCTTTTCAAAAACTCTAATAGCGAAGCCACCTACTTATTAAACACAATGAGATTTAATCAAAGGATTCATGGCTAGCTTAAATACCTAATTATAAATCATGGGTGGTTGAATTTTGAATAAGGGAAGAGAGCAGTTTTGGAGGAGACAAAGAGAGACTTGAATGAGTTACAGAAGCTTAGGGAAGTTCGAGACCAACTCCACCACAATATATTATTCCTAGGGATTTTGAACCCGACCCAAGAAAAGCATTTTTGGTTCTCTCTCTCTCTTTCTTTCTCTAAAGGGTGTAAATTTCGTCCGGCCCGGCCCATGTCGGGCCTCGCGGGCTCCTGTCAAAATTCGGGCCGGGCCGGGCCGGGCTGGCCTATGTGCTAGAAAATTAGGCCTAGACTCAGGGATATTCAGGCCTCGGGTCGGGTCGATGGGCCTGGGCTCGGGCTTGGGCCGAGCTTGGACGGGCTTGAATATTTTTTTTTCCATCAAAATTTTATTATTTTCCACTAAAAAAGACATTGGGCCTCAGGCGGGCCAGACTTTAGACCGGGCCTTAAGCGGACCGATGGACTGGACCACGGGCTGAGCCAACGCGGGTCAAGGCTAGGCTTTAAAATGATGGCCTAGGCCCAGGCCCAGGCCCTAGGTTTCAAGCTGGGCTTGGGTCTGGGCCCAAACTGGGCTAAACAGGCTGGGCCTACCCCGGGACACTTGTCACGACCCGCTTCCCGTACCCAAGGGTTAAGCATCGTGATGGTCAGTAACTGAAGTTACCTTCGGCCAATTCTTGAACAAATAAATAAATGTGAGCAGAAATAATATTTAAATGAGGGTACCAAAATAATCATCGGAACTTCTATTTTTATTATAAAATTTATTAACCAAAAATGCCGGTATTTACATATAAAAATATCATAAAAGTGTTGTGTGTGTCTATTCCGCAGTCCCGCATCTAAGACTTTCCAAAAGCTATTTCTGAATTGCATTGGTTCCTGAAAATTGGTAAACAACTATAAGCACATGGCATAGTGAGAAATATTATGCCAAGAGTATAAGGGACACAAAATAACCATGGATAGTTATGTAACTAAAATATTTAAGATAACTTAGTATGAACAAATAACCATATAAGTGGCAAAACTGAGATTATGTACATAAATAACCATAACCACGGTACAGAACAGATGTATGGACTCAAGAGGTGACTCGTACGAACTTTAGAGGTGGCTCCCATAATAGTGTAGCACTTAGCTCCGTATAGCACTTTGCTTTATACTAGAAATTCAGAGGGTCAATGGATCCAAGACAACAAAGGGCCACAAAGTGGCTAAACAGAGACTAATGGTTATTTAAGGCTCTCAAGGCGTGTGACTCTCATGAAGGTACTTACAAAACATAATTGTTTATAAGGTTATAGTCAAATATTCTTTAAAAGTTAAACAAACATATTCATGGGTTTCATTTTAAACAAATAGAGTTTAGAAATTAATCCACGTAACTGAAATATTTATAAAATATAACTTATATTAATATAACTAATAAAATACAACTTGTATAAAATAAATTATGATAAGTCAAAACATACGTAAAATATATTATGGTAACTCAAGATATAATATAATTCATCTTAATACTGACCCTTACTAATTTCTTCTTATTTTTACTATTTTCTCACGGATGTTCATTCGTTCTCCTTTTCCTCTCTATTTCCTTTTCCTTTCTCCTTCTCTCTTTTTTTCCTTTTCTTTCCCACAGAGTGATCAACTCATCCCTATTTATAAGAAGGTAAAGCATCATCCGGCTAACACGTGGTAGCTCGAAGATTTGCTCATAACTCACAAGATTTATACTTATCTTAATAAATATTTAAGACAATTACATTTTGACCCAATTTTCTAATATAATTATATAAATAAATTAATCCCTAATTAAATTACATTCTATCGTATACTAACAGAAAATTAATTATTTATTTTACTACCACACCCATTATTATTATTATTATTATTATTATCAACATTATTATTATCAACATTAGTTTACTCTTACTTTTATATTTATTTATTTACTATCTTTAATTTTAATTTGGCCCAACTAGTATTATAATTCCATATTTCTGTTAATTTGACCTCAAATAATAATCCCTAATTAATCTCATATTTGATAATCCAATGCCAAATTAGATTCTGTATTTATTATTATTTATTTAATAATATATTATTACATACAACCATAATACTAGTATAAAATTTAATGGACAACCTAAATTTTCGGGTTGTTACAATGCTGGCGGGTTTCGGGCTGCCCACGGGCCGGGCCAGGTTTTAATAAAAAAATAAAATATAATAAAAATTAAAACGACATCGTTTTAGTAAAGGCATATAGTCAAATCTCAACCATCCACGTTGAAAGTGGGACATGCGGCACTTCCTTCAATGATTAGTGTGGACTGATCGTGGAGTCAAGTGAGAAAGAAGCGCCGCCTATCCCACTTTTCGGTGTGGATGGTTGAGATTTGACTATTTACGGTTACCAAAATGACGTCGTTTTAATGAAGAAAATTCCTTTTTTTATTTTTTTATTAAAGCCCGGACCGGTTCGTGGACGACCCGAAACTTACTCGCAGCCCATAGTGAGCCCGACCCGTTTAGGCCCATTTGGCCCTGACTTGAGCCCAGCCGAGACCCTAAGCCTAGGCTTGGGCCATCATTTTAAAGTTCGGCCTGGTTCGCGCTGATGTCCAGTGTCTATTTTAGTGAAAAATAATAAAATTTTGGTAGAAAAAATTAAAAAAAATATTTAGGCCCTCCAAGTTTGAGCCCAGGCCCATCGGTCCACCGAAGCCCTAAATACTTCTAGGTTTGGGCCTAATTTTCTGCCTCATGGGCCAGCCTAGCTTGGCCCGATCCAAATTTTGACGGAAGTCCACGAGATCCAACATGAGCCGAACTGGGCCAAATTTACACCCTTCACAGAGAGAGAAAGAGAGAGAGAGAGAACCAAAAATGCTTTTCTTGAGTTATGTTCAAAATCTCTAGGAATAGTACAGTGTGGTGAAGTTGGTCTCAAACATTCCCAAGCTTCTACAACTCATATTCTCTCTCTCTCTCTCCCTCCTCCCAAAAAAAAACCGTTCTTTTCTTCTGTTCAAAATTCAACCACCCATGATTCATAATTAAGTATTTAAGCCTGAATCCTTTGATTAAGTCTCATTGTATTTTATAAGTAGGTGATTTCGCTATTAGGGTTTCTGAAAAGAATCTTCTTGTATGGATATCGACTATTGTTTCTGTTAAGGGAGCTGTTAAAATGTGCACCTCATTAAATAGTGCACATCATGTACATATTTATTTTAAACCATTAGATATTTATAAATTTTTATAAATTCGGTGATACGCATCAATTAGTGTACTAACTAATGTATCAATACTAGTTATAATATTATTATTAATCTTACTTATTAATCACATTACAAATCTAAAAAATCTCTTAAATTATATGACATTTATATACGAAGAATAATGGTTCATCCCCTTTTTCCCCCCACCCCCTTTGACCCCCTCTCTCTCTCATTAGTCACATTTTCTTTTTCTTTTTCTTTTTTCTCCTGCTCCTCCAATCACCACCCGCCACGTGATAAAGGGGGTGAGGAGATGAACTTCACAAGGGGGTCCCAAGCATTATTCTACGAATTAATACACTTAATTAGTACACAAAACATTATTCTTACCGATTGTTGTATGTTCCACAAACCCTGTACACTTTGTTTTCCCAGAACCCTTATTTTTCAGACGACTCCGAAGCTCCTATTCGCCCTCTTCAGACACCACTTCGGAGCTCTCTTCAGAGACGACTACAAAGCTCCTCTTCGCCCTCTTCAGACACGACTCCGGAGCTCTCTTCAGACACGACTCCGTAGCTCTTCTTCGCCCACGAAGACTAACCCGCGAACACAACGTGCCCTCGACTTCGCCTCAAGGTATGTCTCTCTCTCTCTCTCTCTGTGCAACTTGTTTCTCTCCCTTTCTCCATCTCCATTCTATGAAACCCTAGACTGAAATCCCCTTCTTCGAAACTGCCCCTTTCACCTTTGTGAACTCAGCAGGTTGGTTTATAAAATTAGGAAAATATGATTTGAATAGGTTTAGGTTTTTTATGTTTGTTTGCTTTGGTAGTTGTTTTGATTCTACATATATATATATATACTTGAAATTTGGTTTGAGTGTGTGAAATCTGATGTGTGGGTAATTGAATTTTGTACTCATGTAACTGATATGAAACTGTAATTTTTTATTTGTTTATTGAAATCTGTTTATGTTTCTAACAATTACTCTTGTGGTGGCTTTTTTTCCTATGAGAAAGAAAATTACAGTGGTTTGGGATGCATTACCTTTAGCAATTTTCTGGGAATTGTGGAAAGTGAGAAATGAATGGATATTTTGATGCATTACCTTTAGCAATTTTCTAGTTATGTGTGAACAGTTTGAGCTTATTTTCCTAGATAAGCATCCCATGTTTTGAACTTGATTGCTCAATAATTCAAGCTTGTGTGAGGACATGCTTGATTAGGCGTGTAGGTATTTTAGGCATGCTGCTGATGTTAATCTATGTATCAATAGCCAATGATATATAGAGACTTATAAAAAGGATTGATTAAACTATGGGGGTATTATGCAGATAATTATTGATCTTATAGTACTTGATGTACTTAAAAGTAAGGTTGATCAGTGCTTTCCAACCCCCCCCCCCCCCCGCGCCGGCCCGCCGCCGCCCACCCAATTATTGTACTTCTTTGTTTGAGTAACTGGTATATGCTCTGCTTCTCACTCCATAAATCGTTTTTCACTTTGATGATTGTGATATGTATCTATGTAAGTATTGTGACCTAGGTAGGACAAACACTTAAAATGGATGAGCGTTGTCCATGTCAAACACATGTGGGAAACTGACACTTCTTGGACACTCACAGACACATCAAAACTTCCTAGGTGTGTGCATAGTTTGGAAATATATTTCAAGGACCCTTGGTGGAAACTTAGAAGTAGCAGTGTCCAGCACTCTTAGAAATCAGATGACCATCTGTAGCATCCAACCTTTACTTTTTAGTTTTTAGAAATAAGAGAGACGAAGAAGAAAGAAACGCTATGTGGTATATATATATGCGCTATGATTGATCTAGCATTGAACATAACCATTTTTACTGTTGTAAAGAATGCAAGGCTGAAGGAAAGAGAAATGCAAAAAAAAATGTAGTTATGTATATGATTTTGTCTAGTTACATCTTTCACATGATGCAATTCTTTATTCAGACATGCAAGAATTTATCAAAATTATGTATGATATTTTATACTTGCCAAGGAGTAGTACAGTGTGGTGGAGTTGGTCTCGAACTTCCCCGCCATTTGCATCATCTTCAAGCTTTTGCAACTCATTTAGGTCTCTCTCTCTCTCTCTCTCTCTCTCTCTCTCTCTCACACACACACACACACACACACACACACACACACACCCAAAAACCCCCTCTCTTCCCCTGTTCAAAATTCAACCACCCATGATTCATAATTAGGTATTTAAGCCAGCCATGAATCCTTTGATTAAATCTCATTGTGTTTAATAAATCTTGTGTTTAATAAGTAGGTTGTCTGGGTATCCAGCATTGTTTCTGTTAATAATGTTTTTCCCTTTAATTTATCTCTCTTTCTATTTAATGATTTCTCACTCCCTTTTTGCTGTTTCTATTTAAGCATGATATTTTTGTGTATGGAAGATTTGGGTAGGCCTTGTGTTTCTTATACAAATTGTTAATTTGTTGATGGTTCATATAAAAGACCATTCAAGTTCAGTCCTTGATAAATTAAATTATGGGTTTTTTTTCCCCCCCCTGATGCTTGTATAATGCTTAGTATTACTCTTCAATAGGTGTAAGAGGAATGGGTGAAACTGTTAATCCAGTGATGCATGTCATGGATGGAGACTTCATGGGTTGCAATGGGTGAAACTGTTATTCCAAACTTTATTGCCCAGAATGCAAATTTGTGATTAAAATGATGATCATTGAAGTTCTTGTGTGAAAGATAAAAACAGTTTTACTGCCATGTCCGCAGCTATGTTTGTCATGCCATGCAAAATGTAGCATTTTTTTTTTTAAAATTTTATTTTATGTATATAGCATTCTTCTTTTGAAAATTGGTTAAATTAGTTTGAATGGCTAGCCAAAGTGAAGAATCTTGTTTGAGTACACACTATATGCAAAATAGAGTGTTTATACTTTTGCTTGCTTGGCAAAATGGGTACCTATTAGTGTTGGAGTTGCTGGTATAGGCAAGAGATCTGCACTCCTCCTCCTCCTAGGGTCTCTCTCTTTGCCCTTATCTTGGTATTTCTTTTATTTTATAATGATTGTTTAAACTTACTATTCACAGCAATAAGTGTAGTAAATTTTTTTTGATTAATTTCTAGTCAATGTGTGATTTTGTTTGATAATAGTGGACCTCGTAGTTTTAGGGTTTATTAATTTTTCCAATTAATCTGGGTATTTTGGGTTTGATGTTGTTGAGGTTGTATTTATGGACCCTTATGTGCCTAAATTGTGGAATATTTGGACTAATGCTTTTAATGTTTTTAGATATAGAGATATACATGCTCACTTATTTATGTATCTACAAGTGTTATGGATATGAATATGCTCACTTAAAATTGTTGAGTTTATGATTGTATTAAATTAGTACTTGTGTAATTCATGAGGACTGGCGTTTTGGTTAATCCTTCTATATGGAGATTTTAAATTTAAAGAACTACAGCGATGGAGAAGCATATCTTGATTTTGTAAAATAGATTCTTGTATTATTAGACTTGAGTTTTGCTCAATATTTTTTATGGTATCTGATATGGGTTTGATTTCCAGTAATGCTCTGTTGTTTGAAAAAGTAAATTTTGAAACGGTTATTGGAAATATGTACTTGTTGCATGCTTAAATAAAAAGCTTATGCACTTGTCAATGATGCTAAAGAATGGCAGAACGTGGATCCTTTTCAATTTGTGCTTATTTCGTTTATTGAAAAAAAAACCACCCAAGAGTTGAGTTTTAGTCAGTAAGAGTGTGGCTTTTTTAGATTGTAAGCTTGTTGTGCAAATACATAAACTAAATGCAATCATGTGCTACTTGAAGCTAAGCAAGGTTTGTGTCCACCATACTTGTTGGACACAAATACAATCGCTACACTTTGACATTGTGACATTGCTTTCATTTAGTAGAAAGAAAAGTACCTAGTATAGAAACATTGAAAGAGGGTTTTCGTAAAAAAATGTAAAAAAGTTGGATATAATATATATTTAAAACTAATTCCCTTGACACAGTGCAGGTTTCGTTCAAAGAAGTGGGGCTGTGAATTAGGGAGAAGTGATAATGATTACTCTCCATTGAGTATATAGCCCTATACATATTCTTGCATACAAAACATATGCTATTTCATTGATCTGTGTTTTGCAAATGCATTATTTCAAACTTGTGGTTTCTTGCCCGGTGTTGTCTATGCAACATAGCTCCAGCTTGTTAACTTGGAATCTGGTGTCCCATGTAATAACTTAGGCATGTAACAGTGTTTTGAAGAACTGTGGTATTGTTATTGACATAGACCTGAAATAGTGTAATGTTTGAAAAAGTTACCTGGTGTTGTCTAAGTAATTTTAAACTAATAGTATTACAAAATTCTAGGGGACTTTTAGAGTGACAATTCCCCTGAACTAGGCTGGATGTCCTTATTTGTTGCTAAGGTTTGCAAAATATTTGGGGACATAATCTAAAATATTTCGCTGTCAATGATAAGTAGTCCCATTTAGCTGCATGATGCACTTCTTTGCTGATGTTGTTTTCGTTGATCAGTAGAAACTTAGACTCGTGGGTGGATTTACCTTGGGGCAAGTGGGGGCAATTGCTCCCATTGAGTTTGGAAAACTTCACTTTTATTCACAGTTTTAGAATTTATTTCCAAAATTGCCCCAACGATATTTTAAAATTGCTCGCACTGAATTTTAGAAACTCCTTTTTTCACCCATGGTTTTAGGATTTGTTTATTGATTTTTTCATTAAATTTTAAAATTATTATTTTTACCTTTGATTTTAATTATTTTTTCAATTTTCTTCTTTGATACTTTATTTAACTTCCCCACTTATTTTAGGGAAGTGCTATTTGTGCACTCACTTTTTTATAAATAAACACACTTCATATTTTGTCTATAGTATAAAAAATTATACATAATACAATTTTCAATGCATGCACACGACAAAATTTGGACTGCAATTACGAAAAAAAAGGGATTGCAAATTTATTTGTCTTATTTTATTTTTCTTTTGATTTCCGTCTATCTGTTTTGTTGTGTATGTTGTTGATCTGCTTTGATTGATTTGGTAGAATTTTGGAGTGTAATATCAAATAAGGAAAAATTTTGTTTACAGTTCTATGTAAGGTTTTGCTCCTGCTGACAAAAATCCTAACTCCTCCCCTGCCTAAATTGTGTTGTACAACATTTGAAACTTTTTTTGTCGGAAATAGTGTGGTTTTGTGTTTTTCTTTTTCCCCTTGTAGGAGACATGTCTTGCCACTTCTTGCCTTTGTAACCTGTATTTGTGCTGAATGAAAATGCCTAATTTCGTGTAGTAAGTTTTGTAAATGATAGCAGGTAAACAAACAAGTTTATGTATTAATTAATTAATTATTATTATTTATTTATTTTTCCATTCTAGAGTGCAGAAGGAAAAGAGGAAGAGTAATGGTCGAAGTATGGTGGTCCCTGTTGGGGGCTGCTATTCCAGCGATTGTTGCAGGGCAAACCTTTAGAATTAAGAGAAGGCGTACTGAGGAGCAGAGAATAAAGGGTGCTCGTGGAAGAGAGAAGACTTCTGATGATATATTTGTCTGTGAGAGGGTCTGTACATCCAAGAGAATGCTCAAGAAGGTTGGGTCCTTCTCCAAAGATCCAATCCCTGATACTTGTGTTACTGTTTGTGGTGTGTCTGAGCTCGATGCCTGCTCTGATGCCTGTGCTCGCACTGTCTGTGTCAACCAACATCAAGTGCCCAATTGGAATGACATTTGTCTTCGGAGATGTCAGAGTGAATGCCTTAAACTCTCTGCCTCTCGTGCTTCTTAGTGAGTTTTTTTTTTTTTGGCCAACTTAAACTGTTGTTTTTGTGGAACATGCTGTTAAAAGTATGGTCTTTATCCCGTTTTCAAAACCAGACTTGGATTGTTGTGTTCTTTTGCAAGCTAGCGTTGAGCTACATATTAATTTCATGATTCTCGCGACAGATTGCTTCTCTCTGGGCCAACTTGTCATGTTTCTGTTTCTGTTTCTGTAATCTTGATTTGTGCTATTTTCTTTACTGTTTGGCATGTGCTAAGGGTATTCCATGCATCAATTTTTTGGTCTTTCACTGCTATTTAATTATTTCAACTTGCATCAGAGTATCTGTATGCTTGATTCTTCCTTGTGTGCAAATTTGAGGTGCCTTGAGAGTATCTCTCTGGTCTCCCTTCATGTCCCAGTAGATGATGATGCTGATCTCAGTACTGAATTTCAATACTATACCTAAACATTCTCAATTATTGACCATTTTAGCTCTCTCTCTCTCTCTCTCTCTCTCTCTCTCTCAAAGCATTTTAAAACTAACAGTTCATGGGGAGATTAAGGTTGTATTTGGATCATGGATTTGGGTAATCATTTGGAAAGGAAAAAGAAAGGCAAGGGAAATGGAGAAAATATTTAAATTATATTTCATTCATATTTCTCTCTTTTTTTCTTTTCCTTTTCAAATTTCAATCCAAAACTATGATCCAAACACAAACATTAAATGAAGCCAAGCCTGCCAAAACCATATTAGATCAGTCTAATTGTAGCAGATTCTTGTGTTTTTGGGTAAAATTTTGATCTTAACAATAGTTTATTGTACAATTTCGTGAAGCTTCATTGAAATGTTGTGACTAGAAATTGTTACAGATGTTACAAGCCAGAACTGCCTGAAACCAAACAACAGACTCAAAAAGGGTACATCTGAGTCTTATATAAATATAAACAATTTGTCTTCCTTATAAAAAATATATATAAAAAAAATCGTCTCCCTATTATTTACATTAATGATGATTGAACAATAAAAAACAATGACTTTCTTTTTTCCTGTGTTTGCTTCTATACTGATATATATAATATTTACAATTCTCCATCATAGATCAAATCATTGCGAATAATTTTGGTTGAATCTTAAATTGTATGAATTCGTTTAAATCTAGATAGAAGAAAGCGCATGTGTTTTTAAAATAGAGATTTGTGCTGCATCTCAAAAATTCATAGGTTTTCTTCATATACTTTCTTTTTGTTTAAATTATATTTTATGAATTGTAATATTTCTCATGATACTTTAATAACATAGGTATGATGTCAAAATTCCAAATAAGAACCACTTTCATTGGTTTTATTTTTTAAATATGTTTTTCAATTTTTTATCTTTCATATTTTCTCAGTTTTGGTGATTAAAGATACTGGAATTTCTTTCTATTTTATATTTAAATTATACTTTTACATAAAAATCTAATATCTAATAATCTAAATAGAATTAAAAAGTAAAATATTGGTGAAATTTTTTATAAATTCAAACATGTACTATTTTTTATTATTATATTTTTTGTTTAATATTAATAACTTTTTTTTTCAAAAAGAATACACAACAAATTATTTTCTAAATGTATTTAGACTAAGTGAATTTAAATCTAAAAGTAAAATTAAAAATTAAAAAGTACTAAATTAAGTGAATTTAAAAAGAAAATAAAAAGGGTTATTAAAAAAAAAGTGTCAAAGACAAAAAAAAACATGAAAACCAAAAAATTCAATACAAAACTTTGAAAAAATAAACTAAACCAAACGCTATAAACTTATCTTTTTTTAAATCTTTCTTCACTAATCTTTAATTCTACACAAATTATTCACAAATTTATTTTAATTTTGAGTGACTTATGTAGGTCATAATAGATGGACTTATAGTCCAATAGGTCCGGTAAGAATTAATGGCGTTTTTCATCAAACACTATTAAAAAAAGTCACTAATTATTAATTTTCAGAGACAGTTTGAAATTTTTGTCACAAAAAATGTCATTAATTATAAGTATTAGGTATTGTTTAAACAAATTGTCACAAAAAAAATGTTATTAATTTTTAACTTTAAGCAACAATTTGAAAAATTTGTCACAGAAAAAACGTCACTAATTTTAAGTTTTAGCGACAATTTATAAAAATCGCGATAAAAGATAGTCACTAATTGTCCATTTTTAGCGACATATGTAAAAAATAGTCATAAAAAATTTAATTTTTAGCAGCGATTGTACTAGAACTTATTTTCAATAGGACTCGATGGAAATTAAATTCAACTATTATGACCTATTAGTAGTTTACCCTTCAATTTTTATGTGAATTTAATAATCTAATTAAAAAAAGAGTGATTCTACTTACACCACTACTTTACCTCTTTACACCCTCCATATGAGATGTTATTTTTTTATTGGGTGATTCTACTTACACCACTATTTTATCTCTTTACACCCTCTATATGAGTTTTTTTTTCCCTCAATTTTATCCATGTGTGAAATTACCTTTAAGGACAAAACATTAAAATTAAATATATTTTGTTTTCTCCTTACACCCCTTGGTCTTTAATCCCTACTCTTTTTCCTTTATTAATTTTTCTTTTCTCTTACACATCTCATTCAAAAAGTGAGAATTTAGTATTTTGATCATTAAAGAAAGTAATGGATGAAGAAATGGTGGTGAAGAACCATCAAAAAAGTGAATGGTGAGTTTTTTTAATTTATTTGGTAGGTTTTTGTTTCGTTTTTCTGGACTGGTGTTCGACTTTCGTTCGGTGGTTCAAAATCGAACAAAATAAAATAGTCCGGCATCACATTGCTGAACAAAAAATATAAGTCCGGTAACCAACTACCGAATAAAAGATACATTTCTAGTAATCCCAAACCGATTTTTTTTAATTTGTTCGGCTTCTCATTACCAGGTATTTTCAATTTCATTTTTTTTAAATTTTTTTGCCTGGAAGGATTATACTTATACTTATTGCAACAATGCAACTATTGCAATATTAGTGGACTCTAGTTCTGAATTCATTACTGATGAGATTTGTTAAATTTTATTTTATTTTATTTTATTTTATTTTTTTATGAATACGATTTTTTCTTATTTTTAATTCGTATTAAGTTTTATTAATAATTTGACGTATAAATGTATTTATTATCTTTAGATTTTTAGTAGTCGTGAAGCATTAATTAAATGGGCTTCTAACGTTAGGAAGAAGACTGGATTTGTCATTATTATAAAGACATTAGATGCGGGAGGCAATGGCAGAAAACTATGACTTACACTTGCTTGTGAAAGAAGTGGTTACTATAGAGACAACATGAAGATAAAGGGGAAACGATTGAGGTTGACAGGTTCTAAAAAGTGTGGATATCTATTTCTATTAAGGAAGGAAAAATTACCTACAAATTACCAAGACAAATTGTGATAATATGTTTGATTGATAGATGCAAACAATTTCAAATTCATTGCACTCTTCCATGCATTCTCAAAATTAGAAATAAATTGAGAGTCTCAACAACAAGTGCTCCAAGGCATAAGAAAATGACTATAAAAATAAAAAGTATGGAACTCAAGATACTTTCACTAATTTCATACATTTTTCATTGATTTTAATTTATTTATTTTTTTAACCTTTTCACCATTTCCAAAATACTTGTATATGCGAATCCCAACATCAAACAATGTTCAAGGAACACTTGTTAGCATTTATTGTAAATTAATATATTGCTATAGTTGAATTGTATCTGCAACTATTTGAGTAAATTGGAAGGACAATGTTAGCATTAAGTACCGGTAGATACCAAATCGTATAAGTTGATATGTATTGAAATTTTGCAAGCCTGTTTTCTTGATCGCATAGATTTTAATGTGGATTCTTATATGTGGTATGTCGGTGTTATGATGGCCCTAGGTTACATAGACGCATTATACTTGATATTTTATTACATGTTCTTTGTGATTGGTTCACTCTACTATAAAGGTCAAGAAATGTATAATCTATCTGCTTTATTTGTATATATATGCAAGAATATCTAAATGTGGCTATCTTAAATTTGTGACACAATGACTTGCATTGCAACACCTTGTCCCACATCGGAAGTTTGCATGGGTGATCTTAAAAGCACCACTACCTTGCTACTAAGTAACTTGGACTTAAGCTTTTGGGTATTATTGGTTGACCCACAGGTTACTTGGGCCAACAAGTAGTGGGGCGTTACAAATGGTATCAGAGCCGACCCATGCACACAACCATGTGGGCCACTTATTTTGGGTTGGCCACGAGCTTGTCGTGGTATTCTGATTGATTATAGACCCTCGCGAGGGCATGAGGATTTATAAGTGGGGGAGTTTGTAACACTTTATCCTACATCGGAAGTTTGTATGGGTGATCTTAGACCTATAAAGCACCACTACCTTGCTGCTAAGTAGCTTGGACTTAAGCTTTTGGGTATTGTTGGTTGAACCACAGGTTACTTGGGCCAGCAAGTAGTGAAGCGTTACATGTACTAAGATTGCTTGAATTTTTATATTGATTGATATAAACAGATGTATGCAAGTTTCAACGATACTCATTCTTCTCATGAGATAAAGTTCCTTCACCATATATTTGTTGAGTTGATGCAATTTAATGTGCAGCGACTTCTAAAATGATAAATTTCCTCTAGATCAGATCCGATCAAAGATTGACGATGTAAAATCAAATCGTGCAACCCTACGAAGATCATTTATTTGTTGAATGATTGTCATGATATCTATCATCGGACTCTAGGGGTGAGCACAGATTGGTTTTGTGAGGTTTAGAAGGGAACCAAGGACCAAACACTACCAACTGTTCCTAGAAATTTGGAATAAAATCAAATTACAGAAATTGTGGAATTAAACTACACCAAACCTGTGGGAAATGGTATGATTAAGCTTTGGAACAACTGTTCAAGACAGAAACCAATAATATTCTCAAATGTCAAAAATAAGCAAGCTAATTAGGTTCAGGTAAATAAGTACTATATTAAGAATAAAGCATTGAAATTGAAAAATATTAATAAAAGAAAAACAACTCTTCTATGCCGCAAGTCATCTCTTAGTATATTAATTCATGAAAACATATAACAAGTTTTAAGATTTGAGGTGAGTTGTATGTCCAATAGAAATCATCCCCCTTTCATTCATAATATAAATGCACAAATTAATCCTCATGAACAGAACCATCACCAGTTAATAGATACAGAAGACTAGATAATAATATTTAACAAAAGGGACAACTATCGTTGTTTTAAATAGTTATCCTTGTTTGGAGGCGTTGGTGGTAATGTGGCAGTAGTGACAAGTGTGGAGGATGTCATTGTGTGGTGGTAGTGACAAGATGGTGATGGTGGTATTGGTAGAGTGATGGCAACAGGGTGGTGGTGGTGGTGGCTATGTGTTAGCAGTGGTGGTGGTGAAAATAGTGGTAGTATTTATAAGACTCTAATGTCTTGTTAGGTCCAAAAAACATTTTTTCCTTTTAAAAGTGAAATATATTTTCGATCAAAATTGGCTCATTTTTTGTTTGACTTCAAAAAATATTTTCTGTTAGACTTTCATTTTCTATTGTACCAAAAGCTAGAAACCGTGGAAAACTTTTTTCACCAAAATGAACAAAGCGCTATGTACTCTGAAAATGAAATTTATTGTGCAGAATCAAACAAGAATAAATTTTGTCCACTCATTTCATTTTCAAGATAATTTTCAGAATACTTAGTAGTGGTTGAAAACCACAGCTGGTTGATCTCTGGCACCCACCTCTGGCCAGTACCTGTGTCAACTCACCAAGTATATTTCCTTATTTTTGTTTTTATAACACTAACCAAAATTAGTTTTATTTTTCCACTGCCACCATCTCCGTCAACTCACCAAGCATGTTTCCTTATTTTTGTTATCAAAACGTTCACCAAACTAGTTTTCTTTTTTTTTTTTTCCTGTCTTTTTTAAAAGTAAAAAAAAAAAAAAAAACTTATTTTATGTTTCATGTTTCCTGACAAGCCACCTTAATTATTGACTTTTGAATACAAAGCCAAAAGTCCAGCTTCATTTTCTTTTTTAACAAAACAAATCCACCTTTCATGGTGCTTGACTTGCGGAATTGTGGGTCAGGTCAGGCCTTTGACATTTTTGTCGATGGCTAGATTTGACTTGTGACAATTAGGAAGGACATTAATTCTGTTCCATATGCATGTTTTTTTATGATCTTGAAATCAATGTTCCAATTATATGTCAGGCAGCCACAAAATCAAAGTTGAGCCAAATCTTCGGTCGACAAAAGTCTTTGACAACAAACCAAGCAAAGATTATTAAAATGTACACAGAGAATTCAAAAACATAAAACACTTGTCCTCATGGGTTTCGTTTTGAATTTCCTTCATCTTGATTAGATCAACATGTTCATGATGACAATTAAGGAAGGAAGCTCCCAACTATTTGTTGATGTCTTTGTTGTAGTCTTTTTACTATTTGTGAATTCCCGTCCTGCATCCAGTTCAGGAGTTAAAGATGCTAAAATTTGGCACATAGAGAAGGAGAGACAAACACTACTCATCCTTAAACAAGGCCTTGTGGATGATTACGGCCGTCTCTCTTCTTGGGGGAGCGAAAAAGAAAAAGCAGATTGTTGCAGATGGAGAGGAGTCCATTGCAGCAACCGAACAGGTTACGTAACCATGCTTGGTCTTGGCAGCTTGCCTATGGCCATTCCTTTGAGAGGTAACATTAGCCCTTCCCTGGTTGAATTGCAGCATTTGAATTATTTGGACCTCAGTAACAATAATTTCGGAGGCAGTCGCATACCTGAGTTCATTCGTTCTCTTAGCAATTTACGTCACCTCAATCTATCTTATGCTGGATTTGGCGGAACAGTCCCCTCTCAACTTGGGAACCTTTCCAAGTTGCAGTCTCTTGATCTTTGTCCTTAAGGTGGTATGAATGTCCAAAACCTTGGGTGGCTTTCTCATCTTTCATTTTTAAGACACCTTAACCTGCAAAATGTGGACCTTAGCAATGCTAAGGAGTGGTTTCAATCAGTTAATAATCTCCCTTTGTTGACTAGCTTGCACTTAGGTTTCTGTCGGCTTCCTAAGATTGTTGTGCCTTCATACCTCAACTTTTCTACCACTCTTGCTATTCCTGATCTCTCTGGAAATGGTCTCACTTCTTCTAGTTTTGATTGGTTGTTCAACTTTAGCAGTGCCCTCATTGAGGTTGATCTCTCTAATAACCGCTTACAAGGTGTGATTCCCTATGCTTTTGGGAACATGATTTCCCTTGCACACCTTGATCTCTCTTCCAATCAGCTTGAAGGTGGGATTCCGAAATCTTTTAGTAATTTAAGCAGATTGCAATCGTTGGATCTGTATTTCAACAAACTAAATGATAGCCTTTCTACTATTATTCAAGTCTTGTTTGGGAGCACGGAAAACTCATCATTAGAGTTTTTACAATTAAGTAGGAATCAACTTAGAGGCTCGTTGCCTAACAACATAAGTTTTCCAAGACTGACAGATTTATGTCTTGATCACAATCTATTGGATGGGTCTTTTCCAGAAACTTTCGGACAACCATTATGTAATCTTCTTGTTCTAGATTTGTCCCAAAACTAGATTACGGGATCATTGCCTGATCTTACCTTATGTTCATCATTGAGAGGGTTATATCTCTGGAAAAATCAATTCAAAGGGACTCTATCTAGAAGTATCAGGTAGCTTCCCAAGCTCGAAGTTTTGGATGTTAATTCAAACCATCTAGAAGGTCTCATCTTTGAACCCCATCGGTCGAATCTCTCCCGATTGCAGTTCTTAGACTTGTCTCTTAGTTCTTTGGTTTTAAAGTTCAACTCAGGGTGGATTCCACCTTTTCATCTAGATACCATAAGGCTGAGATCTTGCAAGTTGGGCCCTCATTTTCCAAAATGGCTTCAAACTCAATTTTTTTTTTTCTGTGCTTGACATCTCTGCTGCTGGAATTTCAGCTACTATCCCCAGTTGGTTCTAGGACCTGTCTCCAAGAATGCGTTTGTTAAATATCTCTTATAACCAGATCAAGGGCATCATGCCTGATTTGTCATTGAAGTTTACAGCATTTCCTGCAGTAGACTTGAGTTCTAATCACTTTGCGGGTCCAATACCGTTCCTCCCCCGTACTACAACATCACTGAATCTCTCAAAAAACATGTTTTCAGGGTCAGTTTCTTTCTTACGCACAATTAAATTTGAGCAATTTACCCGTCTTGACCTTTCTGACAACATAATAGGCAGAGAACTCCTTGATTGTTTGATGTAATTCACATATTTGGATGTTCTAAACTTGGCCAACAACAACTTAACTGGGAAAATTCCTAGGTCTCTGGGCTCCATATCGAAGCTTAAGGTATTGCAGTTCCGTAACAATAGTTTCACTGGGGAATTGCCTTTGCCTTTGAGAAACTGCATAAACTTAATAATTATTGATTTGGGAGATAACAGAATATCTGGTACAATACCAACTTGGATAGGGGAAAGTCTATCTATGTTGGTTGTTTTCAGTCTGCGATCAAATGAGTTCCATGGAAGCATACCTACTAATTTTTCTCAGTTAAAACAACATTCAAATTTTGGATCTATCTTTAAATAATATTTCAGGGACCATACCAATGTGCCTTGACAACTTTTTGGCAATGACTCAGACTCAGAGATTTGATCCAACCATTTATGTTATTTATGATCAAACTTAAACCATCCGGGATGGTGACGAAGGTTATTACAACCCCCATTATGTCCTCAGTGCATTGTTGGTATGGAAAGGTAGGGAATATGAGTACAAAAATACTCTGGGACTTGTGAAGAGCATTGATCTTTCAAGCAATAAGTTAATCGGAGAAATTGCCAGTAACATTACGCATCTTGTTGGTCTGGTTGCCATGAACTTCTCAAGAAACAGGCTAATTGGACCAATGTCTGCAGAAATTGGTAACTTGAATTGTTAGAATCTCTTGATTTGTCCAGAAACCAGCTTTTTAGGGGAATTCCTATAAGCCTTTCAAATTTAAATTTTCTTAGTCACTTGGACTTGTCGGACAACAACTTGTCAGGAAAAATCCTATCAAGCACTCAACTGCACATCTTGGATAATTCAACATTTGTTGGAAATCCTGAACTTTGTGGGGCACCACTTACAAAAGTGTGCCCAGGAGATGAAGCACCTCAGAATCCAAAAGGACCAAATGGCACTTATGGCCTAGCTAATCAAGAGGATGAGGACACATTCATAACCACAGGATTTTATGTCAGCATGGGGCTTGGATTTACTTTTGGGTTCTGCGGAGTCTTTGGCAGCTTAATACTCAACAGAACTTGGAGACATGCTTATTTCCAATTTTTGGGTCCAAGTGGCTGCAACTTTGAATACCGTGAGATTGCGGACAAGGCTTTGAATCTAAATGGTATTACATTTCTACTTATTCCTATGTTATCTACACATTAGGTTCTGTTAACATGTTCACACAAGTCTGTTTCAAAATTGGGTACTAAAACGTGCACACATTGCTGGGTATGATTTCTTCAGTCCCTTAGGTTCCCTAGACATGCTGGACTCACCATTTATGAGAATATGCCTCTTAAGTCACCAATTGTCCCGAAAGATTAAATTGTTAGGAAATGAGTTCAACAATATATATGAAGTTATCCAACACCCTTCATCATATGCAATTCTGTTTTGAAGGTGGAGAGACAAACAAAGAACTGAACATAAAGGCATGTCTGACATTACCTTTTATTAGACCCTAGATGAACTCTAAAAATGAGACCTCTATATATATTAAAAATATATTGGTAAAACGGTATGTATGCCTTTTTTAAAAAAAAAATAAATCTAATAGCACCCACACAAAGATTGTTTTGCATATATATTCATTATAATTATTTTTAAATTTTTTATTTTATAGATTAAGATAAGGTAAGATGAAATTATTATAAGAACTCAAAAAGATAAAAATATGGCCTTATTGGTTACTAGTTTAAAATCCAATTTACAATAACAAAAACAAAAATGTACATAAAAAAATTAAAATTATAATATCAAATAAAAAATAAACCAAAATATCACCTAAACTTCTCTTTTTTTAGCTACAAAATACCTAATCGACAGACAATAGATAACAAATATATGCTTGATAAACTGTTCTTGACTTTTTATTTTTATTTTTTGGTCACATATAGATGATGGACTGACATGTAGCTGGATTTGAGACATTTATTTTGAATTTGATGTTACTTTACAGTTTTGTTTGAATATTTGTATTGTATTTAAATATTTTAATACATTTGAACATTCTTAGTTTTTTTTATTTTATTTTAATATTTGGTTTTAATTTGAACATCCAAATATGATAATATAATAAAAAAATATCCACACACACACAAAAACATTTACTTTAGCTATGGTGATCTTCTTCTTCCTCTCTATCTCTACCAAAGAAACCAACTTCAACTTCAAGCACTTCGCTGCTGATCCAAAAGTCGAAACGCAGAATTAGGGCTGAAATCTGAATCACTGACTTCGTTTTACAATTTTTTTTTATTATATAGAAAACATTTAACATATTTATATTTGTTTTTAATAAAAATGAAAATATACAAAAAAGAAAAAAAAAGGTATAAAATTAAATTAGTAAATTTGTATCTAAAAGGATGAGAAAAATGAATCTCAAATTAAAAATTTATGATAAATTACACTAACCTCCATTAAAATTAATAGAAAATATCACAAGGGTCTGGCATAAATACATTAAACTTCCTTAAATTTTAATTTACAAAACACTTGAAAGAAAATCAAATACAACTTCGATGATGATGATGATAATATTAAAACAAATACCCAAGAACCCATCAACCTTCACAACCAAGCAAAGATTTCAAGAGCTACAACTATGATCAGAGATATTGGATGCCTTCGCAAATGGCACCAAACTAGGAAGAAAATAGACAACATGCAAAAAAGAAGCTTTTGCTTCACAAATTCAAATTTAAAAAGTAAATAAATTACATTTAGTTGCCATTTAGTACAATATATAGCACAAGGGATGTTCTCAATTCTATATTTGATAATACCCTTCATATATCCAGCTGGTCAAGGTTGATCATGCTTGCAGAGCTCTGTATAAGTTCCTTCCTATAATCCACCTAAAACAGAAAGCACAAGAGGATTTGATTATCTTCATGAACAAGGCTACTAGATTATATAGTCAAAAAGATTTAAAAACCACCACAAACCACCCCTTTTTCTTTTCAATTGCGATTTCTGGAGTATTACATGATTGTTTTTTAACTTTCCATATAAGGAGTGAGACTAGAAACGACACTTGTAATGTTAATGACAACAAAGGGAATTGTAGCTAGCAACAAGATAGATTTCTCAAGGCAATTGAGAAGCCTAATCATCTACAATCTAAGAAGCACGGACACTTAGGAGAAGGTAACGTGTTGTGTCCAATACCAATACGACACAACACTGTTAGACACTTCTCAACACTAAGACACATAAAACATATTACAAATTTGAATAAAATAACTTGAAATCTAAATAATAAAACAAAATCAATATAAATTTATAATTATTCTGCTCCTTTAAACTTTAAAATTTATTATATTTTACTTAAATAGTTATATATATGACTTCTTTTTTTTTGGGCACCGGAGTGTCCAGATCAAAGTTCGACTAATCCCTACGGGTGCACAAGCCCTGGCAAGGAGTTTTCCGCAAGTGCACCACGGTTAATTCAAGGGTTTTTCCCAGTCTGATGGCCCTAAAGAATTGTTAGCATCTAAAAAGTTTCAATCCCTAAACCTTCGGGGGGAGCACACTCCCAAGACTTAAGGCCCTACCACCAGACCAACCCCTTGGAGTTATATATATATGATATATAATAATTACTTATCCCTACATGACATATTTTGCATCTGTCGTGTCCTATATTTAAAAAAAAAAATGTGTCGGCATATCTATTTTGTGTCCGTATCCATGCTTCTTAGCCTGCAAACTATATTATATGGCAAGAAAAGTTGTCATACAATTTCCCACTAACAAAATACCCAAGTGTCTGATGCAGATTGAATTTTAGAAAATAAGTATTTTTATTTTATTATTTTAAAATTAATATTATTATGGAATTATTTAGTTATTTAGTTTCCTTATTTTTGTATTGCATTATGGCAGTTGCCAATTCTAGTTGTTTCCTAATTAAGTTAGGTCTATGTTTTAGTAGTTGTCAATTCTGGGTGTTTTTTAATTAAATTAGGTCTATATTTTGCTTATAAATAATGGATGTAAGCCTTAGGGCAAGGAGAGTTTTTTGATCATTAATATATTTTGAGTTTTATACTCTTTGTTCCAACTTTGGTTAATTCTTTGTGAATCAACTTTTGTTGAGCCTTTAAACTCGGTATTCTTGGTGAATCAACGGGTCTAGAGAGGAGTCTTATTTCCGGTATTCTTGTTCGAATCAACAGATTTTAAGATTGTTACTATTGTTACGACTCGCGCTGCATCAGTCTCCCTCTCCATAAATGTGGATATATATAATTGTCACGAGTATTAGATGCAAGACTCGCAACATAAGCTACATGCATGATTTGCATACCCGGGAACCCATAAGAGAGGAGAAAACAACATTTGCTTCTACTGCATCCTCTACCATTACTTGCTTTAGCAGTCTTTACTCTGGATGCAACGTTGTTTCCCATAATTGTAAAGGCATCATCTCCCCCAAACATGTGTTCCATTCAATTGCGGTGAATGTCACATTTCATTAAAAAAAAATTACATTCGCTAAGAAAGGGATCAAAATAGAAAGGATTTACAGAGCCCTCAGGCACCAAAAATATCAAATTTTTTTTTTTGGGGTCATACCTTTGAACCGCTAAATGTTGTAAGATGCATTTGAAGGGAAGGAACTCTCTAACTGTTCTAGTTCTGCATCATCATAGCAATAATATACTTTTTTTCCCCTCTCAACCTGATTATTTTGACAAGAGAGAACAAACTTTTGTGAAGTTACTAGAACATTTTTTCAATTGGACCCATCAAATTTGAAAGCACACCGTGTATAAGGGCGGCACACCAACATAAATGCAACCTTCATCAAATAAAGCTCTCTGCAAGGAACAAAAACTAAATAAACCAAACTGCTTTTGAATTTTTTAGGCATTTCAAGAAAAAAAATTATTCTTTCTTCTCTTTTTTAGACCAACAAAATTTAATAGATGATTATCTCAACTATCTACCTGATATCTAAAGAAAAATGTCAATAGCTGTTGGAAAATTTGGTTTTTATAGGCTTATTTTGGGCCAACTTTGAGCCCAAAATAGAGTGGGTCCCAAACGTCTTTTCTGGTGGGTCTAAAGAGGCGACATGTTCCTTGCCGCATGGCAAGTCATACAGTGAAGACGGTTCTTCAAAACCATTTATGAGTGAATGGGAAGTTGATGTCGTTTTCGGATTCGTGGAATTGGACATTTAAAGAATTAAATGTGGGTTTCTTTGTAAGGCTTGTTCCACATTGAAACTTTAAGAGAGCTTGTATAGGTAATAGGTATACAAGCTCTAGGTGGCAACACTTGGGTTGGGTCCCAAGGGGCATCCCAAGTTTGTAGAAGGGAGGAGTTATGGACAAATGGAACTTTGGCTCAAACCACCACGCACGCTCTACCACCGTGCCGGGCACGGGTGTGGGTCAGGTCCGTTCTAACATTAACGGGTGTCGGTCAGGTCAGTTCTAACATTAATTTATTTGAATTTCAAAATGTTTTTAATTCAAGTTTTTTTCAAAATTTGTGCCTCTTCCGAATTCCATAACAAATTCAAACTGTTTTACAGTAGTAAAACTACCCGGACAGATCCAAACTGCCCAGCAGTTATCTGTCCAAAACTGCCAGCAGATCTGTTGCAGTTGGAAGCAGTTATCTGTTCGAAATTTGAATCATATCTGTTGCACCCGTTCATTCAATTTTCACACCTGTTTGGACAGAATTGTTTGCCTATAAATAGAGGCCATTTCTAGCAGTCTTGGCATCCAAAAATGTACTGAAAAATTCATTTTCTTGCTGTCCAATTTTTGTTCTGTTGCATATATTTTTCATATCATTTTAGGAAAAAAAAATTAGAGAATATAGAACACAGGTTCTAGCGGGGCGAATCTATCTTAAGGACAGAGTGTCACACACTCGATTTGATCTTTTAAATATTTTTTGGGTTCCTATCTAAAAAAATATATATATATTTTTTTGGTTCGGTAAATAAATTCGGTACGTAATTTATTGTATTTGTTTGATTTGTTTCAATTTATTTATTTTACACAAAGATTGTTCCAACAATAGCAAAGTTCGGATGTGAGCATCATCCACATCAGCATCTGTCAAGATTATAATTTTATGATAGCGGAGAGCTTCCTTTTTAAAATCCTCTCCTTAAAATCAGTAAAATTCAGTCAACAAAATAGGTGAAGCATCTGAAAAGAAAGGAACTAAGATTTTGAAGATTATAATTAAATAACCTTTACTCCAAGTTCCAGACCAAGAATAAGATTTTGAATCTCTTCATTCTTATACATTGCTGCTTTGTCCTTTCTTTCAATGTTCAAAATTTTAACCCTCAAGGGAAGAACAGCCTGCATCAGGCCACAAATAGGTATGTTTTAGTAGTCAGTACTGTTATAGATTTCCTGAAGAATAATGCATTTAGAAGCTATGATGATTGAGAAATAAGTACAAAGAAGGACATGTCCTGCACAAGTTAAACTAAAGTTCCCTCACTTAAATTATGATTTTTTCATTCAAAACTTCAAGTTTACAAGAAGCATGAAGCATATTCCGTAACACAAAACATTATCAATCATTGGCACATATTCCACACAATTTATATGGCACATGAGAGACAGAGAGACAGAGAGAGAGAGAGAGAGAGGTCAAAAAATTTCATAGACACTCCTCGGACACGCAGGGACACATGACACATTGGGACACGTGTGGACACGCCACATGGCATGTTTAATTTTTAATATTTTTCTTTGGACATGTTGGGGACACCCCCGGACATGTTTGTAATACTAACTAGGACACCTCTTACCTCTCTTCAACCTGAGTACCAAATACTAACTAGATATTATTAGCAATTAGCAATCCTAAATAGCATAAAGTTGAGAAGAGTCAAGCTACTCGGGGAAAAGGAATAATTCATAACCATATTTCTACACTTTTCTCAACATTGAAAAGAATCCAGAGGAATCGGTATCATATAATAAACTTATGCAGTTCAACCCCAGAAACTAACAATAAATTTACCTAAATAAAACTAGATAAATGATTAAAAAGCCACTTGGATTGACATTTGTTATATGTCCTTATAAACATCCTTGCAACAGAACTCCAATTGATGATAGAAATATCATTAAAAACATTGTTGCAACAGAAATTCAATTGACATTTGTTATAAAACTCTACCCTTTTTTTAACTTCAATGAAAGAATAAATAGAGCATACCAGAATCTTCAGGATTTGTGGCTGAGCAATCGGCTAGCTTTCCAGGAAGAGATGAGTATGTTAAAACACTCTTTTGTCTCACCAATTCTCTTGCCCTCTTCACTGCCAGAGCTGCCTAAACAGGGAAGAACATGCATGTGACTAGTGAGAGAAATAATCAAATTTTAGATATGAGGGCAATGATCAGCTAGAAGGGACAGAAAATGCACCCAAAGGATTGTGAATAATATATTCTTAGGGAAGAGCAGCTCAATCAATCATATAATTGAATTATGACAGTCATGATTCACACATTTTAATTATGGTACCTTTAGAGCATTAAGGGACTTGGAAAGGATTGAATCGAGTACATCTGGATGCAACTCCAAGTATTCCCAACCTTGTCTTTCAAGGATAGACAGAATAAGCAGTAATATAAGATATTCCAAGCAAACGAAAATGGAAATTGGTGATCTCAAACTTCAAAATGTGCATTGATGATCATAAACTTCATGTTGTTGAAAGCATTATTTATGACTGAAAGCATCAGTGACCACAAATGTAAAGATGAAATCAGTAATACCTTCATTTGACCTTCAAACTCTGGATCTGCAACTTTGACAGAGATTACACATGTTAATCCCTTCCTCACTGCTCACCTCTTAAACTAATATCCTTCTCCTGGATTGGATCAAACAAGATTTTAATATTCAAAATAAATAGGCCAGAACCAAAGATATTCATTGACAACAACAAAAAGCCAAAATAATAGGCCAGAACCAACGCACCTTGAAATTTTTTGATTTCTTGCTAATGATGCCTTCATACCATCTATGTGAGTACCGCCATCAATTGTACGAATGCTATTAGCGTATCCCAGCATTGTATCTGAATATGCATCAGAGCACCTACAATAAAGATTGAGAAGAGAACTAAATTAGCTGCAGGCTACACAATTGGCAGCTTTGCACATAATACTGGTTTATCAGACCAAAGTTTGAAGCAAGAAATCAAACACTTTTGGCATTTGAGAAATTGCATCAAGAAGCATGTAACAAGCTAGTGAATGAGTGACACGTGGACTGAATCTATTGAAGTGGTCTCTGTATTTTCTTCTGGACTGACCAAAATAAATAAATTTGAAAGAAGAAATTGTCAAGAGATTCATGAAAGAAAAAAAAAATGCAACAAGAAGAAAGAAAGAAATAATTGCTCACCACTGAAGAGCCACATCAATTCTGATTCCATCTGCTTCTTTTCTAAAACCCACAATATCATGAATTGGTTTCTGGATCAAAGAACTATCAGTCACTTTACAGTCAAGACTCAAGCATAATGCAAATGTCAAACCAGGGGTTGATGCCAATGACAAATATCAGTTAACTGAATGATGGTAAAAATCCTTTTACCAAATAATCCCAGCCAGCTTTCACATATCAAGAGATAAATAAGCGTTCAAAATGTTACATGATTATTAGCAGTGGTGTAATCAGCGTTCGGGAATGATAAGACTTTCAGGTACAAAGGTGGATTATCAAGGCTTCAAATAAAAAATTATCCGGTTGATGCGTTCAAGTCATTATAGTCATTAGATTTTATCACCTATTCTAATTTTCAGTTTTTATTTGACTTTCACTATTAGAAATTTAGTTCATCTAAAACTGGGAGAAGGTTATAAGTTTTCTTTTCAAATAAGTTGGAAATAATAACCCTACATAAATGGTAAGACAATTAATTTTTGACGATTTAATATCACACTATGACAATAATGATGTGCAAGCAACCACATAATTAGTCGTCCTTTGGTACTTCAGTTTGGATACAAAATGGTGTAAACTTGATGGAAGAATAGGGAAATGGAAGAACAAAAAAATTAGAACTCAACGAGCATAGCAAAGGAGAAGCATTGGAAAATCATGTACATAAAAGCTAGCTCACTTTGTCGGTATTCACTATACAGCTTCTTCTCTAGATCTGTATCCTCTTTCTTAAGAGCAATAGTAATTTGCAAACAGTGAGACAAGGACAGGGTATAGTAAACTAAAAAGAAACAGAAGTCACAAAGACTGATGGCACATCAAGAAAATGAAATTAATAATTAACCATTAAAATATTAATACTAAATAGCAAAGGATCCATTTCTGAAAGATCTGAAATGTTAGGGCAGTCAGCAAGAAACTGAAGGACCAACAGGAAATCACTGTTGAATGACCAGCCACTGAGCCTTAATAATCCCACAACATGCTAGGTAACATTCCATAGTTTGACACGTACAATCTTCTAGCATCATCATCTGGAAACAGGTATACTGCAAGTACGACATTCATTCACAAAACGAATATCAGATTTGACCAATATTTGGAAAAGATGCAGCAAGTTACCATATTAAAAAAAAAAAAAAAATCTACATTTGAAAAATAAATGAGAAGTTTAAGGGAAAAAAATTAGAATAACAACTCAGAAGGTTTAAAGATGTCACAGAACAATAAGCAGACGGTAATGACTGTACCTCAGGGTTTAAAAAAGCCAGCTCCCTAATCCGTCCAGCTATAGTGTTGTAATCAAACTGAATTGTAGTAGTGAATACTGCAGAAAAGTTCATAGTCAGACAAAGACTATGAAAACCCCTAATTGCAATTATTGCTACAAATTGAATCAATAGAATCATCAAAAGCATGCCGGGTTTGAGAATCGAGACTAACTAGTTTTGTCAGGCCAAAACTTAATGTGTGTCCCTCAGCGGTCTTTTGATTCATCAGGAAGCTCATGACACATTAAAGTTGAAACAGGCTTTCCACAGGAATATTTCTGCTGGTATTCCATTCCATCACGCCAAACTGTAACTTCTAATGCCTGCAAACCAATACATGTCAGAAACAAATGATTCAATCCTAAGTCGATTGGTGCTCACAAACTGTAAAATGTATATATAAACAACAAAAAAGAGACAAAAAATATGAAAGAACTGAGTGCGCACCAGCAAGCAAAATGTAGAATATAGCACTTAGTGTCGATGTGATGGCCAAGGGAGACACAATTAACACAGCCCACCCTGGGCCAGAGTAGTTATGCTATTATGAAGAGTGAGTTGGAGCATAACCTGTGGTCCAAGGAATTTGGGGATTATCGTGCAAGCCTAAGAGATATCATTCATTTTGTAAAGTAATGTGACTGACACCAGAATAAATGAGTCTCAATACTTCTATGACCCAGGAGCCACCAAACTGAAAGTCACAGAACAGGAAAGTAAGACAAAGGGTCATTCTGAGTTGAATTTCAAGCATTAGCTAGGCCTGAAAAATGGTATCATATCTACTACTGCAAATGAAACACAGATACACCATCCCTCCTATTCACAAAACAATCCACTAAAACAACCTCTTTAGCCCTACCCATCAATCTGCCTATAACATCAACCACTAAGGTAAACAGTAAGGGTGACAAAGGGTAACCCTTTCTCAGCATTGATGTATAAAGCTCATTTCATCATTACTTGAAACTTGAAATGAAGGCCATCATTTTGAATGTTTCCACCCTAGTGCAAGGATACATAAGTGGAGACCCGAAGTTAATTGACAACAAAATATATATATATATAATATCATCAAAATTATAGTAAACTAAAGCCTACTCCACTGCCAAAAGGAACTCAAAGGCCCACCAAAACCAACAACATTAAAACGAAAGAGAAAACCATGAATATATATACATATCTCAACCAGCTTGAAGTGAATGGCCAAATAAAGTTATAAGAAAAGAAAGTAGCACCTCAGATAATGCATTAACAACAGATAAGCCTACACCATGTAGTCCCCCCGAGACACTGTAACCACCACTTGAACCACCAAATTTCCCACCAGCATGTAAAACCTGCACAATTTAATCAGCATACATTATTCACACAATCTTTATACAATTAGAAAGATCGTCTCCATCAGCCATGTCAGGTATCAGATATATGTATGTTGTAACATGTGTACATACATAAAAGCACATATATCTGCAATCTTTTCTTATACATAACACGTACGTGAAGATTGATGTGTCCACACAGCATTGCATCTTATTTTAAGGATTTCCTACAACCGCATGCCAGTAAGGAATTGAACAGCTGCTCTATTAATTAAAAAACACTGTTTTTAAGTGTTCTTTGCAAATCTCCCATCAAGAAAACAGAAGTCCATTACAGTGCCGACTAATAATACTATTTTAGGTTAGGAACTTAGGACAGAACAACTGTATATCTAAATGACCTCAAAAGTAATAGCAACTAGATGGTTGTTTTGCTTCACAAATTGTGTGCACTTCAGGAAACAATATAACATGCTCAAAATTTTGTGCAAACATATAGTAAAAAGAATCAAAGTGGCCCCTTGAGAACTATTCCAGGTGAAATTCCATCTTGATCCCATAGCCACACAGTCTACTTAGAACGTTAAAATGGAATTGGTAATTTATGCAACAATACCGTCAAGACAGTTTCCAAAGAAGATTTTTTTTTGCCACTGGATGCAAGTCGATTGGAATCTGCGATGCACAAGTGAAACATGGAAGTAAGTGAAAAGTTGCAATAGCACATGAATGTTAGCTTAAAAGAATTGACTCCAAGCAAAATCTAACAACATAAAGTAATTGCAAAGTAGTATTTTGATATAACCCATTTTTTGTAAGTAAATAGAAATTACATAACCAGTTCATTTCAAAATCATAATAAGTATCAGCTATAAACATCGTGAAATCAAAAATACCATAAGGTCATGTTTGTTTGGACGGACTGGATTAGGTTGGATTAACATTCCCATGATTAATAGTCGTAGGACTACGAATCCCTTTGGATTGTATATCATATCCTATGTTTGGATTGAATTAGGATTTTAAGGAGGGACTAATAGTCCATACTTTGGCTTAGTTCTCCAATTTATATCCCACCCCCTTTTGTGGGATTAATAGTCCATTATATGTAGGATACTATATCCGGATGGATTGTTAGTCCGTACTTCAATTGTTTAACCAAACATCGGATTAATAATTTTATTGGACTATTAGTTTAATCCCAAGCTCGTGTCCACCCAAACAAACATGGCTCAAAAGTAAAAAAACAAAAAATATATATATAGAAAAGGCGGCAACCACCCCTATAAGACATCTATGGTTATTATCTGTTATAGTTTTGTGTTTTGTTTAATTGTTTGAAGGGTATAATGACAGTAGAAAGAGAGAAGGATATGTAGAGAGAGAGAACTAAAAAATATCTTTCTTATTATTAGTTTCTTGCTTTCACCTTACACGAGTTCATTTATATAGATAGATATAAGATTTGCTCTAACTAAGTTTGTTACAGAATTAGTTACAAGAATCAGTTACAGCATAAGTTGAGAAGCAGTTGTAAAGTTGTTACAGTACAGATACAAATGATCTCATGTGCACAGACCATATGCTTGTACTGGTCTCTCATTATGCATACCAATAGCTGTCCTGCAACTGCCATATAAACCAGATACAACATTGGTAGCAGATGCATTAGGTGCAGTTGATATAGATGTAGATGAAGCTGAAGCAGAGTCTGAAGCTGAAGCAGATGAAGCTGAAGCTGACTTATCAGTCCCCCTCAAGCTGACAGGTGGGAGGCCAACTAAAAGCTTGGATTGAAGAAAAAGAAAACGAGACACAGGCAGAGATTTGGTAAAAATATCTGCCACTTGATCAGAAGAAGCCACATGACGAATAAGAAGTTGCGTAGCTGAAACTTTTTCGCGCACAAAATGATAATCGATCTCGATATGCTTTGTCCGAGCATGAAACACTGGATTAGCAGCAAGAGAAAGAGCAGACAAGTTATCACACCAAAGCACAGGAACTGAGGGAGGACAGACATGCATATCTTTAAGAAGCATTTGAAGCCAAGCAACTTCAGCACTTGCAAGAGCCATAGCCCTGTATTCGGCTTCAGTAGAAGATCGAGCAACAGTGGGTTGCTTCTTAGCAGCCCAAGACACTAAGTTAGGACCAAGGAAGATGCAAAAACCAGAGGTAGACCGCCTATCACAAGGGCTACCAGCCCAGTCAGCATCAGAGACAACATGAAGATCAAAACCACCAGAGGAAAAAGTCAAACCAGACTGTAATGAACCTTTAACAAAACGTAACAGCCGCTTAACCAGAGCAAAGTGAGCTTGAGAAGGGTTATGCATATGCTGACAAGCCTGGTTAACAGCAAAAGCCAAATCTGGTCGAGTGATAGTCAAGTACTGAAGACCACCAACCAGACTGCGATAAAGAGCAGGATTAGAAAATGGAACATCAGAAGAAGAGACAGCTGGTTTAGCAGAAAGAGGAGAAGAAGCTGGTTTACAATCTGTCATGCCAGCACGCTTGAGCAGAGTAGAGGCATACTGAGATTGGGACAGAAAATAACCTGAAGAAGCAGTAGTAACAGAGATGCCAAGAAAGTAAGAGAGAGTGCCTAATTCTTTAAGAGAAAAGGCTGAATGTAACTGAGTAATAAGATGCTTGAGATGAGAAGGGGAATTGCCAGTTAGGAGAATGTCATCTACATAAATCAAAAGATAGGTTAAAGAGGAAGAAGTGGCTTGAAAAAACAGAGAATTGTCACAATGACTATTAACAAAACCAAGAGTAAGTAAGAAGTTAGAAAAAGTAGAAAACCAAGCTCGGGGAGCTTGTTTCAATCCATAGAGAGATTTGTTAAGCTTGCAAACATAGGTAGGGAATTTGGAATGAACAAAACCAGGAGGCTGAGACATGAAAACATCTTCTTCTAGATGACCATGAAGAAAAGCATTGGACACATCCAATTGATGAATAGTCCAGTTATAGTGAAGAGCAATGCAAAGGAAAACTCTGATTGTAGGAAGTTTGGCAACAGGACTGAAAGTATCTAAGAAATCAATGCCTTCTTCCTGTAGATAGCCCTTAGCAACCAGCCGAGATTTGTATCTAGCAATTGAACCATCTGACCCTTTTTTAATTCGAAACACCCATTTGCACCCAACAATATTCTGTGTAGGAGAAGGGGGCACCAAAGTCCAAGTTTGCTGATCTTGTAAGGCAGTAAACTCCTCAAGCATAGAATTAAACCAATGAGGACATGTAAGAGCTTGTTTATAAGAGAGTGGTTCAGAGGTAATAAGAGAAGCAGAAGAAGTCGGAGCAGTGAGACCAAATTGAGAAGCAGCAGATTGAGCAGCTTTTGCTCTAGTAATCATAGAATGAGAATTAGTAGAAATTGGTGCAGGTAAAATGGGAATGGTCAGATGAATACCAGGTGGAGAAGAAGAAAGAGGAGATGAAATAAAACCAGAATCTGGAGAAACTGATATGGGAGAAGACTCAGAACTAGGCAGAACAGAAGCAGCAGCTGTAGAAACAGAATCAGCAGTAGCAGATCTGGAAGCAGGAACTGCAGAAACAGAATTAGCACTCTGCTTCAAATCTTGCACTGCAGAAACAGAATTAGCAGGAGCAGATCTGGAAGCAGGAAGTGGAGAAGCTGACTTATCAAGGGAAGAAGCAGATAAACTGGAAGCAGAGGAATTAGTTGGTGAAGAGGGAGTAGAACCCCAGAAAAAAGAAGTAACAGCATCTTTAGAAGAAAGAAGAGGAGGAAGAGTTGCAGGTGAGGAAGAAAAAGGAAAAGTGAGTTCATCAAAGATGACATGTCTGGAGATATAAACAATACCAGAGAGAGGATCCAAGCACCTGTAACCTTTGTAACTGGGATGATAGCCAATAAATACACAAGCCTTGGATCGAGGCTCTAACTTGTGAGAGGTATAGGGACGTAACCAGGGATAACATTTACATCCAAACACCTTGAAAAATGCATTGTCTGGAGCTATTTTGTATAACACTTCAAAAGGACTAAGAGAGCCCAGCTTTGGACTGGCCATTCGATTTATCAAATTGGTGGCTGTAGCGAGAGCTTCAAACCAGAATTTCAAAGGAACAGAAGCTTGATCAAGCAAGGTAATAGCAGTCTCAATAAGATGACGATGTTTTCTTTCAGCCACACCATTCTGTGATGGGGTATGAGGACAACTCAGTTGATGAACAATACCCATAGACTGAAGAAGAGACTGAAACTGTCTTGAAGTATATTCACCTCCACCATCAGTCCTTAAGATCTTAAGAGATGCAGAGAATTGCTTCTCAGCATAAGTTTTGAATTCCAAAAATTTAGCATACACTTCACTTTTGTAAGAGAGAGGATAAATCCAAGTGAAATTACTAAAATCATCGATAAACACAACATAATATTTGAAAGAATCAGATTGAACAAATGGCCCCCAAACATCGGAATGAATTAAAGCAAGAGGAGATGTAGTTTTATTAGTAGACAACACAAAAGGAAGTCTGTGGCTTTTGGATACACAACAACTATTACAAAGAGAAGAACAATCTTTATGAGAAAAATGAAAACCACATTTATTTGACATAGTATGAAAAATATCAGAAGATGGATGCCCTAATCTTTTGTGCCAAGTAGTAACAAGAGAATTAGGTGCAGAAAAAGCTTTAGGAGCAGCAGAAAATGAAGAAGGAAAATGGTAAAGTCCATTGGAGTATGAACCTTTACAGAGCACCTTGTTGCTGAAATTGTCCTGAACAACAAATGACTTATCATTAAAGGTAATAGAACAATTATTATCAGAAGTCAATTGATGAACAGATAACAAGTTAGAAGATATTTGAGGAACATGAAGAAGATTATTAAGTTTGAAGTGAAAAGAAGGAGTAGGCAAAATACCAGTGCCTGAATTGTGAATGGGAAGCGTATTACCACCACCAATCATGACCTGATCAGAACCTTGATAAGGTTGATAAAGTTGAAGATTACTCAAGTCATGGGTAAGATGAGATGTGGCTGCAGAGTCCACATACCATGGAGGAGAAGATGAAATTGAATTCACAGGTAATGGAGCAGCATAGGCCTTGAAATTAGAAGGACCAGCAGTAGGATTCACAGTATAGGAAGGAAACACAGGTTGAAAAGATGGATTCATACGATTTCTACACTCAAGAGCTGAGTGATTTCCTTTACCACAGATTTGACAGATCAAACCGTAGCTTTGAGGCCTTCCAGTTCTGCGACCTCGATTATTGTGGTATCTGCCTCCACGATATTGATATTGTGAAGAACGACCACCTCTGTTGTGAAAGGAGAAGTTCTTAGTAAAGGCAGAACCAGAGGAACCTTGTGGAGAACCAGAAACAGAGGAACCTTGAGGTAAAATGTTAGATCCATGTGTAGCAGCAAAGGCAACAGTAAGATCAGAGGAGCTGCCAGATTTATGATAGTGTTCAACATGTATAGCCTCAGAACAAAGTAGAGCACACAACTCATCCATAGTAAGTATTTCAGATTTCGCACGAATAGCAGTTTTAAACGCATTATACTCCTCAGGAAGTCCATTGAGAACTAGAAGAATCAGGTCTTCATCACAGATAGGAGAACAAGCCAATGCTAATTGATCAACAAGATCTCTGATTTCTTGAAGATAAACTTCCATAGACTTTGTCTTCTTTGAGACTGTACTTAATTTGTTCTTGAGCTGGTGTATATGTGATCTGGACAGAGAAGTAAAACGCTTCTCAAGAGCAAACCAAAACTCTGTGCTACGTTTTAGATGAAGAACGGATGAATAGATTGAAGGTGTAAGCGTGGCTATGAGGCAACTAAGCAGACAAGAATCAATGAGTTTCCATTTCAAAAACTCAGGATTAGTAACAGCTTGATTGTTGGAGTCAAGAACTGTAGGAGGAGGACAGATCATAGATCCATCAAGAAAACCAAAAAGTTCTGTAGCTTCAAAAAAAATTCTGAATCTGACTCCTCCAGATGGAATAATTTGTTGATTCAAGTTTAACTGTTATCAGAGAATTCAGATTGGAGACGAGCAGAAGCACATTAGAAGGTAATGATGTCTTCTCAGATGAACCAGTAGTACTTGATGGATCGGCCATGGAAGACTTGTTAGTTTGGATCACCATTGTTGCTCGTGAGAGCTTAGAGAAGCTCTGATACCATAATGACAGTAGAAAGAGAGAAGGATATGTAGAGAGAGAGAGAACTAAAAAATATCTTTCTTATTATTAGTTTCTTGCTTTCACCTTACACGAGTTCATTTATATAGACAGATATAAGATTTGCTCTAACTAAGTTAGTTACAAGAATCAGTTACAGCATAAGTTGAGAAGCAGTTGTAAAGTTGTTACAGTACAGATACAAATGATCTCATGTGCACAGACCATATGCTTGTACTGGTCTCTCATTATGCATACCAATAGCTGTCCTGCAACTGCCATATAAACCAGATACAACATTGGTAGCAGATGCATCAGATGCAGTTGATATAGATGTAGATGAAGCTGAAGCAGAGTCTGAAGCTGAAGCAGATGAAGCTGAAGCTGACTTATCATTTATGTGCTTGGGGCAACTCTATCTAATACAAATACATGTATCCCAAGGGAGAGAACCCTAAATTTTTGGTCTCTGTCAATTCAATGAAACCGATGAACCACACAAGCTGATTAGATGCATGGGGGCAGAGAGCTCATTAACCGCATATGGGCTTTTTTCTTCTTCTTAGTGTACATTTAACTTGGTATCATGGTGTCATTATCGTATATTCTCGTATTGTGGACTGAAAGGATTGGTATTCTTCATTTACGATTGATATGTAAAAAATATATATATATATTAATAATAATAAATAAATACAGCAGCATGATTGACTTGACGAGTAACGTTCACCGATAAATTTTTCAAAATTTTCTAAGTCCATTTGATATATTTTTTCTATTTCTTTGATGTTCGAAAAAATATGGCCTATTTTTCTAAGATCTTCAATCAACCTTGGTTTTGATCAAATGAATGCTTGTGAATTCTCTTCTATGGTTGTTGACCACACCGTTGGGAACGTTACCCAACCTTATTTTCCAGTTGCAGAAGGTTTTTCAGGCTCCAAGGAGGTCCAGCTAGGGTGTTTTGAATACAATGAGTTTTTTCCGCTAGTTTTCTACAGTTGTTGGTTTATCTGAGTTGGTTTTGACACTATTTAAGTTCTCTTATGGTTGAGTTTTGTCAGCTTTGTGAGCATTCCTTGAGATTTTCTGGGTTTGTGAGACATATTGAGGAAAATGGTAGCATATTGAAGACGGTCAAGTAAAATGATAGCACAACAATGTGCAAAGAGCAAAATTGAGAACCAACCAAACTAATAAATAACCAAGCAAACCAAACTAACTCCTCCCTTCAAGTTATAGGTGTAATTTGGGTGGACTAAAGTAATAAAAAAATTTAATTTAATATTTATTTAGTGCCTGAATACTTATTATACAAAACTTAAACAATTTTCATATTTGTAATTTTATATATATATATATTTTATTTTCAAAAAATGCAATGGTCAATTAAAGACATTTTTGTGTGTGTGTTTGAATTTGGGTAACCAATCCTACTCAAATTATCTGGGATAAATTTGAGCTTAAATTTGGACAAGTCGGTCGAGACAAATCCCTTAGTCTGAAGAGATCCTCAAATTGACCAAACCTGGCCAAGTTGCAGTGCAACTTCAAGCTAGTATTTATAATTTTTGTTGTGGGGTTTTGGGTGAAAAGGCCTTCGTAGTAAGTTTTTGTTGCCAACACTTAACAAACAACACAGATTTTGCTTCAAAGGACACTTGCTTGCACTATGAATACAGTCAATTCTCTCCGAGGAGCTATACTTTCGGGATAAACATGAATAATAAATAAGATTGGAAAACTCAATGATTTTCAAGACTTGTACATGATAATGATGACAATGGAAGCTCATAGAAATAGAACAAAAGAGTCTTGGACTTGTCATGCTGATATAATCTGATACGTATTAAGATTTTAGACTTCTGACAACGACATAAGTTGATTATCGCAAATATTAATACATATATTTCGATACCTGTTGCTTAAAAACCATGAGGCAGACCCTCATTTGGCCATTTTCATTTCTTCATGGTTCTCATTGCTTTTCTATCCTTCCTAATCCAATTCATTGTTAGGAGTTGAACTTGTTATGGGTATCTTGAGTTTAATCTGACAATCTTAAAAATTTAACAAAATTATCGTTTTGCTAATAAACGTCCAAATCGCTGCATAAACTTCCTACTAATCACCATTCCATCACAAAGTGTACTTTGCTTGGACAGTACTCCCAACTATGTATTTTTTAGAACGGAAATGCGTGAGAGCTCGAATATGAATGGCTCGAATGGCTCGAAAATATTCTCTTACCGGTAAGAGAATATTTTTTAGGCTATAAAAATATTCTCTTACCGGTAAGAGAATATTTTCGAGCCATTTGAACCGTGATATTCGAGCTACGTAGCAGTTCCGGTTTTAGAATTCTTTTCTTGCAAAACTAATATCTCCTTTATTCTCCTCCTTTTTATAACAACCTTTACTTTGCTCTCAAGACTCCTATAATTAGCAATTCATTCTTTTCCTATCCACATGAAACTCAAAAAAGTTTCAGAGTTCCATTTCCAAAAATGGCAATCTCACCAACCAACAGCTTCACAGCTCCTCCTCCCATCATCAGCCGCTCCCGAGCTTTCAAGCTTGCATCGGATTGCAATTCATCAGAGTCATCCACACTCCTCTGCAATTTTCTCAGACAAGAAGGCGTGCAATCGATAGATGCGCGAGGCAACACTCTCCTCCATTTTCTCGCCATGTACGGCAATTTATCCGCCTTCCAGATGCTTCTGGGAGATGGTATACTAACCAATGAAGACCTCGCAATAGGTAAATGTTGAATCGTTATTAACTCACCTAAAAATTTAAGTTTAATTTTTTTCAACAGTTTTCGCATCTCTTTTACTTTGATCATCTATTCTGTTTATTTTCTTTTAAATTTTAGTATGTAGATCTTCTATCAAAAAATACAAAATAAAAAAATCAGATTAATCTATTAACCATAACCATATAATCGCGTTGTCTTTATAAGGACAACAAAAATTATATCCTATTATTATTAGATCAATTTTGAATTTTTTTTTGGATAGAAATTCTACACAATCGAATGGCCTAACAAGCTGAAAAGCAGATAATCAGAGATGACAGATTCAAAATACCTCTCCTCAAACTTTTAAGTAATCATTTTTTTTTTTCAACTTATTTAAACTAATTTTTTAAATTAAAAAAAAAAACTCCATAAACTGTACCAAATAATTTTATTGGTTGCCCCACAGACTAAACTCAACGGTCCAATCCACTCGTTGGAGAAAAGCTAAGTTATTTAATTGTTGAGTAGATAATGAGGTTTAAATTTCTAATTATAAAATTTATTATATGTTCTAATATCATATTAACTATTAACTCATTGAAAAATCTTAACTACTAGAGCGAAGGATAACTTTATTATTTATTTTCACTTCACTAGGAAATAAAAAAGGTGACACGGCGCTGCATGAGGCTGCGAAGTTCGGTCAGAAAGAAATTGTGGAGGTGCTGTTGGAGTATGAGAGAGATTTGGTTATGGTGAGCAATAATTCAGAAGAGACTCCTCTATTCATTGCGGCTTCGTGTGGAAAGAAGGATGTTTTCGATCTTCTCATCAAAGATGGA
Source organism: Camellia granthamiana (assembly GCA_036172215.1). Classification (NCBI taxonomy): domain Eukaryota; kingdom Viridiplantae; phylum Streptophyta; class Magnoliopsida; order Ericales; family Theaceae; genus Camellia; species Camellia granthamiana. The sequence goes on from CM069912.1 coordinate 70,948,959, forward strand.
AGAATTCACGGTGATCATTATGTGATGGCGAGAACTGATGGTTCCACTGTTCTTCATGCTGCTATCATGGGAGAATATTTTAGTCAGCTCACTTTTCTTTCTTTTCAATGAATTCAAAATATTTTTCAATTGGTGCTTTCCTCGTTACTTTTATTGAATAATACCACTTATCCTAGTGAGTTTTACGAACTTACTAGACCAGAAGTTTCTCAAACTCAAACATTTACTTTTCTAGTTAGAGATTGTTGGTATTATCATTTATATCTAGTACCACGAGTGAATCGAAAGTTGAATTTACATTGAATTTATAAGTTCATCATCCCACAAAGTTGTTCATGTATGAGTAGAAGATTTGGCCACTCAAAACTAGTACTCATTGATTTATTAAAAAAAATAATGTCGGATTGTGATTTTACTTTGTATGAGACCACTTACACTTATAATGAATTTGTATTTTTTTGTGCATAAATTCTGAAAATCTAGCAATTCTCTTATTTTTTTGAATTTTACGTGAAGCACTGACAAAACCAAAATGATCAAATACGCACATGATTCAAAATTTTAAAATATGCATTTTTTATTTTTTATTTTTTGCATTTTCTTCATTAATCTTTTTTTGGTAAAATGCTAAAAATACCCCTCCTATTGTTGATTTTGAACAGTGCTACTAATACTAGGGATTAAAATGTAACAAAATGCATATTTGAGAGACTATTTGTATAATTAATCCTTTATTTATCTAAAGGCAAACTACTAACTAGATAACTAAATAATTGAATTTAATATATATATATTTTGTGTGAACTAGGTCTTGCTATGAGCATATTGGAATCATTCCCTAAACTTGCTCACAAGTATGATAGCCAAGGAAGGACTCCCTTGGATTTGCTGGCCACAAAACCCTTGTCCTTTAACAGTGGCTCTTCTTATTCCCTGGTCAATTTGGGCAGTAGGCCTTTCATTCCCCTCCAGCTTATTGCAATTTTTGTATACTGTTGTAAGTCCTACCATTACTATATATTAATAGTCTTTTCCATAAATAAAGAAATCGCAATGCATATTTAATGAGATAGATTGTTTATCTCCCAACTATCCAACAAAAATGAGTCACTGTCTCCTACTTGTAAAATTTTTTGCTCCATGATTTGATTTGAAAAATACGTGGAGACTAAGAAGTATGGACACTTCTAAAAAGATAGCATGTCGTGTTTGATACAGATATGACACTCGTTGGACACTTTCCAACACTTAAACACATAAAATATATTACAAGTTTAAATAAAATAACTTGAAGTTCTATGATAAAATAAAAACAATATAAATTTATACTTATTCTCCTCCTTCAGACTTTAAAATTATTATTTTGATTTAAATATTCACACACATATATATATATGATATATAATAATTATTTTTGTAACATAGTATAAATATATAAAATTATGTATTTTACGTGTGTCTTCCACATGTCTTGTCCTACATTTTTTTAAAATTAGGTGTCAATATGTCTATGTCGTGTTATGCCCATATTCGTATCATGTCGTGTCACGTATCTATGCTTTCCTAGCTCAGGGAGTACTCCATCAAAATAAATTTTAGATGGTGTCTTTGTTTATTATTAAGTAGGTATTCCATCGATGGTTTATGGGTGGAAACATGCTGGTGATGAGGAAAATCAACATCAAAATGGACATAATATCTCCAACTTAGGGCATTTGGCAACAAAATTAATCCCAGGTTTGGTTTTTGTTTTGTTTGTTTTTTACTATGAAAAATTAAAAAAAAAAATTCACTCTATGCCCAGTTTTTTCATCTCCCACGTTGAATATGAAATTTATCTTGTTGATCCACGTAAACAAGAACTAAAAAAAAAAAAAAAATTTGAAATTCATTGGCGATATATATAGTAATCAATAAATGTGGCTTTACAAGTCATTTATATATGATTACATATATGTTGCATTTTCAAGAGGAGTTTGTTTTTTTAATCCCTAGCTTATTTTTCTATTTTCACCTTTGTTTTTCTTTCACCTAATTAGTTATTTCTTACCACATGGTTCAAATTCAGAAGGATTCTTAGAGGTTGGTTGCTTTTACTCTTTAATTATGATAAAATTATTATATGATCTTTACTCTTACCCCATTTTATGTGGGTCCTGGATTTATTATGCCATTTGCTCAAAAACACCAAATTATTTATTTGAGTTAGAAAATCTATTAGTATTTTAATAATAATTGATCTCTTATAAACTTGTTACTATGATTATAGATAGGGACTTGTTTCTCTCATTATTCCTTCTCTTCTTTCTCCAAGTTTGTGCTTGGCTTAGAGAAATTGATGATGCAAAGCAAAAACATGAATTTGCACTCGCACTGGCAAAAAAGCTGGTAAATGAAGAGAGTGATTGGAGTCATTACTCAGAAGGCAAATGCTTAGATTCCACTTCAAAAAACTCAAACAAGAAGACAAAGTTAAAGAACCCAATTGTTCATGCAACGAAAAATGGCATCATTGAGTTGGTTAAGGAGATTTTAGAAATATTCCCAGATGCTGCATATAGCTTCGACAAGAATGGAAAGAACATACTACACATAGCTGTTGAGCAGAAAGACAGAGTTCTATATGATTACTTGAAGAAAAATGTTGATCACAAGGATGGGATGTTGTCGGATGTTGATAATGATGGGAACACTGTATTGCATTTGGCAACCAACGTGGGAACCAGTCCTAAAGTTGTTCTTGGAGACTTGAACCAGATGACGTGGGATGTATGTTGGTTTAAGGTACGATTAAATGTATTTAGTTTACCAGATAAATTTCATCGTTTATTATTATTATTTTAGGCTTTCTCTATTATAAATTTTTGTTTCTAAAAGGTGTCGAGCTCTTAAAAGTACCCCTTGCACATGCAGTCCCTCATTCGACACAAACTAGATAACTTTTTAATAATCCACACCCTATAGTACCCTAGCAAATCGACACCAATAATAAGGAACCAAATCCTTTGCCGTTTTTTGTCTTGTCTCTCTGTCCCAAAGCCCCTCTACTATATAGGATTAGAGTCATAGAGAGATAAATCGTATGGAAGAGAAAAATTTAGGAGGGGATAGAAGAAAGTGAGATAAGAGGCTCCTCAGCCCAATAATAAGAATGGAAAATCTTAGTTGTTGTATGAGAACACTTCCTAATAACTCATTGTTCAACAGTTCAACTGTTGAAAAGTTTAGGGCCATCATAATTGGACATGTTACTGGAGAGAAGCCAACCCCTAGTAGTATAATAGAAAAATTACATCCTTGGGCCCTAACCAAAACTTCAAACTAATATATATTCGGTTTACATCCAGTATACCCTAGCAAATCAATACCAATAACAAGGAACCGTATCTTCTGTTCCACTATCCTTTGTAACTTTGTCCCCAAAGCCCCTCATTGATCATGATTAAAGTTAAAGAGATATATTGTATGGTAGAGAAAATATTTGGGACAAAAAAACAAAAGATAGTATGATAGAGGGTCCTCAGTCCCATACTAAGAATGGGAAGTACTAGTTGTAATAAGGGAACAACGTCTTTCCACTAACTTGATGTTCAATTGTGAAAGAAGTTAGGGCCCATCACAATTGCACGTGTTGTTACTAGAGAGAAGCCAACCCCTAGTAATATAATGAAGAAGCTGCATCCTTAAGTTGTAAAACTTCAAACTAACATATATTCGACTTGTTCTTTATTCTTTTCTTCCATAGCGCGTTTGGTACGACTCTCCTCCACACTTTTTGTACCATGAAAACTCTAATGGAATGACAGCAAAAGAATTATTTGAAATAAACCACATAGATCTACGAGACAAGGCCGAAAAAGCTTTCAAAGATATGAACAATGGTCTCATGCTTGTTATTGCTCTCATTGGCACAGTCAATTATGCAGCACTCTTCACCCTTCCTGGAGGTTACGATCAAGACAACCAAAGCAAAACCTATGGCGAGCCCGTTCTTCTTATTCGGGAGGATACAGAGGATGATACTGTGAAGTTCTTGTGGTACATATCTATTGCCCTATTTTCTTCCCTATTCACCTTGGTCGCCATGCTTTCAATTCAATTGTCACGATTTCGTAGCAACGACTTCTACATAGCCTTGCCATTCAGATATATTGTTGCTGTGATGGCTCTTGCTTGCTCCACAATCTTCACTATCACGGCATGTTTGCAAGCCTATATTCTTGATCGCATATCTTTTAATTCGGATTCTTACATGTGGTCTGCTAGTATTTTGATGGCCCTAGTTTACATAGATGCATTATACCTGACCTCTTATTACATGTTCTTTGTGATTGGTTGTTCATTCGCCTATAAAGGTCAGGAAATGTAGAATTTGTTTGTTTAATTGGTATGTATGTGCAAGAATATCAAAGAATTGCTATTTTATATTTGTGACACAATGACTTGTACTAAGATTGTTTGAATTTTTATATTGATTGTAATAAACAGATGTATGCAAGTTTCAATAATACTTGTTCTTCTAACGAGATAAAGTTCATTCACCAAATATTAGTTGAACTGATGGAAATTTAAAGTGCAGTAACTTCAAAAATAATAAATTTCCTCTAAAACAGATTAAAGAATGACGATGTAAGATCAAATTGTGCAACCCTACGAAGATCATTTATCTGTTGAATGAGTGTCATGATATCTATCATGGGACTCTAGGGGTGAGCATGGATTGGTTTTGTATTGTTTAGAGGGGAACCACAAACCAAACGCTACGAGATGTTCCTAGAAATTTGGATAAAATCAAGTTGTAAAAATTGTGGAACTAAACTTCACCAAACTTGTATAGTGTTTGATTAAGCTTTGGAACAACTATTCAAGACAAAAATCAATAACAAATAAACTTGTACAACACATGACACAATGAAAGGACTCATAGATGAAGTTTTAGAAGCAAAGTTGTGAAACTTAAAAATTAAATATGGATATTCGTACACTTGATTTTTTATGAATAATTTTATGGATACTTTTTATGTATGATTTTATGGATGCGTGTTTGATTTATGATTTTTTTTATGGATGCTTCAGGAAAAAATAAATCTTTCAATGTACAGCGATGGGGGCTTAGACAACTCTATTGTAGTTTGGCACCATGATACTAGAGTAATCCTATTTGTATAACAATGTATCACTGAACAGACACTTCACAAGTGGCCCAAATTAATTTCTTGTTATCATCTAATTGGACGGCAATATAATGCTAGAAAAAAAATATTGTTCAGTAACATGGCATTGGAATAATTCAAATTAATTAGCGTTGCATTACCGAATAGGCCTACCACAAATTAAAAAATCATTGTTTGGAAGAAAGTGGCTCTGTAAATGTATAGTAACAAAATGTTGGAGAGATCTACTTTTTTCGGCTGCATAACATCGGAATAATGTAAATTATTTAGCATCGTGTTACCAAAATTAGTGGTGTAAATAGATGAAATAGTTAATTTAGGATTAGTTTTGGTAATATATTGGGGGTGTAATGAGAATTACATTTTTTTATAGTGGTGTAATGATATGGAGGGTGTAAAGAGGTTAAATAGTGGTGTAAGTAGAATCACCTTTTTTTATTTTTTTCCAATTTTACGCATGTGTAAAATTACCTTTAAGGACAAAACACTAAAATTAAATATATTTTATTATCTCCGTACACCCCTTAGTCTTCAATCCCTACTCATCTTCTTCCTTTCTCAATTTTTCTTCTCTCTCACACATCTCTTTTCAAAAAATGAGAATCATAGTATTTTGATCGTAGAAGAAAGCAATGGATGAAGAAACAGTGGTGAAGAACTATCAAAAAAGTGAAATGGTGAGTTTTTTTTTTTATTTGTTTGGTAGGTTTTTGTTTCGTTTTTATGGATTGTTCTTTGACTTTTGTTTGGTGTTTTGAAATCAAACAAAATAAAATAGTCTGGCATCACATTGCCGAATAAAAAATATATTTCTAGTAACCAACTGTCGAATAAAAGATACTTTTTCAGTAACCCAATGTAGAATTTTTTTAATTTGTTCAGCTACTTATTACCGTGTATTTCCAGTTTCATTTTTTTATATTTTTTTTTATATTTTTGCTTGGAAAGATTATACTTCTCCTCATTGCAACAATGCAAGTACTGTATTATTAGTGAACTCCAATCATGAATTCATTACAAAAGAAATTTATTAAGTTTTTTATTTTTTATGAATACGATTTTTTTACGAAACGACAACATATTGCTGGGAAAAAAAAAGTTTGCTTGGTAACATGGCACTGGATTAATTCAAATTCATTAGCATTATATTACCAAACAAGCCTGACACAAATTTAAAAATTATTGTTTGGAAGAAAGTGGCTCTATAAATGTATAGCAACAAAACGCTAGATAAATCTATTTTTTCCGGCAACATAACACCGGAAGAATGTAAATTGTTTAGCACTATGTGACCGAACAGGTACTTCGTTGTGGGCTCCACTCACTGTCTTCCTTGCGTCTTTCTCTTTCCCCTACTGCGTCTCTTTCTCTGTTCCCTTATTTTCCCTCAAAAAACTATTGGTGTAAAGAGATAAAAGGGTTTTGAAGAGTCTTACTGTAGGGTTAGTTTTGGTAATATAATTGGTGTAATGAGAATCACATTTTTTTTAGTGGTGTAATGAGATGGAGGGTGTAAAGAGGTAAAGTAGTGGTGTAAGTAGAATGACTCTTAAAAAAGTGATACATACACACAAAAATGTAACACGAAACATTTATATTATGACCAACTATTTAATTATGAATAATGAACTTCTCATTGTTACATGTACTATATTGTTGCAAAAGTTTTCACATATTACTTTTGTGATATTTTATATATGTCAATGTCTAATATATAAATATATAAATGTAAATTGACATATGTTACTGTATTCATACATTGTCAATCTGTAATGCTATATTACCATTGGATACTCTAATTTTCTAACATATATCGCTTTAATAATATAGTTATATTTGTTAGGAAAAAATTGCGGGATTATATATTATTCTTCTATCAACTTATATTCAATACACATATATATACATGTCATACAAACAAGTGTTCACAACAAACACTTTTAATAACAAACCAAGATTTTTGCAAAACACCTTTATCACAACAATAATTTTACTTTTTTTCCTTCACAGAAAAATCACATTATTAAGGAAAAATGGATTTTGAAATTCATAACAATATGATATCGTCTTCAACTCTTACGCATCAAAATATTTTTATTATAATGAGTTATAATGATGAGTAAGAAGAAAAACAAGAAGATTGTGAAACAAAAACTATAGAAGATCTATTGCAAGTTGCAACATACTCTGCAAGCAAAGTTAGACGAGTTGAAACAAAAATTGTCCTATCTGTTATGAAATTTAAGAAAAACAATGTACCTCATGCATACATTTTGGTCAAATTACAAGAAAAAAAAAAAATCAAATGATGCCCAAATATTATCGCAGCAACTTAATGATACAGAAAATAAGTACATCAAATAAAAAGTTTCAATCAATTTTTGTCATATGTTGATTACTTATAGATGACATAACTTGACAATTTCATGAAAGTGACCTACAAACACTTATAAGCATGAATCTATAAATATCGTGAAAATAATTTTGAAATTCCTATATCGATCGAAATATTAAGTTATAATATCATTCCATTTTTTTTAAAAAATTATTCCACATTTTCTACATAAATAAAATATACTAATGACTAATATTATATTTTTCATCATGCAAGATATTCATGGCACAAAAAACGAGACTGAATAACTCTTGGTGAATAAAAATATATTACATATTGATATTAATGCATTCTTACACCAATAGTATGTAAATAATATGTAATAGTGGGTTCAATGAATTTGTATTATGAGATGAACTATTAAATAAAATTGTGTAATTGTATAATTAATTTCATACCTTCAATTGTATTAGAGGTACGGATTATGAAAAATTGAAGTGAGAAGTTGATAGAAAACGATTTATGTAATACTATATATTTAAATGACCTGTTTATTATTTATTCTTTATGTTAGAAATTGGGCGCACATGTGGCATGACCCATGAACCTTTTGAACCTTATTCATATAAGTTTGAATTTGAATTCAAAACTTATTTGGATAACAACTCATGATATCTATATTTATCATATCAACTGATATGGATAGATTGATATATGGGGTTATATACCAGATTATATATTTTAAATAATATGTAGGATATCAGATACGTTATGTGGTTCTTTTACCCATAACATTTTTTATATACTCTCTCTCTAACTCTCTCCCATTAAGAGAACGATCCAGCCTTTGCACTGTGACTTGTGTGGATAATACTCATATTGTGGTATCACTTCACTGTTGAGAGTTCGTTGTTCGCATTTTTGAAGCATGTGATTTACCCACATGATTCTTCGCTTCATGTTCTATCACTTAAGGTATGATCTGATATTTTTACCCGCTGCGTTATATTAGTTTTGATTTACACTTTAAGATAAGATTATGGTCTCGATAATCTAGCTATAAAGTGATGTTTATGTTTATAAAATTTCTCATTTATAATTTAAATTCTTCAGCCAGTATATGTTCATTTATTGCTTAGTTGTATTTTGGATATAGATCAATTTACCCATACAAATCTCCATACTTTGTATATATATCACATACCAATTTAAGAGACATATATAATTATAATACTAATAGTTGGTAAAAAATCACATGCCACGTGCCCAACCACTAGTCTATTAAAAAACATATTTTAATACATTGTAAAATGTCAATTATCATAAAATTTGTAGTTACGTTCCGTTAGTTTGTACTTTCTCAAATTTTTGGCGTTTGGTATAATGAAAGACAAATATTAACAACTGTCCATGACACTTGTAATATTGGGAATGTGAGAAAAAGTCTCTTGAAGATGTATAAAGAGATTAAAATGTGTTTTGAAATTTATAAAAAATTATATTGAATTTAGTGATAAGTGTTTTGTGATTTATATATTTTTTTGTTCCTGTTTTTTTTTTTTTTTTGGTGCTTTAGAGGCACTTGTTAGTAAGATCCATAACCAAAAACAAGAGTCAATGGAAAATATTTTTTTATAGTTAATGAAAAATAAATTTATTTAGGCACAAAATATTTTTACTTTTAAAAGGTGAAAAATATTTTTCAGACTAAAATCTTACTAATGCTACCACACCATCACAATTGTTATCGCCATCGCCACCACCACCTTTACCCCGCCATTGCACGTTGCCGCTACCATCACCACCTCTTCTTTCACACCATCACCACCGCTATTGTCACTACTACTTTTGTCGCCGCGTCTACCACCTCCACCTCCAACTCATTAATATAATCTCTAATACAATATTTTGAAAGATGTAACCAAATATAAAAAAAAAAAAAACATTTTCTATGAAAAATATTTATAAAAAAAAAGTTTGGTAATTTTTGTTGAAAAATATTTTCTACTAAAATAAATGTAACATTATTGTAATCTCATTTCAACTTAAACGAATATAACATTATTGTAATCTTATTTTCACCTTGCCACATATCACACACAATGAATTCGATCAATCCAGTTGTTTAACTTGCACTCGTTGAGTTGGCAAAATCTTTCATTAGCCTGTAATTTATACAACAAAATTGACATTGTATAACGGCATTTCGAAGAGATTTTTAAATGAGACTTGTTAGCTATTATAATTAATATTATTATATTTTAATCGCTCTAATGAGTTAGTTATTATAATAGCTATTTAAACAAAATTCTTTAAAGCTAATTACATTTGAAGAGTTTTGAGAGGATTTTTAAATAGTTTGTTTGTATAGATAGATAAAATAAATAGCAGCATTGGAGTATATAGATTATAAAAAAAAAATTAGGCAAAATAAAAAATTATCTTTTTTACATTTTAGCTAATAAAAAATGAAGAGTATGATTAGAGTTGTTCTAACACATTAACCCTCTAATGAAATCATAAATTACGAAGAGTAACTCTAACATGCTCTTTAGAGTATCTCGAACAGGAGAGGCATTAATTTGTGGGTGATTATTCGGTAGTCCCAGAGTACGGCTATGTGGTACTCCGAAACTCTTGTATATTTTTCAGCATTTAGAGCATTTTAGGCATTTTGCCTAACCTTGTTACAAAATAGAGTTTCAACTAGGTAGACTAATGTAGGCATTTTGGCTCATCCTCAGTTGACTTATATTTGGAGAGCCTTCAAGGCTAGACAATCAATTTTTAGAGTAGAGTGTTGTTAGTGTACACTATACAAAATGATTAGGCAAAATATAAAATGTAATTTTTAACATATTTTTAGTAGACACAATGCCTATAAGTATTGGAGTTGCTCTTATATTGTACCTATTATTTTACCTAATCAAATCATAATGTCAATGTTTTAAAATGCTAGACAATAATTTAACCCCAACAAAAAAAAAATAAAAAATAAAAATGCTAGACAATACAATAGGCAAACTAGCGACGTTTGGATAGCCAAGAGAGACTAGGCAAATGGTAAATGATTTCTCTCATTAAAAATGTCTACGTATAAAGAGTTTTGTTAAAACAGACATTAATTAAAATAATTAGATAAAATAAAGAGTGCACTTTTGTAATAGGTAAAATGCCATACGGTTTTTTTATTTTTAATTAAAAATGCACTTTTGAATAACACAGTGGGACAGACATGGCACAAAATGAAAATAAACTGTCAAATACCAAGGGGTTTGTAACTAGCTAGGGGTATTCTGGAACTAAAAAGTGATTTGATGTATAAGTTATTACACCCAAGAGATTGGCTAGATATGCTTCTAAAAAGGATAAGCTAGAGCAAATAATGAGGGCGTTTGTTTAAATTTTTTTGAGCTAACTTATAATTTTAGAAAAGTTATTTTAGATCGTTTGATTAAATTTATTTCAAATAGTTTTTAATTCTAACTTATTTTAACTCAAAAAAGTTGATTATGAGAAGCTGCTAATTCCTTATTTCTGCTTATCAGTTTTTACTGTGAATATGTTAATTTACAGTTATATCCTTAAATTTTTTTTTTTTTTTTTTTTAAAAATAGAAAAAGACCCAAATATACTATAGATTATTATTGTTATTATTTTGGGTAAATTACATTGACACCCCTTGAGGTTTGGTCCAATTACTACCCACCCCTGACGTTTTGGAAATTACATTCCTACCCCTGTAGTTTTTTTTTGTTGATACCCAGAACACTCCCAAGGCAAGACCCTTAGGATCCACCCTTACAAGCCAAACTGGGGGAAGCTAGCCGATCCACTTAAACCGTCGGACTTCCACTTGAGTAATAGGAGATTTGAACCCTGGTCAGTAAGAAGAGGAGCATACTCCCTTACTAACTAGGATGGCCCCTTGGTGGTTTACTCCTGTAGTTAATAGTTTCATTTCACAAACTCCTCTGCTTATATAAAAAGTAACAACTCTTAGTAGAAAAACAGAGGAAATTCAATTAAAAAATAAATAAAAATATAAAAAAAAAAAGTAAAGGAAAGGGGAAAAAAAAGAGAAAGTAAAGCAAAGCAAAAAAAAGAGAGTGTATGAGTTTAATATCTTCATTCTGTCTAAATAATTACAATGATAGGAGGGTTAGTGTAATTTCTCAAACGTCAGGGGGCAATATTTATTAAACTCAAATCTCAGGGGTGTAAGTGTAATTTACCCTATTATTTTTTATGAGAAATGTAGACAAATAGTGAATAACAAAAGATAAAAATTAATTAAAAAAGCTACTTCACAACTTATTTAACAAACACTACTCAGTAATTTAAATTTATAATTCAATAGTTACACCAAACAGATTAACAGTTTCTGATTAAAGTCATAATCTATAATCTGTTTTAACAGTTATACCAAACAGAGCCATGTAGATAGATAATTCTCCCCTCAAGTGAATGTCGTGAGACGAGCAAAATTGGAATGATGATAAATTTAAATCTGAAAGTCAACAGATCTTCAATTTTATGTCTCTAGTTAGATCTTAGCGGTAACTAAATTCAACTCAAATTTAGACTACCGGTGATTGTCGGAAATAATCATTTTGTAGGTAATAAATGAAATGATATTGTTCTATCAGCAATGTTAGGTATCATGAAAAAAATTTCATGAAAATGATCATGAAAGATTTGTGACCTTTGGATTACATTTACAATAAAGCACCACACACTAATCAAAGTAATCTAAAAATCACAAATTTTTCATGACCATTTTCATGACAAAATTTTCATGATCTATAACATTTCTCTTGTTCTATTCTCAATTATTTCTATTGAAGATGAACATTTATTGAATTTGTAGATATGGCATAAAAGAATTAACTATCTTATCAGTTCAAAGGCCAAATGATTATAATGAGAAAATCTATTCCTTTATTTCAATATGTAAGTGCATCCATACATACACATTTAAATTTATGTATACAATATACACAAATTTTCTCATTCAGATAAAAGATGACGAAAGTAGAGGTCAAGAGTAGATGGAGATGGTTATAAAACCACCTCTCTTTGTCTCATCCATAACTCTCTTCCCCTGTAAGTGATTTCTGCATGAATTAAAACTGCACCTTCGATCTAGATAGAACATTGAAAATATTCATCAATTTCAATTGAAAAAAGGACAATACAACCACCTCGACAATAGATGAGAACCTCATGGAAAGCTTTGGGTGAATGTAGTTTGGCCAAATTTCCATTAATAACTTGTTCAGCCACTCACAGTGCTCCAATGGTGTTCCTGGCTGTTTAAACATGCAAAAGGATGCAAATCAATTTGATGAAGCACAATTGAAATGTAATTAAAGAAAAGAAAACCCACCGACGTGTGTAGTATGACTTGCTTCCATTTTCTATTCAAATCCTCTACATGGATTTGTCGTTGATAACTACTAATACTGCAGATGAAAAGAATGAAATTTTATGTCAGTGCATTTAAACATCTACCATAATAATCGTATCCTTTCATTCAATGATATCCAGATCATCTGGAAAAGAGGAAAGCAACAGAGATAAAAAGAACAAATAAATAAACTCTATCATAGGCACATGAATTATTTATTTTCAAACAATTTTCAAGAAATTCCGTTATAGGATTGATTCCAATGTCACAAGCAAAGCAAGAACAAGAACCTCAAAAAATCAGCTTACTGGTTTGAATTCAAGTAATTAATATTCAAAAGCTCTGCAAGATAGCTCCCAAATGTTGCAAAAATGGCTAAGAAAGAATGTTCCGGACCTATTCCAACATTAAGACCCATAATAAAAGGGGGCATTTCCTAAATAAGCTAAAATAATAAAAAAATTCTCAAACTAAGCCTAGTTTTAAAAGAATTCCCAAAATAAGCTAACTCGCGGTTGTGAACCGCGAGTTCAACAAATTTCCCCTCTTTCACGTGAATGTTGGTAAATCTTAAATTCGTGGTTACGAAAAGCGATTTTGATTAGGAACTCGCGGTTACAAAACGCGATTTCAATTAATTTTTTTTCCTTTTGAACTCGCTGTTACAAATCGCGATTTCATCCAAAAAAATTTTCTTTTGAACTCGCTGTTACAAACCGCGATTTTATCAAAAAAAAAAATTCTTCTGAATTCGCTGTTATAAATCACGATTTTATCCAAAAATTTTTAATATATATAAAAATGTGAGCAATACAAGACATAAGTTGTTGGTGGCTCAAATGGTTGTGCAATGTTATGCCTTGGCAGTGGCGCGGGTTCAAAATTTCGCCGGGTTGTTGTTGTTGTTTCTTCTTCTTCTTCTTCTTCTTCTTCTTTTTTTTTTTTTTTTTTTTTTTTTTTTTTTTTTTTTTTTTTTTCACTCTATAAATTATATATTTATTATGTAATTTTTTTATCAAAAAAAAGTAAAATATTTGTTTGGTTAACTAAATTTTTTTTCTATAAAACACAATTTTTTTCGAAATGTCAACATAATTATTTAAAAAATATTCAGTGTATTTGGTTTCAATTTTTTGGATTTAGTTGTTTGAAAATTGAGTTTTTTTATTTTCGTATTTTTTTGTTTTTAGTGAATATTTTTTAAATTTTAAACATTTTTTTTGTATTTTTGTATTTTTAGTATTTTTTCAGAAAAATATACTCAAAAAAATATGCACAGTGAAAGCGTACTCAAAAAATGTACTCAAAAAATATTTTTTCAGCAAAATGTACGCTTTTAAAATGTACTAAAATATTTTAAAAGCGTACATTTTTTGAGTACATTTTGTTGAAAAAATTAATATTTTTCTGAAAAATATTAAAAATACAAAAATATTTTTTCAGTACATTTTTTGTATTTTTATGTATTTATTAATTTTTTAAAATATTTTTTCACAAATTTTTAAATTTTTAGATACAAATAACTAAGGTGCATCTAAAAAACTAAAAAAAAAATGTTCAAAATTTAAAAAAATATTTTTCTGAAAAAATACAAAAATATTTTTTCAAAAGCGTACATTTTTTGAGTACATTTTGCTGAAAAAATTAATATTTTTCTGAAAAATATTAAAAATACAAAAATATTTTTTCAGTACATTTTTTGTATTTTTATGTATTTATTAATTTTTTAAAATATTTTTTCACAAATTTTTTAATTTTTAGATACAAATAACTAAGGTGCATCTAAAAAACTAAAAAAAAATGCTCAAAATTTTAAAAAATATTTTTCTGAAAAAATACAAAAATATTTTTTCTATACATTTTTTGTATTTTTTTGTATTTATTAATTTTGAAAAATATTTTTTCACAAATTTTTTACTTTTTAGATATATCTAAGTAAAGTGCATCTAAAAAAGTAAAAAAAAAATATTTAAAATTTAAAAAATATTCACTAAAAACAAAAAAATACGAAAATCAAAAAACTCAATTTTCAAACAACTAAATCCAAAAAACTGAAACCAAATACACTGAATATTTTTTAAACAATTATGTTGACATTTTGAAAAAAATTGTGTTTTATAGAAAAAAAATTTAGTTAACCAAACAAATATTTTACTTTTTTTGATAAAAAAATTACATAATAAATATATAAAGTATAGAGTGAAAAAAAAAAAGAAAAAAAAAAAAAAAAAAGAAGAGGGAAACCTGGCGAGATTTTAACCCGCGACACTGCCGTGGCAAAACATTGCACAACCATTTGAGCCACCAACAACTTATGTCTTGGTTTGCTCACATTTTTATATATATTAAAAGTTTTTGGATAAAATCGTGATTTATAACAGCGAATTCAGAAGAAATTTTTTTTTTGATAAAATCGCGGTTTGTAACAGCGAGTTCAAAAGAAATTTTTTTTTTGGTGAAATCGCGGTTTGTAACAGCGAGTTCAAAAGAAAAAAAAATTAATTGAAATCGCGTTTTGTAACCGCGAGTTCCTAATCAAAATCGCTTTTCGTAACCACGAATTTAAGATTTACCAACATTCACGTGAAAGAGGGGAAATTTGTTGAACTCGCGGTTCACAACCGCGAGTTAGCTTATTTTGGGAAATCTTTCAAAACTAGGCTTAGTTTGGGAATTCTTTTATTATTTTAACTTATTTAGGGAAATGCCCCTAATAAAAGCATTCATGCAAGGCAAAAAGGGGGCATTTCCCTAAATAAGCTAAAATAATAAAAGAATTCCCAAACTAAGCCTAGTTTTGAAAGAATTCCCAAAATAAGCGAACTCGCGGTTCAACAAATTTCCCCTCTTTCACGTGAATGTTGGTAAATCTTAAATTTGTGGTTATGAAAAGCGATTTTGATTAGGAACTCGCGGTTACAAAACACGATTTCAATTAATTTTTTTTTCTTTTGAACTCGCTGTTACAAACCGCGATTTTATCCAAAAAAAAAATTTCTTCTGAATTCGCTGTTACGATATCCAAAAACTTTTAATATATATAAAAATGTGAGCAATGCAAGACATAAGTTGTTGGTGGCTTAAATGGTTGTGCAATGTTATGACTCGCCAGTGGCGCGGGTTCAAATCTAGCCAGGTTTTCCTCTTTTTTTTTTTCTTTTTTTTTTTTACTCTATACTTTATATATTTATTATGTAATTTTTTTATCAAAAAAAAGTAAAATATTTGTTTGGTTAACTAAATTTTTTTTCTATAAAACACAATTTTTTTCAAAATGTCAACATAATTGTTTAAAAAATATTCAGTGTTTTTGGTTTCAGTTTTTTGGATTTAGTTGTTTGAAAATTGAGTTTTTTGATTTTCGTATTTTTTTGTTTTTACTGAATATTTTTTAAAATAAGAAGAAAAACGAAAAAAAGAGGGAAACCTGGCAAGATTTGAACCCGCGCCACTGGCAAAGCATAACATTGGACAACCATTTGAGCCACCAACAACTTATGTCTTGCATTGCTCACATTTTTATATATATTAAAAGTTTTTGGATAAAATCGCGGTTTGTAACAGCGAATTCAGAAGAAAATTTTTTTTTGATAAAATCGCGGTTTGTAACAGCGAGTTCAAAAGAAAATTTTTTTTGGGTGAAATCGCGGTTTGTAACAGCGAGTTCAAAAGAAAAAAAAATTAATTGAAATCGCGTTTTGTAACCGCGAGTTCCTAATCAAAATCGCTTTTCATAACCACGAATTTAAGATTTACCAACATTCACGTGAAAGAGGGGAAATTTGTTGAACTCGCGGTTCACAACCGCGAGTTAGCTTATTTTGGGAATTCTTTCAAAACTAGGCTTAGTTTGTGAATTCTTTTATTATTTTAGCTTATTTAGGGAAATGCCCCGGCAAAAAGCATATTTCAACATGGAAATGTAAGCTTCCATGTCTCAAAGTGCAAGAATTAGGGCTGACATGTTCCTGGATGTTGGCATATCTCTTACAATAGTAGTAAGATTCATGCTCAACTTGTAATATTGACTCAGATGATGTTACTTTAATTAAAAACAAAAAATAAAACAAAACAAGAAAAGAAGAAATTATCGACAGACTCATCAATAGTAAAATTTTGAAAACGTACAAATGCAGATTTGAATTAAGGGCATTCTGTGCTCTTTGAGAATTAAGTCAGTGTTAAGTCTACACAAAGAGCACTTGTCAACTCTTCTGACACATCGGCCCACCCACATGGATTGGACCAATACTTAATTATGGCTTTTATGTATAGGGTTTTTTACTGGCCGGTCCTGAGTTTTTCACTTATTCCCCTCTTAGTCCTGACTTTTGATCATGTGCACCAACAGGTCCTGAGATTTTTTTTTTGTACCGTTTTACCCCTCCCCTGTTCTGGCGCGTTTCTATTTGGATTTTCCATCAAAATATTGTGTTTGTGATTTGGATTTCTGTGGAACTTTACGATTTACTGCTGTATCTTCGCGATTTGTAGAGCTTCGTGATTTCTGATTTCACGATTTGTGGAGCTTTGTGATTTCTGATTGCGCGATTTGTGGAGCTTCGTGATTTCTGATTTCGCGCTTGGTGTATCTTTGCGATTTGTGATTTGCGATTGTGTGTTTGGTGATTCTTCGTATTTGTGATTTCGCGTTTGGTGTATAGTTACATTTTTTGATTTGCGGTGTTGTGGAGTTAGGTCAACTGGTATGTTTGATTTTGATTTCAATTTCAATGTTTTGGTTTTTTTAGTTTGAGTTGGTGATTTTGATTTTGTGGTGATATTGTTGTTACTCTGTTGTTTCTGTTGCGATTGAATTTGTGTTTTGATCATGATATTGAAAGTTTTCAGATATGTATTTGTTGATTGAATTTTAGATTTTTATTTTTTTTGGTTACGAAATTGTGTTGATTGAACACAGGTGTTGGTTTGTTATTTTATACAGTGATAATTTTATCACTGTGTATTTTGGGGGTGATGTTGGATTAACTTTTTCAACAGTGATAAATTTATGAGTGAGTATGGGAATAGGAGATAATTTTATCACTGTATTTGATTTTGTTTTAGAGTGTTTGAGTTGTTTTATGAAATGTAATTGTTGTTTGTTGCAGGATTTATAGTGATGGAGAATTGTTTGTTTCTTATGTGCAAGTTTAGAGGTGTGACATTGGTTATCAAGTATAATGATGGATTTAATTTCAAGGATTTAGTATATAAATTGTGTGCAAAGTGGAGTGAGTTAGTTGATAATTCTTTGAATATATCGTATTCATTGGCTGGACATTCTTCTTGTGGTATAGAAAGTGAAGAGGATTTGGAGGTTATGGTTGGACTGGCACTTTCTTGTGATATTCATCGGATTGATGTTTTTGTAAAGTGTTGTTCTTTGGGTGAAGGTTATATGATTTGTGATGGTGAAGCTAGTAGTAGTAGTAGTAGTAGTAGTGTTGTTTGTGAAACTGATTTTTTGCCTTCATTTTATTCAAATCAACAGAAACCTTTGCTCTCTGATGGGTGGGTTAATTGTATGAAAGGAGTGGGACAAAGGTTTGCTCAAGGAGTTGTTGAATTTCGAGATGCGTTGTCAAAGTATTCTATTCATTCCGGTTTTAATTTTGATTTTATTAAGAATGATAAGGATCGTGTCACTGTTCATTATAAGAGAATGGCTGATTTGGGATGTTTATGGAGCGTGCATGCTAGAGTGGAAAATTATAGTAAAGCTTTTGTTATTAAATAATTTGATGATGTTCATACTTGTGGATCTTCTTTTCGTACAATTAAACATGCTAGGATGACTTCAAGTATGATTGGTGGGCTAATTTCTAGTGATATTCGTAACAAGGCTTTGACATCGGTTAGTGAGGTGGTTTGTGATTTCAAGAACTATTATGGAACAGAAGTTTCTTATCGGCGAGCTTGGATGGGTGTTAAAAAAGTAAGGGGTCTTGTTTTTGGTGACTATTCATTATCATTTGACGATCTTCATTGGTATGTTGATGCCGCTAATGCTTGCAATCCGGGGAGTGTTTTTGATATGGAATTTGATATTGATAGTAAAGGAAGACATTTCAAATGCTTGTTTTTCGCTTTTGAGGCATGTATTCATGGTTTCAAGTATTGTGGGCCTGTGTTGATGCTTGATGAAACTTTTTTGAAAGGAAGACACAAAGGTTGTTTATTGGCTGCTACGGCGAAAGATGGTAACCAAGGTATATTTTGTGTGTATGTGTTATTATTATTGAAATAGTGATAATTCTATCATTTTTGTTACTGGAGAGTGCTGATAATTGAGTATGGTCAATCTATTAGTGATAAATTTGTGCTGTATACTTTTTGTTAAATTTTTATATTTATACAGTGATAAATTTATCTATGGCTTGTGCTATATGTTATATACTTTGTGTTTTGATTTTCTTTTTGTAATCTTTTTTGATTTGTTACTGATAACTTGTATATATATATATTTTGTTTGTAGGTTTGTATCCGTTATGTTTTGCGATTGTTGATGGTGAAAGTTATGACAGTTGGCATTGGTTCTTGTCAAAGTTATTAGGTATTTTGACTCCGGAGAGGGATATTGCGTTTGTTACTGATCGACATGGAGGTTTGCTGAAAGCTTTAGCTGAGGTCTTTCCGTTTTCTTCTCATTCTTTTTGTCTAATGCATTTGAAGACAAACTTGAAGACTTATTTGTCAGTGAAGAGTCGTGAATCAAAAGAGTATCAAAAGAGTATTTGCTTACTCTTTTTAGTAGATGTGCATATGCTCCTACTATTGAGTTATTTAATGAGCTATTTGAAGAATTTAAGGGTCGTTGTGGTCGTAATGTTGAGAGGTTTCTTGAGGATTTGCCTAATGAGTGTTGGTGTAATGCTTATTTTCAAGGCAAGAGGTATGGTGAAATGTGCACAAATGCTGTGAAATCTTTTAATTCATGGATTAGGGGATGAACGCCATTTGTTTTCAACTAGTCTTGTTGATGCTATACGGGTGAAACTAATGGAGCAATTTTCAAGAAGGAGAGAAGTTGGGAATAAGTGGAATCGTATTGTTTGTCCTTTTGCAGAGAAAAAGTTGGAAGAAGCTTTTAATGATACAAAAGCATGGATAGTTAAGAAATGTAGCGATGACATTTATGAAATTCAATTGGATCATTCAGTTATGGTTGATATTGGGAAACGTTGTTGTTCTTGTCGATTGTGGGAAATTGATTTTTTTCCTTGCAAACATGGTTTTTGTGCTATAAAGAGGAGTGGGAAGGATCTGAATTGCTTTCTTGATGATTACTACCGTGTTAGTAGTTATTGTGATTCTTATTCACATTCTATCTATCCAGTTCCTAGTATGTGGAAGCCAAATGTAGTTGTTGATGATGATGTTGTTTTACCTCCTCTTTGTAAAAGACCAGCTGGACGTCCAAGAACAGAGAGAATACCTTCTAAGGGCGAAATCAAGAGAATTAGATGCAGTATGTGTGGAAATATGGGAACTCATAATCGGAAGACATGTAAACAAGCTTTGTTTTAGTTGTATTGATTTTAATTGAATTACTTTGTTTGAGAGTTGAGAGGTGTTACTTGCATTGAATGATTGAGTATTTTTTGAAAGATGTATCATTTTGGTACTCGCATTAAATGATTGAGGAATTTGTTGATCAGAAATTATATTTTTTGCTGATATTTTTACAGGATTAAGTTTTACATATTTATATTATTTGATTTGAGTTAAATGTAGTTGTTGTTTTTTGGTGTTTTATAAAGTGATAAATTTATCACTGGTTGGTTTGGACAAGTTGATAGCTTATTTTTTTGTAAGAATGATAAATGTATCATTAATGTGGTTCTTGAATTTTGTTATTTTGAAGAATAATAAATTTATCACTTATTGTGTGGGAAGAGTTGATGGTTTATTACATTTATGTCAGTGGTTTATAAATTTATCACTGTCATATCCAAGCAAATGTTCTTTTCTACAGTGATAAATTTATCATTGTATGGAGTTATCTAGTTTTCCCAGGAAAAATTTCCACAATACAAAGGTGTAGATCAAATCTCTAGAATACATAATTGCATATCTGCTGTGTTAAGTGCTTTAAAAAGCAACTCTGTTTGGTTATGCTCTGTAATCAATTTTCTACCTGTGTGTTGGAGCATGATGTTTGGTTTCGTTTTCAAATCAATTTTCTACACTCTGCAGAGAGAACTCTGATGCACGGGCGCCTTTTTTTCCACCCGGTTGTCCACTCGGTAGACCACCCGGATGTCCACCCGGATGTCCGGCTGATTTCCAGATTTTTTTTTTTTTTTTTTTTGCAATTGATTTACATAATCGGGACAAATATTTTCTGAATTTTTTTAAATTTTTTATGTGCTTTAAAATAATTTTGAGTTGTATGTTTAGTTATGAGTTGTAAATTTTTGTATCACATATCAAATGTCACATCAATAATTCCCCACTCAAATCAAACCTCTTTTCCAAAACTATTTTCAAAACTCTTTACCAAATAAATTTTCTACACTCAAATCATAATTCCACAACACACAAACTCAAAATACAACTTATACTCTCAAATCACATTTACAAAACACAACCAAACGCTACCAAAATTTTTTAAATCGACTACGATGTTTATTTGGTTTAGCAACAAGTTCTCAGTCTGCATACTGTTTTGTGGTCACTCAGAAGCTAGTTTTGGATGTTTGAGTTATTTAACTGAAGTATCAAATGGTTTTGATTATTCAGAAATCACCAAGGATGGCATGTTCTTATATTCATTCTCAAAGTTGGGAATATCTACAAATTGTAACAGTATTTTAATTTCCAATTTGGACAATGTAATAGTGCTTGTGTTTTAATTTTCAATTAGGTAAATTTTTTATTATTTTTTATAGTGTTTTGTTTACTTGAATTGGGGAAAAAGAATGAAAGAGGGAGAGAGAGTCGCTGGTTTTTTTGTTTGAACATTGGTAAATTTATCAGTGTTAACAGTGATAAATTTGTTGAAACAGTGATAAATTTATCAGGGTAAACAAAACACTATAAAAAATAAACTTATCAGTGTAGTGACTCCAAACCTGTTATTAACCTTTAAATTCAACACAAATACTCAGATTAGAAACAATTTTTTGAAAGAAATTTGGATAACAAGACTGATATGAAAAACCAAGTCTGGTAACGATATGGCTAAAAAAGACTGAATGTTTCATTGAAGCAAATTTGAGATTGTAACAAACAAGCATTGTCCATAACTTTGACATTGTAACAACCAAGCATTGTCCATAACTTTGACATTGTAACAACGAAGCATTGTAATATTCATTGGATTAAAGTGAGAACCAAAATCATCAAAATACAAGTAACACTGTAACATATCAAAATACAGGTAACACTGTCTGTTTGTTTTCTTCTATTCCAGATGTGTTGATTATTGCAGAGGCAAGTCATCAATGTTTTGATCAGGTATTTGTCGTTGAGCAGCTTGTTGGTCAGTCAAGAAGACAGTTAACATATCAGCTCTCAGTTGATTGCATTCTTCCTTGGTAAAAGTAGGCATTATGTTGTTATTGGAAACATATTGCCTTATGATGTAGCAAACAAGGATTCCGCAATCAAGCCTGCAAAAACATTTTGAAAACAAAATATTATAATTTGGTTTTGTTGCTTTTTTTTTTTAATAATAGTGTTTTGTTATTGATAAACTTACGATGTGTCATCATGCTGTGGGCTGTTGATGACGTTGTCTATCTGCTGTTCAAATTTAGCAGGGTGAATGAGAGTTGGGTTCTCATGCTTTATGTATTTTTCAATAATCTGTCTCTGCAACATAATCTGTCTCATGCTTTATGGATTGGGTTCTTGTCATTTGGTTTGATGATCTTTGCATGCTCACATATCCAATACTGTTGAGGACAAAAAAAATGTTATAAATTAGTTTTTAGTAAATGTAAATATTATAGTTTCAAGTTGTAAGTGAGGTATTTACTTACCAATAAGATGATCACACATCCGCAGACTCTATTAATTTGGTTGATGTTGCGTGCTATTGATCTTGTAAGATGTTGTTTTGCTGCGCTACACCAATCATAAGACTTCATTTCGTCAATATTCTCAAGGTATTTCTTGAACCCCCAACCAATTGTTGTCCCAGTACCCGGATACAACAAAAGCAAACAAACCAGAAGGCACACAAGCCTAACGACATCTTCTACATCTTCATTGTCGTTGCTTCTCAAAAGTTTCGTTATCAACTTTTGGATTGAAGCACTTGTCATTCTGCTCTCGGTTATTTTCCTTCTTTGCACCATAGCTACCTCATTTTTTCTTCCGTATGCAAGATTCATCTTCTTCTGTCCACATGCAATCCCAAAAATTAATTTGAAGTCATTTCTTTTCAACTTCAGCTTCTTCCCAGCAATTTCAAATGTGGTTCCATCCATTTGGTAAGTTTGTAAAATTTTTGCAACCACATCATCATATTTAATTGAATCTTTTCTTTTAACTTTGTTTTCACTCAATGTATCAACCAGAAGTGAAAAATGTGTCTTTCTCAATACTGTCAAATGCTCCTCTCTGAGTTTTGTTGTCTTGAAAAATTTGATAAGAGATTGAATGTTGGAACGGTAGACATACTTTGCTTCATTATCATGTATTTGTTCAGTCCTAGTTTTTCTTCCATCAATTTTTTTCTTCCCTCTTGGTTTGTGGAGCTCTGTAGGTTGTTTCAGTGGTTCCTGTTTGGGCTCCTCATTGTCAATGTTAGATTCAGGTTGAACTTTTAGTTGATTTTCAGTTTCATGTGTTGTTGGCTCTATAACAAACTCAACTTTTTCAATCTTTTTCTTCTTTGAGAAACTTGTTTCTCGACGATGTGATCTTTTACAATGACTGGCATCATCTGTACAAAAACATTGAGCATGAACATTAAAAATTAAGAAGAATTTTATCACTGAACTAGGCAAACTAAAAAGAATTTATCACTCTATTATGCAAATTAAGCAAATATATAATTGTATAGCAAAGTTTAGATTCCAAATTGCAAAAGAACATGAAGTATCATGATGAAGATGAAAACAATTGTATAGCAAATTTTATCACTGAATTAGCAAAAGTAAGAAAATGAATCATTGTATAGCAAATGAACATAAATGTATGATTATTATGACGTTGAATATCACTCATAAATTAATACTGTATGGTACAGATTCAAAATAGCTTCAAGTCAAATTGTATCACTCAATTATAGTTATGAGAGAAGAAGGGAGGCAAATCTATCATTATAACAAATTTTATCACTCAATTAAGAAAATTAAGCAAATCTATTATTGTTGTAACAAATTTTATCACTGAATTGGGCAAAGTAAGCAAATCTGTTATTGTATATCAAATTTTATCACTGAATTAGCAAAAGTAAGCAAATCCATCATGAAGATGTGATTATTATGAAGTTGAATATCAATCATAAATTAATACTGTATGATACACATTGAAAATAGCTTTAAGTCGAATTTTATAACTCAATTACAGTTATGAAAGAAGAAGGGAAGCAAATCATCATTATAACAAATTTTATGACTCAATTAAGAAAATTAAGCAAATCTATCATTCTCATAGCAAATTTTCTCACTGAATTAGGAAAAATAAGCAAATCTGTTACTGTATAGCAAATGAACATGAAGATGTGATTATAATGAAGTTGAATATCACTTAATTATAGTTATAAAAGAAGAACAGAAGATGAATGCAACTCACGTTTGATTCGCATGTTTGTTGAAGATGAATCAAACAGGGAATATAGATCGAAACGGTGGAGGATTTGCTGGGATCTGTTCGGAATCAGAATATAGATCAAAACAGAGGTGATTTCTTTGGAAACGATGAGAGATTCAGGAAAATCTCTTCGTTTGGTTTGATTTCCAAATCGCAAATCGCCTTAGAATAGTTTCCAAACCAGAACAATGGAGAAGGAGCGTGTGTTTCACAAGCACAGGGGGAGACCCCGTGATATGTTATTTGCTTCACGCGTGTTTTGTGACATTCAGGGGTAAAATTGGAAAGTGAAATAAGACAGGACTTGGTGGGTAATAATTTATTTGCATGGGACCGGCTGGTAAGTCCCCCTTATGTATATACTATCTAGGGTATGGAATTCGCTACTCATTGTCTTCTGTTTTTGCATGTCCCTCAATGTTTTTAGAAAACACATTTTTTGGGTGATTTAGGAACTAATTACATTAACGTTGTGTTTTGTTGAAGAATTTAAGAAGGGATTTGAAAAGGGAAAGAAAAAGGAAAAGGGAAAAGGGAAAAGGGAAAAGGTGTGTGAAAGTAAAATATAAGTATATTTTATTCACATTTCACCTACTTTTTTCCTTTCGCTTTCCAAATCCTTTCCTAAATCCCCCAACTAAACACAGTGTAAAAGACCATAAAAATTTATCTTCATTTTCATCATGCAACATAGTGCTCCCGTCTATGCAGTATGTACACATAGGGGCCCTTGCGATTGAGTAGCCTAGCTAAACCATATACGAACTACATCGAGCTAATTGCTCCAATGAAATCATACCTGTGATTTACACTTCACAGACAGCAAGTAAAAACAATGTCATAGAATATTGTAATGGGATACCTACTGTAGAGTTGTTTTTACAATAGCATAAGAATTGTGAAATCAGAAATAAAGACTTCCAAGATTAACTTAATCAAGCAATACAATGAATTCTGTGTCTGCAAATGTATTCAGCTTTACAGGGCAAAAGATTTCTGCTTCCCCCCATCCACTGAATCTCCAATAACGCTGTTGAACCTCACTATTAGAAATGGGCGTCCATGTGGCATGACCATTTCAATGCTTTGAATTTATAACTGTAACTCCTGCATTAATGGGGTTTGTAACTCCTGCTTTTATTGCAGAGGTTAATGGTGTATTAATGACCAGCCATAAAGGCTGAAGGCTTTTCCTCTCTCCCTTATACATGTATAAATTGAGACCCTCCTATCAAGTCCAAAACACAGAAATTTCCCATATTCTGACTCTCTCCCAAAAACAACGATCAAAGCCGTTTGCACTGTGATTTGTGTGGGTGATATTCACTGTTGTAATATCACCTCACTGCTGGGTTGACTGATCAGATTCAGGAAGTACGTGATTTACCCACGAGATCCATTCTATTCAGACTCTGCAGGAAAGGTATGACCATAATTTTTATTCCACTGCATTATACTGCTGATTTACATTGGTATCAGAGCACAGTTGGGTATTTTCGTGTTTTCTTAATCATGTATATATATATATGTACACATTATATAGCATGAATTGTTTGTAAATCTACATTATGATGCTATTGTATGGAATTAGAATTTTTTATCATACTTTTAGACATGCCATAGTAAGTGGGAGGTTATTCGGTTGAGAGAAATCTTTGTAGATTAACTCCCGAAAACCAATATTTTGCACATAAATTAAATTAAATTTTGGATAATTGTCACTTGTGGCGCAAGAGATGATTACGAGCATAGTGGATTTTCGATCTTGCGACTTGTGTAATATTGTCACTATTTAACTTAGATTTTTGTGGCAAAATTATATTATGTGAACAATTTAATCCCATTCTTTAGATGAGCAAAAGTCTTGGAGACTTTAGGTCAAGCCTTAATTGAGCCAAAGTAAGAAACATGACTCAAAGTCGCCGTGGTTTTGTTGCCTTGTTTGGCACAATAAAAACTAATGTGTGCGCTATGGTTAGCGGCACACTACGTAGTTTTGATTGGCGAGTTTTGGAGTTGTGAAATTAGTAAGCCCTCAATAGATCTATATATGATCTTGACTATTGAGCTGCGCGGATCGACTCTGTAATTTGACTTGTAAATAATGTTACATCATTGGATGAAGTAACATTCAAGAGTCACTTCATCCAAGAAATGTGAGTTTAAATAAATTAGTCATTAAGTGTAAGATGAGTAGCCAGTATGAGCAGTGTTTTGCTCTCTACCCAATTATTAGGAGTGGATGGAGCAAAATTTCATGCACTATAATAGTGTGCGTTGAAATATCACTAAGTGAAAAAGATTAGCGCTTAGAAGCTGCAAAAATCTATTAACACTAAGTGAAAAGATTAGCGCTTAGTGGTTGCAAAATCTATTAGCATTGCCAACTTAAGTCTGGACACTTACTGTTTCCACACTTGAGTGTGAGACATGAGGAAGGGCTTCTTTGTATGATTCCTTAGCTAGGCTAACGTTTTTGAATAACGTTTACCACTAAGCGCAAACATTGCAGCATAGTAATGAAAAGGTTAAGGCCGACAAGGTTGTTATGACTCTAAGAATTTGACGCATGGCTCGTGAGAGCATTGTGTTGACTTAGACTCTTTAGCCTAATTCGCGCTTAAGTTACTTCAGGAGCTGTCATAGTTGATAGCTTATTCTCTCCTTTTTGTGGATAGTAGAATTAATTGCAAGTAACTATGAAGCGAGAAATAGATATGGCAAGAGGAGTATCATTATCTTTCAACTAGATGCATTAAAGGGTATGGAGAATAAAATTGACTTGAAGGTGTAGGGGATTAGCACTTACTAGTTAAATTTGCGACTTAGGCGCACTTGATATCTCCATGACATCCTTTTATGATCTAATGAATATGAATTAGTCGTGAGTCATTACCTAGTTGGGCCAAAACCTTTAAAACTTGTCTTCGAGAACTCACACATTAAGATGATTGGAATTAGTTTATGACATTGGTCATGAACCGGTGGCTTATTATACTTAATCACATTAATGAGAAGATGCATGGATGTTTTGAGTAGGCCCTCTAGGGCCCACTCGCTTGTGACATCCTGCTCTCTTATGAATGTGTAACTTTGTTCGCAATGGGTGCGCACATGTAAGTAGGAAAGCCGTAAAAGGTCATTTGTTTTGGCGCATTTAGTCCACTGTGATTTTTGTGACTAGATATGTGTAAGGGTATGATAGCTAAGCCTCAATCTCAACACATTTATAGATTACGATACGCATCTGAGTCAAGACTATTTGATCTCCCATAAGTCAAAAGTTTTGAGATGATTTTTTGACATTGCACATATGAGGTTGAGATCAATTAGATAACAGCTTTTGTGCTTTTAGTTTTGACCAAGGTGGCGAGTATCTATTTGAGTTATTTTAGAAAACTCTGTGAAAAGAGATGGATGCTTAGAAAATTGATTATTCCTAATACTCAATAACACAATGGTGTAGTAGAGATAAGGAATTAAGTATTGTCAATGTTAGGTGGATAATGGCGCAAAATGTTTCCCAATTGGGAATTGCACTAGTTTGTTGCCTATATCCCTAACTAAGTGCCCTCCATATCAGATTTTACACTCCATTTTGAGTAATGGGTTAGCAGAGAACCATCTATGGGTGATCTGTAACCGTTAAGCAGCTTATCTTTATTCTACTTCTCATAAGATTGCGAAGTTAAGACCTAGGGTTCTATAGCACATTATTGTATACTGTCTTACAAACACAAAGGGTCGTGTGGCGCATTATTGTATGAGGTCATGCAAAACCTCCGGGTCATGTGCATATAAGTAAGCAGCTTTGTGGTAGTGTAACTAAGTCACATAAAGTTTTCTTAGTAAAGGTGATGTGAATAAAGTTTTGGAACTCTATAAGATAGAGAATTCTAAACATAGCGCTTTATGTAGCCTAGTTGAGAATGGAAAGAAATTTCCAATATCCTAGGGACAGTGGGAGCGATATGCCTACTAATGGATTACTCCATTAGAGAAGAATACTCTACATTCTTAGTTGCGTGGTAGCGAATGTGAAAATTTTCCACGTCATCACTGGGTGATTGAGAGGGAAACATTCATGATTTCTCCGTAAGAAAATAAAAAGCCTAGGATAATGCCAAAGGCTCTAGTCCCCTGTTTTTAGAAAGTAGATTAATGTTGCGCAGTTTAAGACAAAGACTTTGAGGATTAACCATTTCTATAATTTGGTTGACTTTCCATTATGAAGCGAAACTGTTCTAAAGTTATGCATAATTTGGATAATCATTGTTGAGGCATAAGGCTCGCTAGATACCGAAAAGTCGCACTATTGATGAAAGTGTAGACCATGAGAAGACTTCCTCCTGGGGAGTGAGGTTATTTTGACTTAAGCTATGATTGACATAAGTTCGGAATATTGATTTGTAGACATTGTGACCCAACTTTCTCGTTAGAGAATTGGATAAGTAGATCCGTAGGGATTTACCTTCTGCTTTTATGGTGAAAAGTTAGGAGCGCAAAAAGGTTGCTAGTTCCAATAAATCTTTTACAGCCTAAAACAGTTATCCAAATAGTGGTTCTTAGATTTCGTCAAGCCATGATAGACCAACGATGATCGATGAAGACCACTGAGGCATGATCAATGGTCCAAAAGAAGTTTTTCCTTACTTAGTCATTATGAGCCAGGAATTTATAGGGTTGTCGCCACCTAGGGTGGGCAGTCCTCTGTTTTAGATATGATGGACATGGGTGATGTAATTTATATGCTCGGATGTACGATCCTTAGGGATTGTTTTGGGAGAATTCCTATTTTGTCTTCGATGACTTACATAAGGAATATCCTAGAATGATTCTAGATGAAAAATTACAAACCCATTGACTTACCTATCGGTAAAAGCCAGAACCTTAGCTATTGAGTGAATCCTCGGATTGTCTTTGGGAGAAACAGATGACCTATGTTCCTTGAATTCTTCTTTGTTGTGGGAGCCTAAAGTACACTATGTGGGCGTATTCGGCATGATAAGTGTTATCTTTGGTAAATGGTCAACTGAGTTGTTTAGACATTGACCTTGCTCATTAGATTATGGATAAAATGCTTTACTAGTAGCATATTAATTTGCTCCTTGTAAGATTCAATGCGCTAGTTGGGCGCATCTGTGCTAGTTGGGCGCATTAAGAATGAACGCAAATTGGTCACCAAAATATCTTTAAAGAGGTTATTGCGCAAGAGGTAGTGATCTTAAATCACTTCATGTGAGGCGCACATGGTGGATTCCGTTGTATATACTTATCGCAAGAGGTGCTGATAAGGCTTATGTTTGAAATCTAGAATAGTGATCTTGAATCACTTCATGTGAGGCGCACATGGTGGATTCCATTGTATATACTTATTGCAAGAGGTGCTGATAAGGCTTATGTTTGGAATCTATAATTGCGCAAGCTGTGGTCAATTTTTTTTAAATCGATCACTTATTTTGAGATGATAGGATGTTGACACTATTATGGTTTGTGTCATAATGATTAGCAGATGATGATGTCAGCAGGCAAGATTGGCTCACTCACACGAGCAATCGCCCTTGGCGCTTGGGAGCGAGTAAGGATGAGACTAGAGGTTTATTTTTATTTGGAGCCAAGAGAGGCTTAAATCATCCACTATGCATGTCGCCTTGGTTACAACCAAGATGAGGTCGTGTTAAGGACCAAACATGGATATTAGTACCCACTTTCTATGTTGTGCCTGTTATGATTAGCCAGATGCGAGATCTCATTTGGCGCCTGGAAGGCGAGCAAATAGAGAATTCGGGTTAGGCGCTAGAAAGCGACTAGACTAATATCTGTACGGTGTATCGAGTATGACGTCACTCTTTATGGAAGAGTTACTCCACTGTAGCATGTATTCATACTATATCTGCTTGGCGACCGAGTAATGAGGTGAGAGAATGGATCCCTGTTTCCTCACCGTATGAGTCTTACGTGTCATTATTGATATGACTTTCATTTATGCAACATTTTGTGACTTTTGACTATGTCATAAGGTAAGGGGTTGATGTTCTGCTACTTTGGTATGTTGCCTGCGGTCATGTATGATTCGGCCTTAAGGGACATCACTGGGAAAGCGGTCAATCCTAAACTAAATGGCATGAGGGCAAAGAGAAGATCATCTAGTATTACACCACTGTTGTATATTCACTGCCGGCAACTCACATCGCTCTGTATGAGAGGCGAATTGAGTGTGAATATATTGCAAGAATTGAGAGGGTCAAACATGCTCTTTTTGAGGGATTAGAGATGTTTTTTGGACCGGTGTAATTAGATGGGTCTGGAGTATATGAGACACTATTTCTGTTCTTTTTGGGTTAATGTCTCTATGCTGGCTCATTTTGAGTTTCTAGTATAGAACTCCCACATGCAAGTGTTCTCAGCAGTCGCACGGTGCATTGGCTAGTATGAGATTGTTTTTTTTTTTGGGAGATTGAGATAGAGATGTGGCAGTGTCATGCCAACTCATGTGCGAGTGGGAGATGTTAGAAATGGGCGCCCATGTGGCATGACCATTTCAATGCTTTGAATTTATAACTGTAACTCCTGCATTAATGGGGTTTGTAACTCCTACTTTTATTGCAGAGGTTAATAGTGCATTAATGACCAGCCATAAAGACTGGAGGCTTTTCCTCTCTCCCCTATACATGTATAAATTGAGACCCTCCTGTCAAGTCTAAAACACAGAAATTTCCCATATTCTGACTCGCTCCCAAAAACAACGATCAAAGCCGTTTGCACTATGATTTGTGTGGGTGATATTCACTGTTATAATATCACCTCACTGCTGCGTTGACTGATCAGATTCAGGAAGCACGTGATTCACCCACGAGATCCTTTCTATTCAGACTCTGCAGGAAAGGTATGACCATAATTTTTATTCCGCTGTGTTATACTGCTGATTTACACTCACTAAACATACTAGTTTCTTTTAGCTCATATTTTAGCCAAATAGCCAAAAAGTCATCCTAAAACATACTAGTTTTTTTTAGCTCATATTTTAGCCAAATAACCAAAAAACTACTAAATTAGCTTGTTCCCAAACGAGGCCTCAGAAAAGTAACTTTTAGGGGTCAGTGGCACATGGGATGTGCACTAGCCTATAACTTTTATAAGTTTCAACACATCACCTAATATTACTGAATTTGGCAAATCATGAGGAGAGAAAGAAAACAAAATATACGTATACATACATATACATAAAGATAATTAAAAGTAGTTATGGAAGCAAGAGAGAGGAGTAGGAGAAACACACACACACACACAAAAAAAAGCAGACATCAAACTTGGAGTGCCCATCATAATGGCCTAATATTCATTAATGCTGTGTTTGGTTAGGAAATTTGGAGAGAGATTTAGAAAGGAAAAGAGAAAAGGTGTGTAAAACTAGGTAAAATGTAAGTATATTTTATTCACATTTCACCTAATTTTTCCCTTTCCCTTTCCAAATCCCTCCTTAAATCCCTCAACCAAACACAGCGTAAGAGATTATAATTGCAAGAGTTTTGAATCAAAAATAAAACCAATCAAAAAGAAGAGGAAAAGAGAAGACCAAAAGCTCAAACCAACAATCAGACCAGTCTATGTAAACTCAAAAAATCACGAGTACCAAATTCATAATATTATGAGGAAAGAAAGCAAACTAAAAATATGTGGGATTTAGCATATACATACACGCATATAATTGAAGCGTAGATATGGAAGCAAGATGAGTAGGAGAGAGAGAGAGTAGACATCAAACTTGCAGTTGAAGTGACCATCATAATGGCCTAATATTTATTAACAGATCGTAATTGCAAGAGTATTGAATCAAAAATCAAATCAATCAAAAGAAGAAGAAAAAAAAAAAAAAAGAGTAGAATAGAAGAATGGTAAATCCAATTACCACACACCAACAATTAGACAAATTCACAATATCAAAATGAGGGAAGATCATAATGTCATGAAATGAATACAACACAATTAGCTGTTTAACAAAAGCATTGGAAATTAGAGAAAAATTACCTGGATAGTTGCCCAGACAGTGACCACAAGAGGAACCCAACTGGAGAAAGAGAAAACCCATTTCTCAATAAACCGAACAACTAATATCAGAGGAAGTATGAAAAGTAGAAGAGGCTTTTCCACCAATAATTGGGTCGAAACCTCTACACCTTCATTCAAATAAGAAAATATTTTCTTTCTTTTGTCCATTTCTGAAACAAGATTTCAAGTGAACCTCAGTTCTTCACATAAAACTAAAAACCCAGTTCTTAATTTAGAGATTATGAAGATCAAAACAAAGCCCAGAACTTGATTTCCCTGAAGCTAAACAAGAAGAGAGTAAGTGGATTGTAGGGGGGTCAAATGCTTCAAATGGCGAAATGGGTAGCCAGAAAGAGTCTCTCTCTCTCTCTCTCTCTCACAGCGTCAAAATGCAGAAGGCATAGTTAAAGACAAGAGGGGGTTTGTTTGGACATTTTAGTTTCTAGTTTGAAAAAAATATTTTAGATTATTTGGTTGTACTTATTTTAAACAGTTTCTAATTTTAATAATTTATCTTAACTTAAAAAAATTGATTCTAAGAAGCTACTCATCTTTATTTTTGATTATTAGTTTTTACTGTAGACATATTAATTTACGGTTATACTCTTAAATTTTTTTTTTTTTTATTTTTCTAAAAATAGAAAAATATTCAAATAGATTATAGATTATTATTATTATTATTTATGAGAAATGTAGACAATTAGTGAATAACAAAAAAATAAAAGTTGATTGAAAAATTTTACAGTAAAAATTGCCAAAAAATTTAATTTTGGATTGGATCGACGACTGGACTTTCCATCTTTCCATTTGATGTTATAAATAATTAGATTTTTTTATTAGATTTTCTTATGAATAGAATTTTCTCATCATCCATTAGATTTTTATTAGATTTTCTTGTGAGTAGAATTTTCTCATTAGTCATTAGATTCATATATTTATTTTTTACCTGGATATAATAAAATTTGGTGAGAAAACTATAAAGAATTTTCCTAAAAAAATAAAATACGTATCCAATGCAATGGATAAAGCTATGTCCATGCTCTTTGTTTGCCTAGTCAGATAATTTGTATATTTTTCAATACCTTACACTTCAATTTTTTTTATTATCCTGCTAATAATATTATGTAATGTTACAATATTTGTTTCAACCATATAATAACACTACCTATTACTAAAATTTCTTAAATTTACGTAAACATCATAAAATTTCATTATATATTGCACGGTTTTCTCGAATAAGTCAGCTTTATATAGTCATTATAAAATTTAAGGAAATGATACTTATTTTAGTAATATATTTTTTGGAAATTATTAAATATATTTTGGACTAATCATAAAAAGACATGTGTGTTCCAAGTGTTATAAAATTAAGAAAATATATTTAAATATATATATATATTGAGCTTTTGAACCTCAAAGATACTACAATAATTTTGCTTATATTATATAAATATAATTTGTATAGCTTATATTGTTTGAAAACACCTCGCATGGTTTAAGAAAGTAAAAAAACGCAGAAACGTGGAATTTGATAGGTTTTATTGATATTATTTTATCGTCAGTATGGATAAAACTTTTTTATAGATTTTATTGAATAGGGTTGTATTGTATTCAACATTATTATGGAAATTTCTTTTATTGGTCATATATATTATTTTTTTATTTTATAATAATAGGCATTATTGAAATTATCAATAGAAGTTGAAATGTGACAGTTTCCTTAATCTCATATTAGATATGTAATAATTTCTTTGTTTTTCTTTTTTTTTTTAAAAAGATTAGAACATGTGTAGAGTATGAGTTGTGATTATAACCAATAGTGACGCAAGGTTAATTCCATCCAAATTAAAATTTCAAATTAAAAAAATAAAAAAATAAACTACACTAATATCTTTTGAAGTTTAAAAAATTATACAAAGTTCTACAAGTTTGATATAATTATATTATGGTAATTTAGGCTCTATTTGATTTTTTTTTTTTTTAAATAAGGGTGAATTTGTGGACAAGAAAAAAAAAGTGAAAAACATACTTTTATTTTATTCACTTTTCGCTTGATTTTTTTCTTCTCACTTTTGTATGGTATAATTCACATTTTAAATGAATTTGAACGTTAGATTGAATATTATGAGTATTTGTCATTGTAAGAATTGCTCTTGATCTATTTGGCAATAAAATTGTTTTCTACTTAAAAAAAAAATTTAAATGTATAAAAATTTAAATTTACCGTGTATATTTTGATTTAATATGGTTAAATCGCACATAAAATAAATCTAATTCATACATTATAAATTATAGTCACTTTTGTGATTCTTTTTTTTGGATATACAGTATTCTTGATTTTACATATTTGTGATATCGCTTTGACATCAGCAAGACTATATTTGAATCATAAAATTGTAGAGAAAAAAAAAAAGAAAACGAAGAAGAAAAAGAGGAGAGAAATGTGTGGCCACGCTTGGTTTTTGGAAGAAAAAAAATCGTATATATTTTTTTAAAAACATAAAACTAATTTGATTAAAACAAATATAAAAAAATATTTTTAAATTTTAAAAAATTATTGCAAACTTTCAAAAAGATAAAATTATACAAAAATGATAAATATTTTTTATTTTTTTATTTATTTAAGTAAATTAATTTTAATTTTTTTAAAAAAAAATTATGAAACAAGTTTGTAGAAACCAAACCAAATACACAGTTAATCTACAATCTAAAAAAAATAATAATAATAAGAACCACAATCATTTTAGATAAAGCCCAATCCTGCGTACTTTAAATTTATACCATACATCTCTTGGTGGGTTAATTTTAAGACAAAATTTCTTAGTTCATAGAATTTTCTTTTTTTTTTTGTTTTTTTTTTTTTTTTTTTTTTGCATTTACGTTTCTTTTCTTTTCTTGTCTTTTTTTTTTTTGAAAAAAAAATCCAAACACAGTGTACAACATGATAATGCAATAGTAATTTTGTGTGTGGATACCATTGAGCATGATATTTACCCTTCGAAGAGGGTTCGGTAATTATGAAAAGGCACTTTCTTATTTTTTTAACATTGTTATTAACCTTGACAATTTTCTAAATACCATAGCATTGCACACGTGTAAGATTAGTACGATTACAAACTCTATCTAGATTCTGTTTAAACATGATTTTGGAAAGTAGGAACAATTACATTATTATTTCCATTTACTGTTCCACTTCGAAACTTATATATAGTTGCATTATGGCACATATCTTTACACAATTTACAACACAAATACTTTGAATTCATTCATCATCCAATACAATATTTCACTCTCTTTCTCTCTCTATTTTTTCTTCAAATCAACATGGATATTCCTCTCCACTCTCTCCCTCGCTCAAAACGAATGGTTCACCAAAATGTCTATTTTATATATTTTTTCTATAAATTGTTACGTGTTTTGAATATGTGCTTCTAGTAATTTTTTTTTTAAAATTTTATATACTTAATGCATTATTGATTTAAATTATTGTATTACATACATGTAGGGTTTTCGTCGTGCTATTTTTGTTATCATGGGCATTGTCGCTCTACTAGGATACACATATGGCTAGATGGGCTCCAAATTGACTAGAACAACAAGTTTAACAAATGTGTTAAATTTTGGAGCTAGAACAACAAGTTTAATAAATGTGTTAAATTTTGGAGCTATCGGAGATGGAAGTGCTGATGATTCCTGGGTACACTATTTCATTCATGCATGCCCTTACATTAGTTTGCATGGTGATGCCATGCAGAGGAATCACACTCTACTACTTGAAGAATTTTTTATAAAATATATATATATCATGAAGTCAATATATGTAAAATAATAGCACAAATTTAATCTATACGGCATTGGTTATTTTTAGTAATTTTTAAATTTTTTGACTTTTTAAAAAGCTTTAAAAAAGAGCTTTGGGAAGTCGTTCAAAAAAACATTTTTTGTGAGAGAATTTTCTTTTTGTATTATTTGACTTTTTTTTAACTGATGATAAAAAAATAAGTGACTTTAACCCGAGGATTAGTAAGATATCGGTTTGCGTAATTGAAAGTTCTGGATTCGAAACTTATACCAACTTTCTTATAGTCATTGACTGAAATTGAGGGGTGAAGGGTGAGTTCCTCGACATCCTCCCTTGAGTTGGCTTGTAAGGCCGGTTCATAAATGGGCTAGGCCTTGGGAGTTCCCGGGTCATCAAAATTTAAAATAAAAAAAGTGACTTTTTGACATTTTATAACTCATCCCCAAATGTCCGCATAATTACATATGACCTTAACAATACTCTGATAGGTATGTTTACACAATTTTTAGTGCCCTATTTTATTAGGAATTTTTAATTATTTATTTATTTATTAATCATGTCATAGAATCAAATTTAGAATGCTTATAGTACTAGAGATGAGATGGACTTACTTTGTAAGTGTCTTATTATTATTAATTTTTTTGATTTTGATCAGAAAAATAAAACTTTTATTTATGACCATGACTGATGATGGTGGTTTCATATGAATTTGGTGGTATACATATTATACGCGTGCATTATATTTCAATTTTTGAATTGTTTGTTGAATGAAAAATATTAATTGGTTATAAAAATTGATTAGCAGTTATGATGATATGTTTATTTCATTCGTGTAATATTTTTGAAAATCAAAATTATATGACAAAATTTTAAAAAACTGTTTTGAATTGTGTGTTTTATAAAATACAACTATACTGCAATGTTCCATATGCCTACTCTAAGTGATTTAAATCATCTAGCTTGGAAAAAATAATTCTATCCACACAGGACGTGCATGGGTCATAGAGTTGGCTTCGGCGGTGTTGGTTTTCAAATATTTTTTATTTTTTATTCTATTTTATGGATTAGTAATGTCTTAATTATTTTAATTTGCCAAAAACAAAAGGCATTTTTGAAGGCATGGAGTGCAACTTGTGGATCAACATGGAACGGTCCTAGTATGATCATACCTGGAAACAAGACATTCTTGGTGAAGCAACCGGTCCGATTTGAAGGTCCATGCAAGTCCTCTTCCATCAATGTCCAGGTATTTATTTATTAAAACTCATGATTTTCATTTTATTATTTTCAAATATATTTTAAATCATTTTATTTATATTTGATACATTTATATATATATATATGTGTGTGTGTGTGTGTACTTTATAAATAAAATGCAGGCGGACAAGTGCACTCTGACAGTGGAGGATCTGGAAGAGTTACGGAGCAAGTACCAGATTCTGGCCAACATAGAGTTAAAGTTGCCGACGATGAAGAAGAGGGCGTCGGACATACGACTAATGGAGTTTCCATTATTCGAGAAGGCACTGCGTGGGGGCCTAAGATTGCCCCATCCACAACTGGTGGTGGACGTGTTGAACCGTTTGAAGGTGGCTCCAGGGCAGCTGATGCCAGACGCTTGGAAGATACTGTTCGCGTGTGCCGTCGCGTGGCCACGAGCGACTGGGGGGAGATGATGACGGTGGACGAGTTTTTCTCCTGTTAAAAAGCGTCAGGGCAACTATTGCTAAACTTATATCTAGTGGAGCTCTATAACACCACAAAGTAGTTAGCACACAAGCTTCTGTCAAACGTGTCAAATATATAATAGTTGTGTTGTAAGGTATCTTGTATTTTTACTTTACACTTTATTTTACTGTGATGGGCCTTTTATGGAGCACGGAGACAGTATTGTTGGGGGTGGAGTTGAGAAGTTCTGAGCTTTGTAATCCTTATCATGCATAGTGGATTTGAGTGGTTTTTCTAACATGAAAATATGGCCTCATGTGTTGTAATCTCCATTTCTCCATTGAAAGGACTTCAGTTGGATAAGTGCACCGAATTTTACGACAAGGATAAATCTACAATCTCCTTATTAAAGAGAAACAATGTCAAAGAGGTGAAAATTCAGTCAGAGCGACTCCTTGCAGACATTGAGCTCCAATGGATAAGAATTACCTCAGAATTACAAAAAGAAACTGAATCAGAAAAGTAACTTTTAGGGGTCAGTGGCACATGGGATGTGCACTAGCCTATAACTTTTATAAGTTTCAACACATCACCTAATATTACTGAATTTGGCAAATCATGAGGAGAGAGAAAACAAAATATACGTATACATACATATACATAAAGATAATTAAAAGTAGCTATGGAAGCAAGAGAGAGGAGCAAGAGAAACACACACACACACACAAAAAGCAGACATCAAACTTGGGTTGCCCATCATAATGGCCTAATATTCATTAAGAGATTATAATTGCAAGAGTTTTGAATAAAAAATAAAACCAATCAACAAGAAGAGGAAAAGAGAAGACCAAAAGCTCAAACCAACAATCAGACCAGTCTATGTAAACTCAAAAAATCATGAGTACCAAATTCATAATATTATTAGGAAAGAAAGCAAACTAAAAATATGTGGGATTTAGCATATACATACACATGTATAATTGAAGCGTAGATATTGAAGCAAGAGGAGTAGGAGAGAGAGAGAGAGAGAGAGAGAGAGAGAGAGAGAGAGAGAGAGTAGACATCAAACTTGGACTTGAAATGGCCATCATAATGGCCTAATATTTATTAACATATCGTAATTGCAAGAGTATTGAATCAAAAATCAAATCAAAAAAAAAAAAAAAAAAAAACAGAGTAGAATAGAAGAATGGTAAATCCAATTACCACACACCAACAATCAGACAACTTCACAATATCAAAATGAGGGAAGATCATAATGTCATGAAATGAATACAACTAGCTGTTTAACAAAAGCATTGGAAATTAGAGAAAAATTACCTGGATAGTCGCCCAGACAGTGACCACAAGAGGAACCCAATTGGAGAAAGAGAAAACCCATTTCTCAATAAACCAAAGAACTAATATCAGATGAAGTATGAAAAGTAGAAGAGGCTTTTCCACCAATAACTGGGTCGAAATCTCTACACCTTTATTCAAATAAGAAACTATTTTCTTTCTTTTGTCCATTTCTGAAACAAGATTTCAAGTGAACCTCACTTCTTCACATAAAACTAAAAACTCAGTTCTTAATTGAGAGATTATGAAGATCAAAACAAAGCCCAAAACTTGATTTCTCTGAAGCTAAACAAGAAGAGAGTAAGTGGATTGTAGGGGGGTCAAATGCTTCAAATGGCCAAATGGGTAGCCAGAAAGAGTCTCTCTCTCTCTCTCCCTCACTTTCAGCGTCAAAATGCAGAAGGCATAGATAAAGACAAGAGGGGTTTGTTTGGACATTTTAGTTTCTAGTTTTGAAAAAAATATTTTAGATTATTTGATTAAACTTATTTTAAACAGTTTCTAATTTTAATAATTTATCTTAACTTAAAAAAATTGATTCTAAGAAGTTGCTCACCTTTATTTTTTATTATCAGCTTTTGCTGTGGACATATTAATTTACGGTTATACTCTTAAATTTTTTTATTTTTTTTATTTTCTAAAAATAGAAAAATATTCAAATAGACTATTGATTATTATTATTATTATTTTTTTATGAGAAATGTAGACAAGTAGTGAATAACAAAAAAATAAAAGTTGATTGAAAAAATTTTACAGTAAGAATTGCCAAAAAAATTAATTTTGGATTGGATTGGATCGACGACTGGACTTTCCATCTTTCCATTTGATGTTATACATAATCAGATTTTTTTATTACCTTATAAATAGAATTTTCTCATCATCCATTAGATTTTTATTAGATTTTCTTGTGAGTAGAATTTTCTCATCAGTCATTGGATTCATTTTTTTTTTTTTATCTGGATATAATAAAATTTGGTAAGAAATCTATAAAGAATTTTTCTAAAAAAATAAAATAGGTATCCAATGCAATGGATAAAGCTATGCAAAAATGATTTAGACCTCTAAAAATAGACCTCTAATAGAGCACTAATTTGTCTTTTTCTTCTCCATTTTTTGTGTTTTACTTCACTGTTTTTTTTTTTTTTTTTTTTTTTTAATGGGTGGACAGCTCATTAGAGCTGCACTGTAGCAGCTCTAATTAGAGCTCTAAAGCATGACTGTAAAGCTATGTCCATGCTCTTTGTTTGCCTAGTCAGATAATTTGTATATTTTTTAATAACTTACACTTTAATTTTTTTTTTATTATCCTGCCAATAATATTATGTAATGTTACAATATTTGTTTCAACCATATAATAACACTGCCTATTACTAAAATTTCCTTAAATTTACGTGGACATCATAAAATTTCATTATCTATTGCACGGTTTTTTCGAATAAGCCAGCTTTGTATAGTCATTATAAAATTTAAGGAAATGATACTTATTTTAGTAATATATTTTTGGAAATTATTAAATATATTTTGGACTAATCATAAAATGACATGTGTATTCCAAGTCTTACAAGATTAAGAAAATATATTTAAAAAAATATATATTGAGCTTTTGAACCTCAAAGATACTACAATATTTTTGCTTATATTATATAATAATAATTTGTATAGCTTATATTGTTTGAAAACACCTTGCGTGGTTTAAGAAAGTAAAAAAACGCAGAAACGTGGAATTTGATAGGTTTTATGGATAAAACTTTTTTATAGATTTTATTGAGAGGGTTGTATTCAACATTATTATGGAAATTTCTTTTATTGGTCATATATATATATATATATATTTATTTTATAATAATAGGCATTATTGAAATTATCAATAGAAGTTGAAATGTGGCAGTTTCCTTAATCTCATGTTAGATATGTAATAATTTATTTCTTCTTTTTTTTTTTTTTTTTTTTTTTTTTAAGATTAGAACATGTGTAGTGTATGAGTTGTAATTATAATCAATAGTGACATAAGGTTAATTCCATCCAAATTAAAAAAAATAAAAAAAATAAACTACACTAATATCTTTTGAAGTTTAAAAAATTATACAAACTTCTGCAAGTTTGATATAATTATATTATGGTAATTTAGGCTTTATTTGAATTGTTTTTTAAAAATAAGGGTGAATTTATGGACAAGAAAAAAAAGTGAAAAAAATACTTTTATTTTATTCACTTTTCTCTTGATTTTTTTTCTCACTTTTGTATGGTATAATTCACATTTTAAATGAATTTGAACATTAAATTGAATATTATGAGTATTTGTCATTGTAAGAATTGCTCTTGATCTATTTGGCAATAAAATTGTTTTGTACTTAAAAAAAAAAAATTTAAATGTATAAAAATTTAAATTTACCGTGTATATTTTGATTTGATATGGTTAAGTCGTACATAAAATAAATCTAATTCATACATTATAAATTATAGTCACTTTTGTGATTCTTTTTTTTTTGGATATACAGTATTCTTGATTTTACATATTTGTGATATCGCTTTGACATCACCAAGACTATATTTGAATCATAAAATTGTAGAGAAAAAAAAGAAAAAGAAGAAGAAAAAGAGGAGAGAAATGTGTGGCCACACTTGGTTTTTAGAAGAAAAAAAATCGTATATTTTTTTTAAAAACATAAAACTAATTTGATTAAAACAAATATTTAAAATATTTTTAAATTTTAAAAAATTATTGCAAACTTTCCAAAAGATAAAATTATATAAAAATGATAAATATTTTTTATTTTTTTATTTATTTAAGTAAATTAATTTTAATTTTTTTAAAAAAAAAATTATGAAACAAGTTTGTCAATCTACCATCTAAAAATAATAATAATAATAAGAAGAACCACAATCATTTTAGATAAAGCCCAATCCTGCGTACTTCAAATTTATACCATAGATCTCGTTGGTTAATTTTAAGACAAAATTTCTTAGTTCATAGAATTTTCTTTTCTTTTTTGTTTTTTGTTTTTGTTTTTTTTTTTTTTTTTTTTTGCATTTACGTTTCTTTTCTTTTCTTATCTTTTTTTTTTGAAAAAAAATCCAAACAGTGTACAACGTGATAATGCAATAGTAATTTTGTGTGTGGATACCATTGAGCATGATATTTACCCTTCGAAGAGGGTTCGGTAATTATGAAAAGGCACTTTCTTATTTTTTTAACATTGTTATTAACCTTGACAATTTTCTAAATACCATAGCATTGCACACGTGTAAGATTAGTACGATTACAAACTCTATCTAGATTCTGTTTAAACATGATTTTGGAAAGTAGGAACAATTACATTATTATTTCCATTTTATTCTTCCACTTCCAAGCTTATATATACTTGCATTATGGCACATATCTTTACACAATTTACAACACAAATACTTTGAATTCATTCATCATCCAATACAATATTTCACTCTCTTTCTCTCTCTATTTTTTCTTCAAATCAACATGGATATTCCTTTCCACTCTCTCCCTCACTCAAAACGAATTGTTCATCAAAATGTCTGTTTTACATATTTTTTCTATAAATTGTTACGTGTTTTGAATATGTGCTTCTAGTAATTTTTTTTTTTTTAAATTCTATATACTTAATGTGTTATTGATTTAAATTATTGTATTACATACATGTAGGGTTTTCGTCGTGCTATTTTTGTTATCATGGGCATTGTCGCTATACTAGGATACACATATGGCTGGATGGGCTTCAAATTGACTAGAACAACAAGTTTAATAAATGTGTTAAATTTTGGAGCTAGAACAACAAGTTTAATAAATGTGTTAAATTTTGGAGCTATCGGAGATGGAAGTGCTGATGATTCCCAGGTACACTATTTCATTCATGCATGCCCTTACATTAGTTTGCATGGTGATGCCATGCAGAGGAATCACACTCTACTACTTGTGGAATTTTTTTATAAAATATATATATATCATGAAGTCAATATATGTAAAATAATAGCACAAATTTAATCTATACGGCATTGGTTATTTTTAATAATTTTAAAATTTTTTGACTTTTTAAAAAGCTTTAAAAAAGAGGTTTGGAAAGTCGTTCAAAAAACCATTTTTTGTGAGATAATTTTCTTTATGTATTATTTGACTTTTTTTTAACTTATGATAAAAAATAAGTGACTTTAACCCAAGGATTAGATGAGTTAGTAAGATATCGGTTTGCGTGACTAAAAGTTCTGGATTCGAAACTTATACCAACTTTCTTATAGTCCTTGACTGAAATTGAGGGGTGAAGGGTGAGTTCCTCGACATCCTCTCTTGAGTTGGCTTGTAAGGTCGGTTCATAAATGGGCTAAGCCTTGGGAGTTCCCGGGTCATCAAAATTTAAAATAAAAAAAATGATTTTTTGACATTTTATAACTCATCCCCAAACGTCCACATAATCACATATGACCTTAACAATACTCTGATAGGTATGTTTACACAATTTTTAGTGTCCTATT
Source organism: Camellia granthamiana (assembly GCA_036172215.1). Classification (NCBI taxonomy): domain Eukaryota; kingdom Viridiplantae; phylum Streptophyta; class Magnoliopsida; order Ericales; family Theaceae; genus Camellia; species Camellia granthamiana. Next base: position 70,992,986 of record CM069912.1, read on the forward strand.
TTATTAGGAATTTTTAATTATTTATTTATTTATTAATCATGTCATAGAATCAAATTTAGAATGCTTATAGCACTAGAGATGAGATGGACTCACTTTGTAAGTGTTTTATTATTATTAATTTTTTTGATTTTGATCAGAAAAATAAAACTTTTATTTATGACCATGACTGATGATGGTGGTTTCATATGGATTTAGTGGTATACATATTATACACGTGCAATATATTTCAATTTTTGAATTGTTCGTTGAATGAAAAAAATTAATTGGTTATAAAAACTTATTAGCGGTTATGATATGTTTATTTCATTCAGGTAATATTTTTGAAAATCAAAATTATGTGACAAAATTTTAAAAAATTGTTTTGAATTGTGTGTTTTATAAAATACAACTATGCTATAACGTTCCATATGCGTACTCTACGTGATTTAAATCATCTAGCTTGGAAAAAATAATTCTATCCACATAGAACGTGCCTGGGTCATAGAGTTGGCTTCGGTGGTGTTGGTTTTCAAATATTTTTTATTTTTTATTCTAGTTTATGGATTAGTAACATCTTAATTATTTTAATTTGCCAAAAACAAAAGGCATTTTTGAAGGCATGGAGTGCAACTTGTGGATCAACATTGAACGGTCCTACTATGATCATACCTGGAAACAAGACATTCTTGGTGAAGCAACCGGTTCAATTTGAAGGCCCATGCAAGTCCTCTTCCATCAATGTCCAGGTATTTATTTATTAAAACTCATGATTTTCATTTTATTTTTTTCAAATATATTTTAAATCATTTTATTTATATTTAATACATTTATATATATATATATATGTGTGTGTACACTTTATATTGCAATTTTTTCTTGATATTTTTTTTTTCCGTATTTTTAAATCAGTAGTACTAATACGGAAACAAGTCATAGGATGAGGCACATGGCTGGTTTAACAATTACATTTTTAATAATTTTATTCTTTTTCCTTGTTTGGTTTGTGTTTGAGAGATGTGTTTTAGAGATAAAAAGTACGAAAACATGTTTCGTTTGGTTTTTTGGGAAATTTGTTTTGGAAAATTGTTTTGAGAGAGAGTTTTGGAAAAAGTGATTGATTTGATGTGTGTGTGAGAGAGATTTGTTTGGAAAACTTGTTTGGTTTGTGTGTTTTGGGAAATTTTTTTGAGAAAATTTGTTTGATTTGATTACTTTTGAAAACTTATTTGTAGAGAAAATTTCTGAAATTTTTTTCAGAAACACAAACCAAACGAACCCGTTACATTTTGACAAAAGCTGGGCTGGGGTTTGGAATTGTCTTTGGTGTTTAAAAAAAATACAGTTTTTAGATCTTTCAAAATTAAAAGTACTTGAAATTTAAATAATAATAATAATAATAACTTTAAAATTTTTACCAAAACTAAAAGATAAAAAAATAACCTTTAAGCACTTGCCAAAGATGTGTCTTGTTAAAAAAGCAACTCTTTTTTTTTTTTTTTAATCTTGTCATTTAAATTAGCATATTTTTTAGTAACGATTTCTTGTCCAAACATGCAATTTTTTTTTCCCCCTTTGGTTTAAATAGACGATTTTTTTTTTTTAGTAACAAAACAGAGACACACTGCAATGTTTGTGTGATTTATTTTTGCATTAATATATTTTTTTTTAATAACTTTAAAATACCCAACAATTTTGCTGTGATTATAATGCAATTTTCTTCTTTTTTTTCATTGATGAAATACAGGTTTGGGGCAACATTAAAGCACCAGACATGATGAATTTTGGTGATATTAACTCTCATACTTGGCTTGTTTTCTCAAATGTTGATGGGCTTATTGTCAGTGGAACTGGACAAATTGACGGCACTGGAAAATCTTGGTGGGACTCCTGTCCAACGGTGGGTTATGTTTGGATGTGAGAAAAAACAATAATAATAATAGCAGTTTTTCATTTTGGTTAGAAAATAATATATATATATATATATATTATTGCAATTTCTCACTTTTTATTTGGATGGACAATGATTAAAAGAGGAGGATACATGAGTTTTTTTTTTTTTTTTTTTAATTTTAATTTCCTCTATGTTTAGGGTGTTAGTTTCGGTATTATAATTTTTTTTGTAAAGAGTAATTTTAGTTTTTCAATAAATCTTACAACTTTTGGTGAAAAATAAGACCTTACGTTTGGAGTTATTTGTTTTTCTCACCAATTTTCTTTCTTTCTTGTAATTACTCACCTTATTAATCATACAAACAAGGGGTGATAAAAAATCTCATTCTCTTTGAATCTCTTCTTTTCCCACCAAACCCTCAATCCAAATAGAGTGTTACTTATTAATCTCATCTAATCCTAATTAAACTTATGCATAGCACGAGAATATCTATATGTCTCAAATCTCTGTTCCTTTGTTCAAAAACATTCAAAATTGTTTGGATTATGCTCGATATTTCAATAATTATCTCACGTTTAATTTTACCGTATCATTCTTGTATAAATTTTTATATATAATTTTTATTTGTACATCATTACTTATTTGAAAAACTTCTTACATATGTTCTCAATTTTCATCTGCAGGGAATAGATTGCAAGACGAGGCCTGCTGTAAGTAAAAATTTCTACTTTTACTCTCGGGCAATTTATATTGTTTATTGGCTCATACTCATCAAAGCATGCTTATTATAAAATAAAAAAAGTTAATTTTTTTTATGATCCTAAACCCAATATTTTTTTTTTTTTGAAACAAGATTAAAAATTCTCTTTGAGTTTAAGAAAATACTACACGGTGGGTATCTTGAAAAATCAGAGTAAATTGTTATAAGCAAGTATTAGAAGCACATATTGTTCTTAAATTAAAGATGTTTGAGCTCAAACAATTACAATTTTCATTGCCAGGCTTTGACATTCAATTGGTGTAACAACCTTCAGCTAAGTGGATTGAGGCATGTTGATAGCGCAAATAACCACATTTCGATTAAAAACTGCGCAGTTGTCACCATCTCAAACATTCATATAACTGCACCTGAAACTAGCCCTAACACCGATGGTATTGACATCAGCAATTCCAACCGTATTGTGATTCACGATTCTTACATTGGAACAGGTATTTTATTTTTTAAAAACTTTTTATTTGGTCTTTTTAGCAGTTTTCCTTCATTTGATGTTTGTTGCTTAGTACATATTTACTTGTATGAATTTTATCAAAAAAAAATTGCAATAATTGTAGGTGATGACTGCATTGCCATGATTAATGGCTGCAAATTTATCAACATTACTGGTGTAAATTGCGGTCCAGGCCATGGAATAAGGTCAAAATTCTCATTAAAATGAATTTTATTTACAAAATTGCTTCCACTACATAATTTTACGAAAAAATTATGCATAAACTTTCATAAGAATAATAAATTTAAGTTCCAACGAGTTATTTTTTGAAAATATATATATATTTCTTTTCTTTTGTTTGTTAGCATTGGAAGCTTGGGAAAAAATGGAAGTAGAGCTACAGTGGAAGAACTACATGTGAAGAACTGTACCTTCAATGGAACTCAAAATGGGGCAAGGATCAAGACATGGCAAGTAAGAAACTCAAACCAAGTTTAGAAATTAATTTAATCTGACTTTATTTGTCTTAATTATATATTTTGTTCACTATTCCTTTTCTCAAATTCATATGCTTATTTTTTGTGTGTTTTTTAGGGCGGGTCCGGATATGCTAAGAAAATTTCTTTTGTTGACATTATACTTATTGAAACGGGCAACCCTATATTCATCGACCAGTATTATTGTCCACACGACACTTGCAAAGATCAAGTAAGAGTATATACCTTGGATTAGTATATACATTATTATCAATACATTATATCGTTATGTACATTTGTTGTTGTTGTTGTTTATCATTTTTTTTTTTAATTTACTAATGATGAAATTGATGTTTGTTTAACAAAACTTTGATGACAGACATCGGCAGTAGGAATCAGCAATGTTTCATTTACTGGATTTCATGGAACAACTAATACAATAGATGCAATCCAACTCAGCTGCAGTAAAAACGTACCTTGCACCAACATTGAATTGAATCAGATCAACATAATGCCAGCGCCTGATATGAAGCCGGGAACAATTCTTCAATCCACTTGCATTAATGCCCATGGAACATCTAACACATCCAATAACCCTAAAGTGAACTGTTTACTTCAGTAGCTTGACTATGATGTTATGAAGTGTTAATATTATAGTATATATTGTTATCATCATGGATAAGTAGGCAGATTAACCTCGATCAGTTTAGTGGTTTTTATAAAATATATATATCCTGAAGTCAATATATGTAAAATAATGGCACAGATTTAATCTATATGGCATTGGTTATTTTTAGTAATTTTTATTTTTTTTGACTTTTTAAAAAGCTTTAAAAAAAAGGGGGTTTGGGAAGTCGTTCAAAAAATCATTTTTTGCGAGAGAATTTTTTTTTTATGTATTATTTGATTTTTTTTGTAATTGATGATAAAAAAATAAGTGACTTTAACCCAAGGATTAGATGAGTTAGTAAGATAATGGTTTGCGTGACCGAAAGTTTCGGATTAGAATCTTATACCAACCTTCTTATAGTCCTTGACTGAAATTGAGGGATGAAAGGTGGGTTCCTTAACATCCTCCCTCGAGTTGGCTTGTAAGGTCGGTTCATAAATGGATGGGCTAGGCCTTGGGAGTTCACGAGTCATCAACATTAAAAAAAGAAAAAGAAAAAAAGAAGTGACTTTTTGACATTTTATAACTCATCCCCAAACATCCGCATAATTACATATGACCTTAACAATTCAATTACATATGACACTAACAATACTCTGATAGGTATGTTCACACAATTTTTAGCGTCCTCTTTTATTAGGAATTTTTATTTTTATTTTTTTTCTTTTTGTTTTGTAACCATGTCATAGAATCAAATTTAGAATGCTGTTGAAGATACTGATGTAACAGCAGTAGCACCTTCACTTACAACTGATTCAGCTCCAACTGTATCACCTATAGCTTCAAGAAGATATGGCCAACTCAGCAATTCTGTTACAACTAACTAGAGCTCATGTGCTTGTATATTCATCTGTATATATAGATACTATATGACATCATTTGTATCATCTTCTGAATATGAAAAGCTGAATATTGTTCATGAATTTCTTCACGGTATCAGAGCATCATACTCTTACGAGATGATCCATGGCTTCTTCTACTCCAAGTTCTTTGTTGTCTTCTCTCATGGCTTCTACTATTCACCCAAAAAAAAAAAAGGCTTCTACTTCCCTACCTCTGAATCTCTCTTTACTGATTTCTAATCTTTCTTCATTTGTCACCATTAAACTTGATGCATCAAATTTCCTAATATGGAAAAATCAAGTGCAGAATATTCTCACTGGCACTGCAACTAGTCTTCTTGGCTTTGTTGATGGTACTATACCATGTCCGTCGATGAACATTGAAGATAATTCTGGTTCAGAAATCACAAATTCTGAATATCTTCAATGGAAACTTGTTGATGCACACTTGCTTAGTTGTATCACTACAACTTTATCACCTGCGATCTATTCATCTGTTCTTCATCTTCATAGCTGTTATGAAATTTGGACTACTTTACACAAGCAATTCACTTCGCTCTCTATTTGTTTTATGCGCATTGCTGCACATAAAAGAAAACCCACCAACGTGTATAGTATGACTTGCTTCCATTTTCTATTCAAATCCTCTACATGGGTTTGTTGTTGATAACTACTATACTGCAGATAAAAAGAATGAAATTTTATGTCAGTGCATTTAAATATCTACCATAACAATCCTATCCTTTCATTCAATGATATCCAGATCATCTGGAAAAGAGGAAAGCAACAGAGATAAAAAGAAACAAATAAATAAACTCTATCATAGGCACATGAATTATTTAGTTTCAAACAATTTTCAAGAAACTCCGTTATAGGATTGATTCCAATGTCACAAGCAAAGCAAGAACAAGAACCTCAAAAAATCAGCTTACTGGTTTGGATTCAAGTAATTAATATTCAAAAGCTCTGCAAGATAGCTCCCAAATATTGCAAAAAATGGCTAAGAAAGAATGTTCCGGACCTATTCCAACATTAAGACCCATAATAAAAGCATATCATGTGAGGCAATAAGCATAGAATAATGCTTGAGACCCCCTTTTGGGGGGTCACCCCTCCCACCTCACCCCCCTTTGCCACGTGGCGGGGTAGTGATTGGAGGAGTAGGAAAAAAAAAGAAAAAGAAAAAGAAAATGTAACCAATGAGAGAGAGAGGGGGTCAAAGGGGGTTGGGGGGAAAAGGGGGGATGAATCATTGCTCTTATTCAAATAAGAAACTATTTTCTTTCTTTTGTCCATTTCTGAAACAAGATTTCAAGTGAACCTCACTTCTTCACATAAAACTAAAACCCAGTACTTAATTTAGAGATTATGAAGATCAAAACAAAGCCCAGAACTTGATTTCCCTGAAGCTAAACAAGAAGAGAGTAAGTGGATTGTAGGGGGGTCAAATGCTTCAAATGGCCAAATGGGTAGCCAAGCCAGAAAGAGTCTCTCTCCCTCTCTCTCTCCTCTCTCTTTCAGCGTTAAAATCAAGAAGCATCGTTACAGACGAGGCCTGTTTGTTTGGACTTTTTTGAATCATTTTTCTAGTTTTGGAAAAATTATTTTAAATTATTTGATTAAATTTATTTTAAAGAGTTTTTAATTCTAACAAATTATTTTAACATGAAAAAAATTAATTTTGAGAAATTGTTTACCCTTAATTTTAATTATCAGTTTTTATTGTGAATATATTAATTTATAGTTATACTCTTGATTTTTTTATTTTTTTTATTATATTTTTTCCTAAATATTTTATATATATAATATATATACATATATCCTATTTTATTTATTTAAGCTCAAGTTTGAGTGTATCTCAAAAACAAATAAACAAACAAAATTCGAGTTAGCAAAGTTCAAAACAAAAATAATAATAATAATAATTTTAATTGTCATAAGATAATGTGTTGCACTTCTTGAAAATATATATATAAAATGAAACATAATAAAAAAAAATAATTTGTATATATTAATAATAGAAATTGAAAATGTTGTAATTAATTGGAGCTTATAAATTTTGACTAAGTGAAATTTAAAATATAGAATCCATAAATAGAATCTATCTATTATAGATATATTATAGAATATATCTATTCTAGCTTATCTATATAGAATATATCTATTATAGATTCCATAAATAGTTCATAAATTAATAAATTTAAAAGTTTTTTCATATTAAGTAAGGATTCAATTAAAACATTAAATGAAAGAACCAATGATAATGTGCCAATTTATAAATTTTAAATTCAAAAAATTATGGAAATAGATTTAAAATTTGAGGCTTAAAGACTAAAAAATATTTTTACTTATATAATAGTTTAAATATTAAATTTATAATACTAGCATAAATATACATGGTTTTTCAACAAAGAATCAAAAATATATATTGAAATTAAACAACAACAAAAATCCCAATTTATAACAACAAAAAAATTGAAAATTGAAAATAAATAAATTTACTATTGTCACGGATCATACTTAAAAGTAGGACAAATTACATCCGTACCTGTATTTTAGTTTCTGTGTCATTTTAGTTATTGTAATTTCAATCGACTTGATTTTGACCATAAATTTATGATTTTGTGTCAATTTAGAGCTATTAGCATTTTTTAATGAGAAATACAAACATAAGTAGCTTGTGTCATGATTTTAATGAGAAACCTCAAAGATACTACAACATTTTTGTTTATATTATATAATAATAATAATTATAAATATAATATATTATATAAATATTGTTTGAAAACAACTTGCATGGTTTAATAAAGTAAAAAAAACGCTGAAACGTGGAATTTGATAGGTTTTATTGATATTATTTTATCATTATTATGGAAAAAAAAATTTGATAGATTTTATTGATATTGTTGTATTCAACATTATTATGGAAATTTCTTTTTTTGGTCATATGTAATATTTTTTTATTTTATAATAATAGGCATCATTGAAATTATTAATAGAAGTTGAAACGTGGCTGTTTCCTTAATCTCATGTTAGATATATAGTAATTTCTTTCATTTTTTTTTTTTAAGATTAGAACATGTGTAGAGTATGAGTTGTAATTATAATCAAAACATGTGTAGAGTATGAGTTATAATTATAATCAATAGTGATGTAAGGTTAATTCCATCCAAATTAAAATTTCAAATTAAAAAAATAAAAAAATAAATTACACTAATATCTTTTGAAGTTTAAAAAATTATACAAAGTTCTACAAGTTTGATATAATTATATGATGGTAATTTAGGCTCTATTTGAATTTTAAAAAAATAAGGGTGAATTTGTGGAGAATAAAAAAATTTGAAAAAAATACTTTTATTTTATTCACTTTTCTCTTGATTTTTTTTTTTTTTTCATTTTTGTATGGTATAATTCACATTTGAAATGAATTTGAACAATATTGTGAGTATTTTTCATTATAAGAATTGCTCTTGATCTATTTGGCAATAAAATTGTTTTGTTCTAAAAAAAAAAATTAAAAGTATATAAAATTTAAATTTATGGTGTATATTTTGATTTGATATGGTTAAGTCGCACATAAAATAAATCTAATTCATACATTATAAATTATAGTCACTTTTGTGATTCTTTTTTTTTTTGGATATACAGTATTCTTGATTTTACATATATGTGATATCGCTTTGACATCACCAAGTCTGTATTTGAATCATAAATTTGTAGTGGAAGAAAGAAAAAAAGAAAAAAGAAAAAGAGAAGAGAAATGTGTGGCCATGCTTGGTTTTTAGAAGAAAAGAAAAATCATATATTTTTTTAAAAGCATAAAACTAATTTGATTAAAATAAATATAAAAAAAATATTTTTAAAATTAAAAAAATTATTACAGACTTCTCAACAGATAAAATTATATAAAAATAAAAAATAGTTTCTGTTTGTTTTATTTATTTCAGTAAATTAATTTTAAATTTTTTTTAAAAAAATTCTGAAACAAGCTTGTAGAAACCAAACCAAATACAGTTAATCTACCATCTAAAAAAATAAATAAATAAAAACCACAATCATTCTAGGTAAAGCCCAATCCTACTTAAGAACAATTATTTTTTTAAGAACCACAACCAAACCAAACCGAACCAAACCAAATGCACAGTTAAACTTTCTTATTTTTTTAACATTATTATTAACATTGACAATTTTCTAAATACCATGGCATTGCACGTGTAAGATTAGCACGATTACAAACTCTATCTAGATTCTGTTTAAACATGATTTTGGAAAGTAGGAACAATTACATTATTATTTCCATTTACTGTTCCACTTCGAAACTTATATATAGTTGCATTATGGCACATATCTTTACACAATTTACAACACAAATACTTTGAATTCATTCATCGTCCAACACAATATTTCACTCTCTTTCTCTTTCTATTTTTTCTTCAAATCAACATGGATACTCCTCTCCTCTCTCTCCCTCGCTCAGAACGAATGGTTCATCAAAACGTCTGTTTTACATATTTTTTCTACAAATTGTTACGTGTTTTGAATATGTGCTTCTAGTAATTTTTTTTTTTTAAATTTTATGTACTTAATGTGTTATTGATTTAAATTATTGTGTTGTATTACATACATGTAGGGTTTTCGTCGTGCTATTTTTGTTATTATGGGCATTGTCGCTATGCTAGGATACACATATGACTGGATGGACTTCAAATTGACTAAAACAAGTTTGATGGGCTTCAAATTGACTAGAACAACAAGTTTAATAAATGTGTTAAATTTTGGAGCCATCGGAGATGGAATTGCTGATGATTTCCAGGTACACTATTTCATTCATGTATGCCCTTACATTAGTTTGCATGGTGATGCCATGCAGAGGAATCACACTCTACTACTTGAGGAATTTTTTTATAAAATATATATATATATCATGAAGTCAATATATGTAAATAATAGCACAAATTTAATCTATACGGCATTGGTTATTTTTAGTAATTTTTAAATTTTTCGACTTTTTAAAAAGTTTTAAAAAAGTGGTTTGGGAAGTCGTTCAAAAAACCATTTTTTGTGAGAGAATTTTCTTTATGTATTATTTGACTTTTTTTTAACTGATGATAAAAAAAAAATAGAATAATGCTTGGGACCCCCTTTTGGGGGTCACCCCCTCACCCCCCTTTGCCACGTGACGGGGGGTGATTGGAGGAGCAGGAAAAAAAAGAAAAAGAAAAAGAAAAAGTAACCAATGAGAGAGAGAGGGGGTCAAAGGGGGTGGGGGGAAAAGGGGGGATGAATCATTGTTGAAAAAAATAAGTGACTTTAACCCAAGGATTAGATGAGTTAGTAAGATATCGGTTTGCATAACTGAAAGTTCTGGATTCAAAACTTATACCAACTTTCTTATAGTCCTTGACTAAAATTGAGGGGTGAAGGGTGAGTTCCTCAACATCCTTCCTTGAGTTGGCTTGTAAGGTCGGTTCATAAATGGGCTAGGCCTTGGGAGTTCCCGGGTCATCAAAATTTAAAATAAAAAAAGTGATTTTTTGACATTTTATAACTCATCCCCAAACGTCCGCATAATTACATATGATCTTAACAATCCTCTGATAGGTATGTTTACACAATTTTTAGTGCCCTATTTTATTAGGAATTTTTAATTATTTATTTATTTATTAATCATGTCATAGAATCAAATTTAGAATGCTTATAGTACTAGAGATGAGATCAAATTTTTATTTATTTATTTATTTATTTCATGCAGGTAATATTTTTGGAAATCAAAATTATATGACAAAATTTTAAAAAACTATTTTGAATTGTGTGTTTTATAAAATACAACTATGCTGCAACGTTCCATATGTCTTCTCTAAGTGATTTAAATCATCTAGCTTGGAAAAAATAATTCTATCCACATAGAACGTGCCTAGGTCATAGAGTTGGCTTCGGCGGTGTTGGTTTTCAAATATTTTTTAGTTTTTATTCTATTTTATGGATTAGTAATGTCTTAATTATTTTAATTTGCCAAAAACAAAAGGCATTTTTGAAGGCATGGAGTGCAACTTGTGGATCAACATCGAACGGTCCTAGTATGATCATACCTGGAAACAAGACATTCTTGGTGAAGCAACCGGTCCGATTTGAAGGTCCATGCAAGTCCTCTTCCATCAATGTCCAGGTATTTATTTATTAAAACTCATGATTTTCATTTTATTATTTTCAAATATATTTTAAATCATTTTATTTATATTTAATACATTTATATATATGTGTGTGTGTATACTTTATATTGCAATTTTTTCTTGATATTTTTTTTTCCCTTATTTTTAAATCTGTAATACTAATACGGAAACAAGTCATAGGATGAGACACATGACTGGTTTAACAATTACGTTTTTAATAATTTTATTCCTTTTCCTTTTTTTAATAATTTTTTAAGATAAAGTTTTTGGTAAAAACGTTATATTTTGATGTTGAAAGGCTGGGGTGGGGTTTGGAATTGTCTTTGGTGTTTAAAAAAAATACAGTTTTTAGATCTTTCAAAATTAAAAGTACTTGAAATTTACAACATAATAATAATAACTTTAAAATTTTTACCAAAACTAAAAATAAAAAATAACCTTTAAGCACTTGGCAAAGATGATATGTCTTGTTAAAAAAGCAACTCTTTTTTTTTTTTCTTTTTTTTTTAATCTTGTTATCTAAATTAGCATATTTTTTGGTAATGATTTCTTGCCCAAACATGCAATTTTTTTCCCCCTTTTGGTTTAAATAGACGAGAAAAAAAAAAAAAAAAAAAAAAAAACTTTTTTTTAATAGTACCCAAACAGAGACACACTGCATACAAGTCCCAAGTTTATTGTGTTTGTGTGATTTATTTTTGCATTAATATTCTTTTTTTTTTAATAACTTTAAAATACCTAACAATTCTGCCGTTATTATAATGCAATTTTCTTCTTTTTTTTTCATTGATGAAATACAGGTTTGGGGTGATATTAAAGCACCAGACATGATGAATTTTGGTGATATTAACTCTCATACTTGGCTTGTTTTCTCAAATGTTGATAGGCTTATTGTCAATGGAACTGGACAAATTGATGGCACTGGAAAATCTTGGTGGGATTCCTGCCCAAAGGTGGGTTCTATTTGGATGTGAGATAAAATAATAATAATAACAATTGGAGTTTTTCATCTTGGCCAGAAAATAAAAAAAATATTGCAATTTCTCACTTTTTATTTGGATGGAGGAGGATACATGTGTTTTTTTTTTTTTTTTTTTTTTTAAATTTTAATTTCCTCTATGTTTAGGGTGTTAGTTTAGGTATTATATATTTTTTTTTTTGTAAAGAGTAATTTTAGTTTTTCAATAAATCTTACAACATTTGGTGAAAAATAAGACTTACGTTTGGAGTTATTTGTTTTTCTCACCAATTTTCTTTCTTTCTTATAATTACTCACCTTATTAATCATACAAACAAGGGGTGATAAAAAATCTCATTCTCTTTGAATCTTTTCTTTTCCCACCAAACCCTCAATCCAAATAGAGTGTTACTTATTAATCTCATCTAATCCTAATTAAACTTATGCATAGCACGAGATTCTCTGTATGTCTCAAATCCCCGTTCCTTTGTTCTAAAACATTCAAAATTGTTTGGATTATGCTCGATATTTCAATAATTATCTCAAGTTTAATTTTATCGTATCATTCTTGTATAAATTTTTATATAGAATTTTTATTTGTACATCATTACTCATTTGAAAAATTTCTTACATATGTTCTCAATTTTCATCTGCAGGGAACAAATTGCAAGACGAGGCCTGCTGTAAGTAAAAATTTTCTATTTTTACTCTCGGGCAATTTATATTGTTTATTGGCTCATACTCATCGAAGCATGCTTATTAAAAATTTTTTAAAAAAGTTAATTTTTTTTTATAAAATAATAAATCAATGTCTTTGATCCTAAACCCAATATTTTTTTTTTTTTTTTTTTGAAACAAGACTAAAAATTCTCTTTGAGTTTAAGAAAATACTACATGGTGGGTATCTTGAAAAGTCAGAGTAAATTGTTATACGCATGTATTAGAAGCGCATATTGCTCTTAAATTAAAGATGTTTGAGCTCAAACAATTACAATTTTCATTGCCAGGCTTTGACGTTCAATCAGTGTAACAACCTTCAGCTAAGTGGATTGAGGCATGTCGATAGCGCAAATAACCACATTTCGATTACCAACTGCGCAGTTGTCACCATCTCAAACATTCATATAACTGCACCTAAAACTAGCCCTAACACCGATGGCATTGACATCAGCAATTCCAACCGTATTGTGATTCACGATTCTTACATTGGAACAGGTATTTTATTTTTTATAAACTTTTTATTTGGCCTTTTTAGCAATTTTCCTTCATTTGATGTTTGTTGCTTAGTACATATTTACTTGTAAGAATTTTATCAAAAAAAATTTGCAATAATTGTAGGTGATGACTGCATTGCTATGATTAATGGCTGCAAATTTATCAACATTACTGGCGTAAATTGCGGTCCAGGCCATGGAATAAGGTCAAAATTCTCATTAAAATGAATTTTATTTACAAAATTGCTTCCACTATATAATTTTACGAAAAAAATTATGCATAAACTTTCTTAAGAATAATAAATTTAAGTTCCGACGAGTTATTTTTTGAAAATATATATATATATATATATTTCTTTTCTTTTGTTTGTTAGCATTGGAAGCTTGGGAAAAAATGGAAGTAGAGCTACAGTGGAAGAACTACATGTGAAGAACTGTACCTTCAATGGAACTCAAAATGGGACAAGGATCAAGACATGGCAAGTAAGAAACTCAAACCAAGTTTAGAAATTAATTTAATCTGACTTTATTTGCCTTAATTATATATTTTGTTCACTATTCCTTTTCTCAAATTCATATGTTTATTTTTTGTGTGTTTGTTAGGGCGGGTCCGGATATGCTAAGAAAATTTCTTTTGTTGACATTATACTTATTGAAACGGGCAACCCTATATTGATCGACCAGTATTATTGTCCACATGACACTTGCAAAAATCAAGTAAGAGTATATACCTTGGATTAGTATATACATTATTATCGATACCTTATATCGTTATGTACATTTATTGTTGTTGTTGTTTATCAATTTTTTTTTTAATTTACTAATGATGAAATTGATGCTTGTTTAATAAAACTTTGATAACAGACATCAACAGTAGGAATCAGCAATGTTTCATTTACTGGATTTCGTGGAACAACTAATACAATAGATGCAATCCAACTCAATTGTAGTAAAAACGTACCTTGTACCGACATTGAATTGAATCAGATCAACATAATGCCAGCGCCTGATATGAAGCCGGGAACAATTCTTCAATCCACTTGCATTAATGCCCATGGAACATCTAACACATTCAATAACCCTAAAGTGAACTGTTTACTTCAGTAGCTTGACTATGATGTTATGAAGTGTTAATATTATAGTATATATTGTTATCATCATGGATAAGTAGGCAGATTAACCTCGATCAGTTTAGTGGTTTTTTCATATTTATAGTAATAAAACATCCATTTATATATTCTGAGATGTTTTTGGGCTTCTAATTTATCATTTGCAATTTTTTTTTTTTCTTTAAGATGTTTGTATTTAAGATAGATTTGTTTATCATTCAAACCAATTCTAAAAGAGTTTTAAATTGACCTGATGACAAACAGAGCTCAAGTAGCTTGGCTTTTTAAGTGCATGAAAAATTATCGTACTAAGTAAAGTATGTTGTTCAAGTTTAGTTTAGAAACTTAATGAACTCGAAAATATGTTGAATATTAACACATTTATATAATGAGTAGATGTATAACAAAATATTAAATCCAAACTCAAATAGTTTAGATCGTTTTACATCATAACAAAGAGAGAACGTTATGTTCAATAAAATTTGCTTTCAACTTCCTTGAATATGCACAGGATCTGAAAGAATGTTTAAGAATCAATATCTACATTGCAGTTTTAAAATTTATCAATTCACAGCAAATAATACAAAACTACCTATTGTGAGAATGAAACGAGGAAAATAAAAACCTAGAGAGGTGGAGAACTCGCTACACTTCACAACAATCGATGACTATAACTGCTAAAAACAATAAATTAAATAAATGAAGTTCAATATGTGCAAAGAAAATGTTGGGCACCTACATTGAAAAATTGACATGGACACTATTATGGTAATTTAGGCTCTATTTGAATTTTTTTTAAAAATACGGCTGAATTTGTGGAGAAGAAAAAAAAGTGAAAAAAATACTTTTATTTTATTCACTTTTCTCTTGATTTTTTTTTTCCACTTTTGTATGGTATAATTCACATTTTAAATGAATTTGAACGTTAGATTGAATATTATGAGCATTTGTCATTGTAAGAATTGCTCTTGATCTATTTGGCAATAAAATTGTTTTGTACTAAAAAAAAAAAAAATTAAATGTATATAAAACTTAAATTTACGGTTTATATTTTGATTTGATATGGTCAAGTCGCACATAAAATAAATCTAATTCATACATTATAAATTATAGTCACTTTTGTGATTCTTTTTTTTGGATATATAGTATTCTTGATTTTACATATATGTGATATCGCCTTGACATCACCGAGACTATATTTGAATCATAAAATTGTACAAAAAAAAAAGAAAAAAAAGAGAATAAAAAGAGGAGAAAAATGTGTGGCCACGCTTGGTTTTTAGAAGAAAAAAAAATCGGATATTCTTTAAAAAACATAAAACTAATTTGATTGAAATAAATATAAAAAAAATATTTTTAAATTTTAAAAAATTATTGCAGACTTTCTAAAAGATAAAATTATATAAAAATGATAAATATTTTTTATTTTTTTATTTATTTCAGTAAATTAATTTTAAATTTAAAAAAAAAAGACAAGTTTGTGAAAACCAAACTAGATACACACTTAATCTACCGTCTAAAATAAATAAATAAGAACCACAATCATTTTAGGTAAAGCCCAATCCTGCCTACTTTAAATTTATACCATACATCTCTTGTTGGGTTAATTTAAGACAAAATTTCTTAGTTCATAGAATTTTCTTTTCTTTTTTTTTTTTCTTTTTTTTTTTTTTTTCTGTTTTTCTTTGTTTTTGCATTAGCATTTACGTTTCTTTTCTTTTCTTTTTTTTTTTATCTTTTTTTTTTTGAAAAAAAATCCAAACACAGTGTACAACATGATAATGCAATAGTAATTTTGTGTGTGGGATACCATTGAGCATAATATTTACCCTTCGAAAAAATCTTTGAAAAGCCATAACTTTTTTAATACAACTCCGATTAAAGCCCATTTTCTATGGATGGAAAGCATACAAAGAGTACTTTCATAATATATAAATTTCAATTACAGAAAATGAAATTTTTTAAATATTTTTTGAGATAAAAAAACTAATGGAGTTTTCCAAAAAAATAGGATTTTTAAAAATCTTTTTCAATATGCCATGATATTCAACAATATTTAAACAGATAATATTCAGATTAACATAAATAAATCTAATCTATGGCATGCAAAACATATGAGGCGAAAACAAGTAATGCAACTCTGAAACCAATGAAGGAAAAAGATACGGGTAATCATATTACAACTCAAGCGGAAATGATTTAGATCAGATGACTTGAATTACGAGTCTCATCTGGAAAACCATCAATTGAGAAGCTACCAGAGTTTCTCAATATTATATCCACACTCCAAATTCCTAGATTTAACTATGGTGACCTACGAGAGAAGAACAGAGAGATAAATTTTTCTGCAGAAGATTTTTCGAGTAAAACCTACACTCAGAATAATACCTATATTTTCTATATCAAATATATGATATATAAAGAATATATCTTTGCAAATAGAAGTGGAATTGTAGACTCTCGCAACAAGTCAAACACTTCATTAGATGATTCCTTAATTATCTTATATTATTAAATAGGTGAATTATCAATAACCCATGTGGACGCTCCATGAGTAATGGGTCGGGTCAAATCTAACCCAATTTCCAACAGGTTTGAATGTGGAGAAAGGAAATAGGGATTTTTGGTTGCTAATGAGTTTTGATTTCTAATGGGTGGAATCCCTTATTTATTTATTTTTTGTTGTTGCGGTCAATTAGTTATTAACTTAATTATTTTAGAATTTTGGTCAAAAATCCCTCAATATGAGGAAAAAAACACCAATTCTTAATTGATAAGGTTCTCAATTTTTAAATTTTAATGAATAAAGTCCATAAACTGCATATTTATAATAATAATAATAATAAATTTTTTTGATTGATTTGCCCCTAGCATTGTTTGCCAGGTAATTTAAGCTACTTTTAGTTTAATATATATCCATTTTATTTATTTTTTTAATTTTTAAAACTTTCATCTTATACTCAACTCGGTGAATTAAATACCGAAATCACAACGGCTTTAGATGATTATTGGATATAAATACTACTTGCATCTTATCTCAAAGGTTTCCCAACGATCTTTAGATGATGGGATGGGAATGAAGATTCAGAATGGGAACCTCATTCTATGTCTCTTTTATTCCTTTGTTTTGGGTGTGTCCAATCCAAGAATGAAATGTGACTCATGTAACGCCGCAATTTTTAATACCCGAATTTATTGCCAAATCCTTTATATAAATACCAAGTTCAACACTATCATACATGTGCCAACACAATAGTAAATAAATAATAATATTCTCTCTCGAAAGTAATGATGATATATAAACAAAATCTGATATAGTGCCCTTGGGCTTGCAGTGAATAATAATAAATGAAAGGGATTTACCCTTTTACAGTATGTGGCATTTAGCCAACAAATAAAAGGCCCCATGGCCAACAAAATGAAAGACTTCAAGTCTAAACAATCCCTCCAGCCAAGCACCTAAGAAGTTTGTCAACACATGGGATGAGCAAAAGTCCAGTCGCGATCCCAAAGAACCTAAACAATCATGACAGATAGCTAGATATGATCATGCATACTCCACATTAATATGTATATATAATGTGACTTTTTTGTTTAAGAGGTATACTTGTATAAGTTCTTTCAAACATCCCACTTTTTTTATTTTAGAAACATTAATTTCTTACTCTTAACAACCATCGTTCCAAATCAAACCCAACCCAACTCTCAACTCACAACTCTTAACTCAAACCCAACTCCGACCTCCAAAACACACACACACAAGCACCAAATACCTCATAACTCAAACACAACCCCTGGTCAAGCCACATTGTAACAACCCTCATACTGTTTACCGATAAACCACTGAATTACCTACTGATTACTGTTAAACTGGACTGCTTATGACTGATAATTGAACTAATTGAAGTACTGAACGGACTGGTTGAAAATTGAAACCGAATTAACTGAGCATGTTTATTGTATTGCATTTTTATCTTTTCGATTATTTGATTATCTGTTCGTGTTTTATGTTTAAACTACAAATTGAAGGCCTTATCGGCGGCCGAACTGAGAATTGTTTAGTGTTTCATGATCAGTAGGATTTATGTGATTTTATGGTGTATTTATCTAAAATGTGATTAGAAATGATTAAATTAGATTAAATATTGTCATATTGCAAACTTTGACTTATTTACCAAAATGCCACTAAGTGGGCGACTATCCTACACAATTAGGGACTTGTATTGCACTTGAACAAAACCATTTCCTCAGCCATTTCCTTATGCTAGCCGACCAAGAGAGAAGAATTAGAGAGAGAGGGAGAGAATTAAGAGGGAATTGGGTTCAACTTGTAGAATTGCTTGAAAATTGAAGATTTAATTCAAAATTGTGCTTCCATTCTTGAATACAAGACTTAGGTAAGTGAATTTCAACCCCTCATTGATGTCCTTAAGGTTGATTCTTGCTAGATTCATGGCAAATTATAGAGTTAAGACATAAATTGGTTCTATAGTGTTGAATTAGAACTCATTTCATGCATGCATGGTTGAAATGTTGGAATTTGAGTTGAATTCATGGTAGAATTGTACATGCATGCTCATGTTTAAACTTAAGTCCATGTTTTCAACTTGCTTTGAAGAGAATGAACTCATTAGAGCATGATTTGAAGCTTTAAATTGGTTTGAATGCATGCATGTCATGTTTGAACATTGTTCATGAAAAATGGGTTTGAAAAATGGTTTTAGTTGACTCACCTTTGAGGCTTGAATTCGTAAATTGAGCTTTGAAACTTGTTATACATTGAATTTAGATGTGTTTTCCAGAATTTGGGCCCAAGAGGTCGAGTTTTGAGTGAAAGAATGCTTGGTTTGAGCTTAGGAGACAAATCTAGAAATTCCAGAATTTGGCTTCTTCGCTCGAGCGAAGGATTCTTCGCTCGAGCGACCAACCTTTGTTCGAAGCTACGCTCGAGCGTAGGATTGGTGGCTCGAGCGTAAAATTTCAGCATCCAGTACTTTTACTGTTTCGACAGCTCGCTCAAGTGGAGGATTTCTCGCTCGAGCGAAGCCTTTGATTTTGGAAGCTCGCTCGAGCGAAGGAAGGCTCGCTCGAGCGAGGCTCCTATTTTCAGCAAACTTTGCAAAATGTTTTCTAAGTGTATTTTTGCATCCTCATCCCATTCTAGGCATTCTTAGGCCTAGTTTAAGGCATCTTAATGAGGATATAGATGTAGAACGCACCAAGGCAAATTAGGGATTTAATTATGATATTTCCCAACTGTGTAGCTTAGTGTGTGTTCAACCTGTGAACTGTGTAGGGTTGGCAACTGGGGAAACACGCTCTAGCATACCGTAGCCCAAACTCTGTGAGTAACAATTGTGTAAAGATATGTTCAACTGAGAATGTTTTCTGACTGATTAACCGAACTGTTTTCTGAATTGATTATTGTTAATTGACTGAATGTATGTCCTATATTCTGAAATGTACTGTGGCATCCTTAGCCCCTACTGTTTACTGTTACTGTTACAGAGATCTCTGTCGGTTCCCTTGTGGAACCACTACTGTTTACTGATTGATGGCCATCATTACTGTTCGGTCTTCAAGACCTACTGTTTACTGCTATGCTAATGGATGTACCACATATGACTGAATGAATGTTCTGACTGAAAGATTGGAATATTGTTTAATGAACTGTTTTCATTACAGTAAGGACATTTCATTCTTAACCTCTTTACGCATTATGTTATTCACTGGGCTTAGCTCACTGTTTATATATATATATGTAGGTGCTCAGCCACCAGATCGGAGCTAGAAGCGTGGGTTAGACTCCAGTTTTGTCAAGCCAGCCTATGTGCCTCACTGCGAGGTTCCGAGTTGCCATGTTATGGCTTTGGGGTGTTTTATTTTTCCCCCGTCTGTCTCCGTACTGTTTTGGATTACTGTATAGACTGTCAGCTACTAACTGTACTATTATCAAGGGATTAAGTCCCTGTACTGTGTGACTGTAAATTTTGTATAGACTGTACTATTCTATATGTGTGAATGCATGAAAAATCTTTTTGGCATATAGACTGTCACAGCTCAATGGACATTATTTATTTACTGTATTGGCTTCCGCCAGGCCCTGAACTCTGTTTTACTGTACTACTGTTAAGCAGGCCTTCGGTAATCTCGGATTACTGGCCGGTTACGGTGCTAAACCCATAGGGCCGGGTTTGGGTCGTGACACACATACTAGACAACTCATATAACACAGGTTTGTTAGTTTTAAACCGTTACCAAACTACCGACACACAACCACAAATAACCCGTGACCATTGTTGAATGTCACTGTGACCATCGCTAAGCATCACCAAACCCTATGGCCATTGTTGAGCACCACCAATCAAACACCAACACATCACAACCATATAGGACCCGGATGCACCTTAAATTCACTTAAAAACTCAGTTTTTTTTAATTACATCGAATGCACCAAAGGCATCCACCAACGTAACAAAATGTGCTCTATGCACCTCCGTTCAACAACGGGTTTTCAATTCTCATCAAAACCTTTCAAAGCAGTACCATGTGAGTTATTACAATTACAACACCATTCTCTCTAACGGTTACCACTTACTCGACAACAATATAATAAAACGAATTATATCACAACAAAGCCCAACTCTTCACTCATTCACCAATCTCACCTCAATACCACAACACTCAATAACAAATAGGCAACATCTACAATCACCAGCCAACAACGCACAATAGATACATAGACTTAACTATCAATACAAACAACACATCATCCTACATTACATCTATCTAGCAACAAGCAATACCATCCTTCACCGATGGCCAAAGACAAAACTATAAAACGCCAATTACATAATCCAAAGTATGAAGACACTAGCATACATCCACTACATACCGATCCATCCCAACTCTCTTTTCTTTTGTGAAAGAGGTAATCAACCACACTTTATTTTGAAAACCAATTCTCACCATTTCAAATTCCCAAATACACCACACTCTCCAATACCCAATACCATATATCATAAATCCCCAGTCCATACATAACCAAACATAACCCAATCCCAATCTAAACTTTAACCACCTCCTTTAACATTCTGAAATTTACAAATTAAATACCAAGACTTCTCAACTCCACATCTTAAACATGCTCATAACCCACCATCACCCATAAACATAAACCATAAACCCATCAATTAAAACCCAACTAACCCATATGCTTTTACATAAAATCATATATAAAACTACGCTTTTAATGCTATAGAAACTACCACAAATCTATCTATAGCGAGGTATTGAAAAGAAACTCAAGAATTCCTACCTCTTCAAGCAAAAGAGGAGACCACCCAAAAATCAACAGCGACGGAATCACGATCTGCTACAATTAAAATACCGCCCTTGCCACCCTCTACGTTTTGGTCTATGAAACTAGGAGTAGAAAATGGGTAGAAATAGATAAAAACCAAGCTTGAAACCACCGAAAATGGCAGAAAGGGAGAGAGAAGAGGAGATGAACTCAAAAATAAGATATTTTTAGCTTTTGGCACTTTATATAGAAAAACAGACCGCGGGCGCAAAGGCCACACCGTGGCTGTGATTCAGACGGCTAAACAGGTCGCGGGCGCTGCCCAAAACACCGCGGGTATAGCCACCCAGCACACTAGGTCACAGGCACAATCCCTCTGTTCGCGGTATGACACCGCGGCCCGTGGCGGAAGAGATCAGTGAAATAATACCAACACATTTAAATTGGACTTTTGAATGTTCATGATGGTTAACAACCAAGTGTGACCAACTAATGAAATGCAACTAAGGAAAGGGGGTTGGACTTGGGATTGTAGAGAATGGACAGACTTAATTTGATCAAATAAAGCCAGAGAGAAACGGTAAAAAAATAATAATAATAATTTAAGCAAAAGGCATAGACATAGTACTGACCAATGAGGCGGTGACAGGCAAACTTGGCTCCAAAAGGATTTTGAGAAGAATATCTAATAGGAAGCAAGAAGAAATCAGAAAGTATGCATATCAAGATGGATGTATAGACAATAACATAAAATCCTTTAATTAGATCACCAAAAAGAAACTAATTTCTCACTTTCCAAAAAAAAATAAAAAATGAGAAACAATGTCCAGCAAAAGAACCATAAAGTTTTAAGCAATTAATTAACTGAGCAACATAATGTTCTGAGGAAAAAACAGATACATGTAAAAAAACACTACACCCATTTTAGTCCCCAATTGATACATATATGTACATTAAAAAAAAATAGTCATACTAAGTTTCAATTTGCATTGAATATGAAAACAAAATGTTAGTAATAACCAAGAAACTAGTGATACTAAAAAATGAAAGTGTAGCTAACAAATGAAACTCCAATCCCCATACTGCCACTCCAGTCATGAAACTGGCATTTTCTTTTATTGCCACCTACCATACACGTTGAATTCACACAAGAAGCTAGAATATACTCTTTGAGTACATAGTCACATTGTGCAAATATACTCCATATCATATACTGAAACCCCATTTAATTTGTGGACTGCTAATATGTATGCAGCAGCTGTGCTTCAAGAAAAATGACGAGAGTTTAAGTTTTCATACTAACTAAAGAGCAACACACTAAAGATTGGAAGCTTGACAATGAGGAAGTTAATTGTTCAATTATGCAATAAATGAACTATTCTCACCAAAAAAAAGCAGCAATTATGAAACCCTGTTATAGTTTGAACAACCCAATTTTGCATATCCTTCTGCAACTCTTCTCTCAAAACACTAGAACCGAACTTCAAACACAACCACAGCAAAAAAACCTCAGCCATAACAACCCCAGCCAAGTTGCCAGCTCCACACCCTACATGAACCCCACTACAAACCTCACCGCTAACAAGAGGAAAGAACACCCTCAAATCATCCCCAAATTCACAGTCCTCCCTAACTTGATCAACGGTCCAAACCCAAACCAAATCCACAAAACCATATGTCAAATTATCCGACCCAATTTCCCATTCCTCCGAATACTTTGAGCAGCATATGATAATGTAGCAAACAATCTCTTGTACTAAACCCTCACTCTCTCTCTTCAAGCACAAATCCCCATCAAAACAACCAAACACAACACAATACAACTCGTACACGACCGGAGCCAGTAAAGCGACCCTTTTTAACCCATTGTTACACGGACTTGAACACGAAACCAACAACTGAAACAAGTCCTTCACAGCTAACACTACAAATTCTTCGAAGGGTTTTCGAGTATTGACTTGACAGAGCTGTGAAATGTCACTGCCGAGTAGAACCAGGTGATCTCGAGTGGAGGATCGTTCATCTTCTGAACCAATCGAGAGAAAATCGAGACGAACCCAGAGAAATTTGTACAACCCTTTTTGTATTCCGCTAAGAAGTGATCGATTGACTCTCTCAGCGTGAGTTGGTAGTCGTTTTCAGGTGGTTTTGTGGCGCTGATCGATTCGACGGCGATGTGGGTGTTCATGATTGGTGCTTTTGGGAGTGTTGGCTGATCGAATTGGTTGAAATTGAGATAGAATTTGAACTCTGAAGTGCGTTTGGTTTGGTTAACGGTTAAGCTCGAAACCCGTTTTGTGGTTTTGTCTTTGGAGCAAACAGAGATGGAGAGGGAAGTTATGTGGGCCTCTTTTTGTAACGGACAACATTTTGAATTTGGTCCACCAAAATTATTAGTAAAAAAAAATATTTATTTATTTTCATTTGCGTAATAAGTGCATCTCCAATGCTATACTTAAATTTTTAAATTATGTTAGAGATCTCAAATAATTTATTAAATTTTTTACCAAACTTTTCACATGGGTATGAAACCTACACATAAAGGTTTCTATGGGTGTGAAAAATTTAGTAGAAAATTTGGTAAATCATTTAGGGTTCATAACATTTTCATAAATTTTTTACTAAATTTGAATAAAAATTTAATCTAATATGATTGGTTCCAATTGTTTCATCAAATATGACTGGTCGTTCGGCATAATGTAAATTTTTGTCAAATCTTTCTCAATCTAATTATCTATCGAGTCGTGATTTTGCTTCCCCCACCCTAATTATATTTATTGAAGATATTAGTTTTTAATGTTGTGAATACTCAGCTCGGGATTTCTTGGTAAACAAAAATTCAAAAGAAATTCATGTAATAACTAATACATTTATCATAAGAAAATCAAACTATTTAAGAAAATATATAATTAATTCAAAACAAATAAAATGATTTTGATTGCAAACAAATCAAAGAGAGAAACTTGGTCTCAATAAAGATTGTGAGGGAGATATATTTATTTTTTTATAAACTCAATAGTTGAGATCTGAATGTTGTGAATTCTCTTTCTTGAGATTTTTTGGCAAATAAATAGGTTGCTTAAATTTGTATTAGGTTATGAATTAAGATTTATTATTACTTTGAATCATATTAGGCAGAAAGTAGAACTTAAGTTGAATTATTTTGTATATGGAAGCATTCCAAACGTTAATTTAGTATTTTATGTTTGATATTTTTCATGTTCTTTTTTGGACGAATTACATTAACCGTCCTTATAATTTAGGATTTGTGTGAGTTTGGTCACTAACTTTTCAACTATAATACATTTGACATTGAATTTTGAATCTTGTTCCAAATAAAGACAATCAAAGTTGTTTATTTTACAAACGGTCCATTTCAATGGCAAAGTCATCATACAACTTATGTTGTGTTGGTTAATTTATATCTTGTTTGAAATGTAATGGCTTTTTTTTAAAATGAATAATGTTGAAATTTTCTTATGTTTGGTTTTGTTTTTAGAATCTATTTTTAGAAAATATTTTTCTAAGAAATTTAAATTTAAATTGATGAAAAAAAAATACGTCATTTTTATATATTTTATCTTTGGGTGGGGGTAGAAATAAAAAAATTTTATATTTATTTTAGTTAAATTAGTTTAAATTTTTCAAAAGTCAAACATTGGGACAACTTTGATGTCATTATTAAACTAATCCATTAAATCAAAAAAATTTAAAACTAAAAACATTTTATATATTAAACCTAACTATTACACAATAAAAACCTAATAACCATTTATTACATGATAATCATCCAAAAATATATGTTAACAATAACAACAATGGTAGAGGGCCCAAATTTTGTGGCTCAAAAGTGGCTCAAATGACTAAAACGACGTCGTTTTGAGTACAAAACAACATTCAAATGGCCAAAACGACGTCGTTTTGGCCATTTGAGCCACTTTTGAGCCACAAAATTAGGACCCCCAAACATTTTTCTAACAATAAATACAACTATCTATTATATGATGACAATCCAAAAACATCAACAAAAATAATCACTCATTATATGATCATCATCCAAGCATATACTAAAATTAATTTGGTAAACAAATTTTTAAAAAAAAGACACAAAAATGAAAAAGATTTATCATTTTTGTATACTTTTATCTTTGATGGATAGAAATAATTTTTAAAAATTCAAAAATATTTTTTGACATTTATTTTTACCAAACTAGTTTGTATTTTATCAAATTAACAACTTTGTCTTTGAAATGGAGTAATAGTGTATTCAATTGTCCTTATTTGGAACAAGAGTCAAAATTTAAGAGCAAATATATCACAATTGAAAGGTCAGTGACCAAAATGACACAACACTTAAATTACAAGAACCATTAGTATAATTCACTATTCTTTTTTATTGGTAGTGATTTAACATATATTTCTGTCACGTTTGAGAATAGTATACATTTGTTTTTGTTGGATTTGTGATTATTATGAGTGATTAGCATAGTTTAGTTAAAGCAATGAAATTTATGAAAAATAAATTATTTTTTTCGGTGAACCAAACATTGAAAAATATTTTTCGTAAAACATTTTTAGATCCAATCAAACACAAGAAAACAAATCAATTTTCTACAAAAGATTTTTTGCAGAAAATGTTTTTCTCTTGAAAATGTTTATTTTCTGCTCAAATAGACAAAGCGTTAATATTTGTCCATATAATATCCTCACTACAAAAAGTAGTTTTTTTTTTTTTTTTTAATGTCATTTTATTTTTGATATTAGTCTTATTTGATAGATCTATAGAGAAAATTAAATAGATAAAAATGGAGATTAAATAATACTAAATGTATTGCGGCATTAGAAGAATTAGGCATCTTTGAATTATTTTTTTCTTTCATCTAATCGTCAAAAATAATTACTCATTTCATTCCAAATTATATGTTCATTTACATCCACAGAAAAGTTATTTTTTTATTATTTTTTTCAATAATTTTGAATATTTTATATTTATATACATCTACAAGAACTAACTAAAATACTGTATTTTAATTTGTGAAAAAATATTTTATATTTTTACAAAAAAAGGTTATTCATTAACCCAATTTGGAGGGTTCTAACAGTAATAAAATAATATTTAATTTCATGCACATATGTTGTAATACTGCACAACATCCGGTAAAACACTAAATGCATAAATAATTTAACAAATTTCAGTAAAAAATCACCATGATTGATAATAAGTTCATGCAAAAAAAAAAAAAAACAAGTAAAATTTCATTAAGATCACCATAAAAAAATTTCAATATTTTTGTAATATTAAAATATATAATAAACCTTAAATAAATAATTCAGCAAAATCTAGCCAAAATCCCTATATTCCAAATCTAGTAAGTAATGATATTTAACTATCCAATAAATAACAATATTTGATTAAAAATATAGAAAAGCCCTAAAAATTCCCAAACCCTCAAAATTAATTAAAAATTACCCAAACAAAACTCCCAAACCGTCAAAATTTTTTCATTTGCAAATACAAACATACTTATTGAATTTTTTTGTTCATGGTGAGTCTGCATATTCTGACGTGAGGAGGTTGTCGCATTTAATGCTGTGAGAGCCTCATTAATGGTTGATGTGTGGTGCAATAACTTTGTAGGATCTTTGTCTACTTACGTGTCTAGGCTCCAGTTTGGCCAAATGTTATTGGGCTTAGATTGCAAGAATGTGGGTTGGGCCCTTGTGGTTGGGCCCATCAGTATCAGTAGTCTCCATTTCTGAGTGCAGCTTTAGTCCAACAAAGGGAATAAATAAGGGGTGCAGGGAGCCGACCAGGAGGAGGGCCGAACGGGAGAAAGGTTTACTGTGAAGGTGACTGATCGAGATGGCCAAGCGTGTAGAGGGCCGACCGTGAAAGCGGCCGAGCGAGGTGGCTGACCGAGAGAAGAGCTAACCGCAAAGGTGGCCGAGCGAGTGGAGGGCCGTCCGCAAAGGTGGCCAAGCGTATAGATAACCAACCGCGAAGATGGCCGAGCGAGATGGCCAACTGAGAGAAGAGCTAACCGCGAAGGTGGTCGACAGAGGTGACCGACCGAGAGAAAAACTGACTGCGAAGGTGGCCGAGCGAGATTGCCAAGCATGTGGAGGCCCGGCTGCAAAGGTAGCCGAGCAAGGTGGCTGACAAAGAGAAGAGTTGACCGCGAAGGTGGCCGAGCGAGGTGGCTGAGCGTGTGGAGGGCCGACCGTGAAGGTGGCCGAGTGAGGTGGCCGACCAAGAGAAGAGCCAACCGCGAAGGTGGCCGAGAGAGGTGGCCGACCGAGAGAAGAGCTGATCGCGAAGGTGGCCAAGTGAGATGGCCGAACGTGTGGAGAGCTGAGAAAAAAAGCCCGGTGCGCGGTGCTCGAGGAGTTAAAACACGTACTGATGTGAAGTGGAACAAATGGGGAAAAAGAAAAAGAATTAGTGGGGGGAAAGTAATAGTCGGGGCCGTACACGTGGTACAACAAGGACCACTGAAGAGGGAGACGAATAAGGTGTATGAGGGGAAGGGTTGGGGAAAGTGAAATTTCAAACTGGCAAATTTTAACCACGATCCTTGGGGGATAGATAAACTGTGGGCGTTTGGACTTGTGCATTTTACTTACTTGATTGCAAAAAACCAACGCATTCCAGATTTGAGTGATTTTATCGCAAGAGATTCGCCTGTGTAGCATATTGCAAATTTTTTGGCACCCACAACCGAAGCAATAGTGAGGAACGTGAAAGAGATGGCACAACAGAAAACGCCAGCCATGAGGGTGGATGCATTGGGGGAAGATGATGGGGTGGAGTTAGCGGAGCAGTATAGGGTGGGTAGGGGTATGGAAAGGGGGGCGGATCGGCCGGCACGGCCGTTGGGATCGACAATGATCTCAGCGGCGCAATCAATTAGTCAAGTGGTGCCAGACCACTGGCATGCGAAGACGGACAAGTGCACTATGACAGTGGAGGATCTGGAGGAGGATCTGGAGGAGTTGCGGAGCAAGTACTAAATTCTGGCCAACATAAAGTTAAGGTTGCCGACGACGAAGAAGAGGGCGTCGGACACATGACCAATGGAGTTTCCATTATACGAGAAGGTGCTGCGTGGGGGCCTAAGGTTGCCCCATCCACAACTGGCGGTGGACGTGTTAAACCATTTGGAGGTGACTCCAGGGCAGCTGATGCCGAACGCCTGGAAGATACTGTTCGCTTGTGCCGTCGCGTGGCCGCGGGTGATTGGGGGGAGATGATGACGGTGGACGAGCTTTTCTCCTGTTACAAAGCGTTAGGGCAACACGAGACGTGGGTAACGTTGCACCACAAAATGCCTGCACCTATTGCTGAACTTATATCTAGTGGAGCTCCATAACACCACAAAG
Organism: Camellia granthamiana; assembly: GCA_036172215.1. NCBI lineage: Eukaryota > Viridiplantae > Streptophyta > Magnoliopsida > Ericales > Theaceae > Camellia > Camellia granthamiana. The sequence continues at coordinate 71,022,186 of CM069912.1, forward strand.
TAGTTAGCACACAAGCTTCTGTCAAACGTGTCAAATATATAATAGTTGTGTTGTAAGGTGTCTTGTATTTTTACTTTACACTTTATTTTACTGTGATGGGCCTTTTATGGAGCACGGAGACAGTATTGTTGGGGATGAAGTTAAGAAATTCTGAGCTTTGTAATCCTTATCATGCATAATGGATTTGAGTGGTTCTTCTAACATGAAAATATGGCCTCTTGTATTGTAACCTCCATTTCTCCATTGAAAGGACTTCAGTTGGATAAGTGCACCAAATTTTACGACAAGTATAAATCTACAATCTCCTTATCAAAGAGAAACAATGTCAAAGAGGTGAAAATTCAGTCAGAGCGACTCCTTGCAGACATTGAGCTCCAACGGATAAGAATTACCTCAGAATTACAAAAAGAAACTGAATCAGAAAAGTAACTTTTAGAGGTCAGTGGCACATGGGATGTGCACTAGCCTATTGTTAGAACTATGGGACACCAGAAATCAATTCCACACAATAACACAAGAATATTTACGTGGTTCGGCAATTGCCTACGTCCACGGAGAGCTATATATTATCCGGAGAAAGATTACAGTACTCACTCACATACACTCTCACTCTTGGTGTTCTCTCTGTGTTTGCTACACTTTGCTCTCCTCTCAGCCTCTCCATTTATACACCATACCTGGAGAAAGCTAGAGAGCACAGCTGGCTCAACACATGGCCAGCTGTGTAATTGCCTTTCGGTTCCTTTACTAAAGGTGTCGTTCACCTTTCAAGCTAGCACAACACATCACATGGAAGATAATTCTCTTATGAGCTAGAGCTAACAATTTTCCCCCTCCACTCCCATAAGGATAACTGACTTTTCACTTGAAGTCCATCCCGGTCAGATTCTTGCAAACTTCCAGTTTGTCTCTGGTGACACCTTTGGTCATCATGTCAGAAGGATTCTTGTTTGTGTGAATCTTCACTAGCTTCATCAGCTGCTTTTCCATCACTTCTCGTATCCAATGATACCGGACATCAATGTGTCTTGTACGTGAATGGTACATGGAATTCTTGCTCAAATCAATTACACTTTAACTATCACAATATACCTTGTATTCTTCTTGCTGTAGACCCAATTCTTGGAGAAACCGCTTTAACCACAACATTTTCTTTCCAGCATCTGCGGCAGCATTGTACTCTGCCTTTGTTGTAGATAAAGCAACACACTTTTGTAGTTTGGACTGCCATTGTAATAACCCCGACCTCCGATTAATGCTAATCCATGATTAGTTATGCCTAACAGTAATTTAGAAGGAATCCGGAATTGATTTGCATATGCATTGCATTATCTTTGCGTTTCTATCTGTTTGCCATAAAATGATCTGTTTATGTTTAGACTTTGAACTGCGAATTGAAAGCCTTATCGGCGCCCGATTCCGAAATTGATTAGTGTTATGTGTTAATTAGAATTTATGTGATTTTATGGTAGATTTAATTTAAATTTGATTTGGTATGATTAAATAAAGTTAAATTACATCAACTTGAATTAATTGCATCTTTGCCACTAGTGGACACTTTAGGCCATTAATAGATTTTATATCTTTTTGCATCATTCCTTCATTCTTTCTTAGACCAATGAGAGAGAGAGAGAGAGAGAGAGAGTATGAGAATTTGAGTTCAACAAGAGATTTAACTTGGGGACTTAGAAGAAATTAAAGAAGAATTGCATATTTGAGCTCTTACACCTAGAATTCAAGACCTAAGGTAGAGATTTCATCCCCTTGAACTTGAATTTGAATTGTTTCTTTCATGGTTCATGGTTAATTAGTGTCTAAAGCTAGGAATTGGGTTAAAATGTTGAATTGAGGATTAATTCATGCATGCATGCATGTTTCATAGCATTTTGAAGGATGAGTTTCAAGAATTTCCTCATGCATGTGTTGATTTCACTCTAATTTTGGAAACACAATGAGTTTCATGTTGTTTGATAGCATTTGATCATGTTTTGGAGAGCCTTAGCTCAAAAATGCACATGCATGTCATGTTTTGGATCATCTATAAAGTTTAAGTTGAGTTTGTGCATAATTGGTTTGCTCTTGGGCCATGATTTCTTGAAGTGATGCTTTTAATATGTTGTTTTGTGGGTTACCAAGTGTTTTCCAAAGTTTTGGCCCAGAAAAATGAGTTTTGGTTAGTTGAAGGTTGAGTTTCATGTTTGGAGGTCAATCTGGATTTTCCAAAAATTTGATCCACACTCGAGCAGGGACTTTCACGCTCGAATGTGAAGCCTGAGTACATGCACTTCCGCTCGAGCGGCGAGAGTCACGCTCGAGCGTGAAATACGTATACGCAGAAGTTTGTGTGTTTTGCAGTTCGCTCGAGCAGGGGAAGCCACGCTCGAGCAAGGGTCTGTGTCACACGCTCGAGCGGGGGTCAAGCGCCCGTCGAGCGTGAATTTCATGCATCCAACACTTTTTCATAAGTTTGCAGTCCGCTCGAGCGGAGAAGTCCACGCTCGAGCGGAGCTTCATTGTCTGCATGTCCGCTCGAACGGGGAAAGCTACGCTTGAGTGTGGACCTTATCTTCAGCAAAATTTGAGAAATGGTTTTCAATGCATTTTGGCATCCTCATTCCATCCTAGGCATTCTTAGGCCATGTTTAAGACTCCATAATGAGGATAAGAGATTAGAAACACACTAAGAGCCAACGAAATAAGTTTTGTGCAATTAGAACGTGTGTTTCAAGTGTGCATCTGTTATGTGTTGTGTAGGTCACGTACCACGTACTGTTTGACCAAGTTTACTCCGTCTGTCTGTCTCAAGGCCCACTGTGAGTAATAACTTTGTAAAATTATGTTTAACTTAAGCATTTTCTGACTGGTATGGTATGATCTGTTTTCTGAAATGCTATCTTATGAATTATGAATGAATGTCCAATTTTCTGAAAAGTATTTGTGGCACCCTTAGTTCACGTGGCCCTTGCCCGGGGGTAACAATACCGCGGCCAATCTGCACGTGGCCCTTGCCTGGGGGTAACAATACCATGGCTACTTGCGCGCAAGATATGGACCTTTATGGTCGTTGGTACCAACTATGCATGTGGGTCTCTGGACCAAATTGATCTGATAGCTAATGGGTGTACTACGTATGATCTTATGCAAAATCTGAATATGAACATGAGTGTGTATCTAAATCTATTTCTGTTTTGAAGTCTGAATATGTTCTGATTTAAATACTGGATCCTAACTTGTGCTGGACATCATTCATAAAACCCCTTTACTCTATTATTATTCACTGGGCTTCCGCTCACAGTTTATATTATGTATGTAGGTGAGCCGGTGAGTGACTAGGGCCAGAGTTGACGGCCTTCTGTTTTGTTTTTGTCAGCCAACTGTTGTGCCTCCCGAGGAGGTTCCGAATGAAGCCTAATGCCATGGCTGTTTTTGTATTCATGCTAGTCTTTGTGTATGCTCTATAAAGTCAGGTCTTGGGAAGTACATTCTGTAAATACCTTGTAAATATTGTGTATCTGGACTGGCATGTTTGTGTATATATAAATAAGTTTCAAAATGTTCTGTCCCATGTACGTTATCACAGCTCATTGGACCTTGTCTATTTTGTATTATTGCTTCCGCAGCCCCTTACTATTTGCTAATCTGTTCAGAGGCCTTTGGTAATCCACAGATTACTGGCCGGTTACGGTGCTAAACCTACAGGGGCGGGTTTGGGTTGTGACAGCCATGAAACAGCTCCCCTTGCAAAAGTAAATAGAAATCCTGATGTAGACTTTCTACCATCAAGATCACCTGCCATATCAGCACCTGTAAAACCCTCCAAAATTGGTTCAGCTCCCGCGAAACATAAACACATCTTGGAAGTTCCCTTCAAGTACCGAAGAATCCATTTGACGACCTCCCAATGCTCATTTCCTGGATTGGCGAGGAATCTGCTCACAACACTAACTGCGTGAGCTACATCTGGCCGGGTACACACCATTGCATACATCAAACTTCCTACTGCGGAAGAATAAGGGATTGCCTCCATTTCTTTCCTTTCAGAGCTGGTCGTGGGGCACGAGCGCTTTGTCATATTGAAATGGTTGGCCAGTGGTATACTAACTAGCTTGGCATCTTTCATGTTAAACCTTTCAATCATCCATTCAACATATTTCTCCTGTGACAGCCATATCTTCTTGGTTTTCCTGTCACGAACAATCTTCATGCCCAAAATTTGCTGTGCTGGGCCTAAATTCTTCATGTCAAAATCTTGCGACAAGTCATTTTTCAACTTGTTGATCATAGTAGTATCCTGTCCGATGATCAGCATATCATCGACATACAACAGTAGGATAATGAAGTTTCCATCCGAAAACCTTCGGAAATATACACATTGGTCTGTCACCGTTCTTGTGTACTCGTGATCCACCATAAATGAATCAAACTTCTTGTACCATTGTCTCAGCGCCTGTTTCAGGTCGTAGAGACTCTTCTTCAGTTTGCAGACTAGTTTCTGTTTTCCTTTAACTTCAAATCCTTCTGGTTGCTCCATGTAGATCTCTTCCTCCAACTCACCATGGAGAAAGGCAATCTTGACATCCATTTGTTCTACTTCCAGATTCAAGCAAGCTGCTAATCCCAGAGCTACTCAAATAGAACTCATCTTCACAACTGGGGAGAAGATCTCATCAAAATCAATTCCTTTCTTCTGCCCAAAGCCTTTGACCACCAAACGAGCTTTATGCTACAGTGGTTTACCGTTTCCATCTTTCTTCAACTTATACACCCATTTGTTCTTCAAGGCTCTCCTATCTCTTGGAAGTGGAACAAGCTCATAAGTGTGGTTCTTCTGCAAAGAACTCATCTCCTCCTTCATGGCTTGCATCCAACAGTCTTTCTCTGTATGACTCTTGGCTTTCGAAAAACTCTCGGGCTCCCCCTCATCAGTAATCAGAATATACTGAGAAGCGGGATATTTGGTTGATGGCACGGCAGCTCTTCCAGATTTCCGCAACTGAAGCCCAGTTGCCTCTGTTTGAGGGGGTTGCTCCCCCTGCTCAATACCCTTTTCATCCGGGTCTTCATCTCTTTCCTCCTGATCCTTAATTTCTGGTATAGGATCCTGCAACTCTGGCATTTCTTGTCGCACATCATCACATCTAGCATATTGTAATGGCTTGGGAGATGGAAACAAGTCTGGAGTGATGACATCTCTAGACTTTGCAGATTTCTCAAAATCTGCTACTGTCTGGTCTTCTTAGAACACAACATCTCTGCTCCTGAACATCTTCTTGTTCACTGGGTCCCACACCTTGTACCCAAATGCTACATCTGAATAGCCCACAAATATGCATGGAGTGGACTTGTCATCAAGCTTCTGTCTATTTTCCTTGGAGATATGTGCAAAGGCCTTACACTCGAAGACTTTCAAGTGAGAATATGATACCTTTCTTCTGGACCAGACTTCCTCAGGTATCGCAAAATTCAACGGGACTGAAGGCGACCTATTGATGAGGTAACAGGCTGTACGGGCGGCTTCAGCCCAGAATGACTTTGGCAACTTTGCCATTTTGAGCATATATCTGATTCTTTCCATAATAGTGCGGTTCATCCTTTCTGCCACACCGTTGTGTTATGGGGTGCCGGGAACTGTTGTCTCGTGCCGGATACCTCTCATGGCACAGTATGCTGCAAAAGCATTAGAAATGTACTCGCCTCCATTATCTGTGCGAAGACACTTCAAATTCTTCCTGGTCTCTCTTTCCATCATTGCATGGAACTCCTGAAAGTGCTGAAATACCTCATCCTTTGTCTTCAGGAAATACACCCACAACTTCCTTGATGCATCATCAATGAAAGTCAGAAAATACTTGCGGCCGCCATGTGACTCCACGTCGATTGGGCTACAAACATCCGAGTATACCATATTGAACACTTCTGTTTTCCTCTTGCTCGTTGAACTGAATGATACTCGATGTTGCTTGCCATAAAGGCAATGATCACAGGGCTTCAAGACACTCCCTTTGGATAAAGGTATCCTAGATTGCTTTGCCAATAGATGCAATCCCTTCTCACTCATGTGAGCCAGTCTTCTGTGCCATAAGTCCGATGACTCCTTGTCTTTTGCTGCATTAAGACTTTCTAGACAGATCTTCGTTTGAGTCTTATACAATGTTGAAGACATCTCTCCTCTGGCGATTGTCAAAGCTCCTCCTGTCAGCTTCCAACGGCCATTTCTGAATGTGCTTGTATAGCCCTGTCGGTCCAGGGCGCTTCCGGAGATAAGATTGAGGCGCAAATCTGGAACATGCCTCACATCTTTGAGAACCAGCTTGTTCCCGACATTAGTTTGAATACTAATGTCTCCAATACCCACAATCTTCGAATGGATAGAATTCCCCATTCGAACAGTGCCAAAGTCTCTAGCGTTGTACGAGCTGAAGAGTTCTCTGTGGGAAGTGGCGTGATAGGATGCAGCTATGTCTATCACCCATTCTATGTAGCTGTAGTCAGCCACGTGAAGGCAATCTTCCTTTTCACCAACTGCAAGAAGTATTTCATCAGTTATTGTGGCTGTTGTGTTCTCATCTCCTTTTGACTTACTGCTTTGGCCTTTATCTTTCTGGCTTGGGCAGTTTCTCTTTATGTGACCCTCCTAGCCACAGTGATAGCAAGTGAAGCTGGAGTTACCTCAACCTTTGTTGTCTCTGGATTTACTCATGTTGTTCCAGCTACCTCTACTCTTGCTTCTTCCTCTACCTCTTCCTTTACCTCTATCTCTGCCTCTATCTTCTGTGACAAGAGCATGGGACTGATTATGGGACTGATTACCTTCCATGTCTTTCCTTCTTGTTTGTTCATTGTACATGGCGTCTGTGACCATACTCACGGTCAGTTTCCCTTCTGGTGCAAAGGTGTTGAGAGAAACCACCAGTGTCTCACAGTTGTCCAGTAAAGAACTGAGCAATAATACGGCTTGCATTTCATCGTCCAAGCACATCTTGACGGTTGCAAGCTGATTCACTAGATTTTTGAATTCACTGGTTTGCTCGGCGATAGACACACCATTCTTTAACTTCAGATTTACTAGCCTTCTCATCACCAAGGCTTTGTTTCGGGCGGTCTTTGACTGGTACATGTCGTTTAACATTGTCCAAAGAGCATAGGCATCTGTCTCTTCGGTAACATGATGAAGCACACTGTGGTCTATCCATTGTCTGATACAAGCGATAGTCTGGCGGTTCATCTTTATCCAGTCATCATCTTTCACTCCTTCAGGTTTAACCCCCTTTATAAAAATGGGGTCAAACAAGTCTTTTAAAAACAGGATGTCTTCCATCCGTGACTTCCAAATTGCATAATTGGAAGGAGTTAATTTGAACATAGATTCTGAAGTTGATGTGGAATCCTCCATCGTATTCTGTCTTTTTACAAAAAAACTCCGAATGAAAAAGCTGACCGTACGGATGTGTTCGGAATACTCCAAATAGTTGAAAACCACTATTGGATCGTCAAAAACGGACTCAGAATGGCTCAGATCAAGCCAAAACTGTCACGACCCAAACCCGGCCCTATGGGTTTAGCACCGTAACTGGCCAGTAATCCGAGATTACCGAAGGCCTGCTGAACAGTTATACAGTAAAACAGAGTATAGGGCTTGGCGGAAGCCAATACAGTAAGTAACTAGTGTCCATTGAGCTGTGACAATCTGTATGCCAAAAACATTTTTCATGCATTCATACAGTTCAAACAGTACAGTCTATACAATCATATACAAACATTCAGTACGGGGACCTAATCCCTCGATAACAGTACGGTCAAACAGTAAACAGTTTATACAATAATACAAAACAGTCAAGAGACAGGTGGGGAACACAAAAACACCCCAAGCCATAGCATGGCGTCTTGGAACCTCGCAGTAAGGCACACAGGCTGGCTTGACAAAACTGGGGACTAACCCACGCTCCTAGCTCCGGTCTGGCTGTTGAGAACCTACATATATATATATAAACAGTGAGCTAAAGCCCAGTGAATAACATAATGTATAAAGAGGTTAAGAATGTAATGTCCTTACAGTAATGAAAACAGTTCATTAAACAGTATTTCAGTCTTTCAGTATTTCAGTCAATCAGTCATATGTGGTACATCCATTAACCTATAAACAGTAGGTCCAAAAGGACCGGGCCTCAACAGACCCAACAGTAGCGATGGCCATCAATCAATAAACAGTATGGTTCCACAAGGAAACCGACAGAGCTCTGTAACAATAACAGTAAGTAATAAGTGCTAAGGATGCCACAGTACAGTTCACAATACAGGACATACATTCATTCAATAACAATATCAGTTCAGTAAACAGTTCTGTTCAGTATTCAAAAGATAACCATTTTGAACATATCTTTACACAATCTGTTACTCACAGAGATTGGGCTAATAGCAGCTAGAGCGCGTCCCCGAGAGCCAACCCTAAACAGTTAACAAGATGAACACACTCCAAGTTTAACAGTTGGGGAAGTACAATAATTAACTTCCTAATATGCCTCGGTGTGTTCTACATCTATAGCCTCATTAAAATGTCTTAAACTAGGCCTAAGAATGCCTAGGATGAAATGAGGATGTGAAAATACACTTAGAAAACAATTCCAGAATTTTCAGTGAAACAGAGCCCCGCTCGAGCGCATGTTTCGCCGCTCGAGTGGACAAGCAAACAAAGGTCCCCGCTCGAGCGCAACATCCCCGCTCGAGCAGACCAAAAAGTACTGGATATGTGAAATCTCCGCTCGACGCCCGCTCGAGCGCATCACCCAGTCCTCCGCTCGAGCGCCCAATACTCTGCTCGAGCGGACTGATGCACAGAGCAAGATGCTGGGAGCTCGTTTTCTCCGCTCGAGCGCCACTTCCTCCGCTCGAGCGGAAAACAGAAATCTGGAAATCCCAGATTTGAGTCCCAAGCTCAAAACCAAGTTCAAAAACAACATTTTCGATCCTCTTGGGCTATTTTCTGGAAAAACTCTTTTAAACACATAGAATAACATGTTTCAAAACTCAATTTAAGAAATCAAAGCCCAAGGGTGCTTAATTCAAACCCAATTTCAAACCCATTTTCAAGAACAATATGTAAACATGCAATGCATGAGTTTTAAACCAAATTCAAGCTTCAATCCTTGCTCTAAAGAGCTCAACAGTTGGAAAACATTTTGAAAACATGGACTAGAATATAAACATGGACATGCATGTATAACTCTCCAAGAATTTAACTTCAAAATACACTAAAATGGCCATGCATGCAACAATGGAGTTCCAATTCAACATTTTAGCACTAAAACATGGTTTAATCCTACAATGCATGGAGCATGAACTATGCAAGATGAAGCTCAAAGACAACAAGAAGAAGATGGGTTCTCTTACCTAAGTCTCAATTCAAGGTAAGGAAGCTAGATTGTGCCAAGTTATACACCAATTCCAAGCAATTTCTACAAGATGAGCTTAATACTTCTCTTAACTCTCACTCTCCCTTGTTTCTCTTGTTTGGTCGGTTGGAATGCAAGAATAAGGCTGAGGGAAATGTTTTGATCAAGTGTATAGGCTCAAGGGATAATAAGAATAAACAAAAGCCACTCAATGGCAATCCTGTAAATAAGCTACCACTTGTAATTAATTCATTTAAACCTAATTTAATCATTCCTAATCAATTTTTAGATAAATATACCATTAAATCACAAATATTCTAATGAGTCCAAAACACTAAACGGTTCCTAATTCGGCCGCCGATAAGGCCTCTAATTAACAGTTTAAACACATGAATTCAAACAGATAATCAATCAATCGAACAGATAGAAATGCAATACAATAGATATACTTATTCAATTTCAGTTTCGACTGCAATCAGTCCATTCAGTACTTCAGTTAATTCAATTATCGGTCATTATCAGTTCAGTTTAGCAGTAATCAGTAGCTAATTCAGTAGTTTATCGGTGATCAGTACGAGGGTTGTTACAAAAACAGATTTGACGGTTCAAATCTGCGGAATCTGCTGCGTCTGGAAGCACCGGATGATTTCCCCGGATCGGCTAATCAACGGCTCAGTCAACGGCTGGTCAACGCAGCTTGGAAGTGGCGTGGCTCTAGTCAATGGCGCGGCTCAGCGGTTCGGCGTCGGCTCGGTCGGCGGCTTGGTCAACTCTGATGGCGTGTCAGCCACGTGGCGCTGACGTGAGAGGACGTGGCGATGGCGTGGCTACCACACGATCGTCTTCTTTCTTTAAGCTGCGCGTGGGGCGCGTGCGTGCGAGTGGAGCAACACTCCGTCTGCTGTTCGGCGCGTGGAGGCGCGTGTGACTCACGCGCTTTCTTTAGGAGGCGCGTAAGGGCGCGTGTGACATCTTCTGGAGCTCTGCTTTGCAGTTCTGGACTCCTTTCGTTGAGACCTTGCTCCTGGTATGCTCAAAACTGGATTTCGAGCAACTTGATTTCTGGGTAGTTTCGAACAACACATTGTTTTTGTTCCGAAACGCAACCGATTCGGCTCTGATACCACTTGTTAGAACTATGGGACACCAGAAATCAATTCCACACAATAACACAAGAATATTTACGTGGTTCGGCAATTGCCTACGTCCATGGATAGCGATATATTATCCGGAGAAAGATTACAGTACTCACTCACATACACTCTCACTCTTGGTGTTCTCTCTGTGTTTTCTACACTTTGCTCTCCTCTCAGCCTCTCCATTTATACACCATACCTGGAGGAAGCTAGAGAGCATAGCTGGCTCAACACATGGCCGGCTGTGTAATTGCCTTTCGATTCCTTTACTTTCGATTCCTTTACTAAATGTGTCGTTCACCTTTCAAGCTGGCACAACACATCACATGGGAGATAATTCTCTTATGAGCTGGAGCTAACACCTATAACTTTTATAAGTTTCAACATATCACCTAATATTACTGAATTTGGCAAATCATGAGGAGAGAAAGAAAACAAAATATACGTATACATACATATACATAAAGATAATTAAAAGTAGCTATGGAAGCAAGAGAGAGGAGTAGGAGAGAAACACACACACACACACAAACAAGCAGACATCAAACTTGGAGTGCCCATCATAATGGCCTAATATTCATTAAGAGATTATAATTGCAAGAGTTTTGAATCAAAAATAAAACCAATCAAAAAGAAGAGGAAAAGAGAAGACCAAAAGCTCAAACCAACAATAAGACCAGTCTATGTAAACTCAAAAAATCACGAGTACCAAATTCATAATATTATGAGGAAAGAAAGCAAACTAAAAATATGTGGGATTTAGCATATACATACACGCATATAATTGAAGCGCAGATATGGAAGCAAGATGAGTAGGAGAGAGAGAGAGAGTAGGCATCAAACTTGCAGTTGAAGTGACCATCATAATGGACTAATATTTATTAACAGATCGTAATTGCAAGAGTATTGAATCAAAAATCAAATCAATCAAAAGAAGAAGAAAAAAGAAAAAAAAAACAGAATAGAATAGAAGAATGGTAAATCCAATTACCACACACCAACAATCAGACAAATTCACAATATCAAAATGAGGGAAGATCATAATGTAATGAAATGAATACAACTAGCTGTTTAACAAAAGCATTGGAAATTAGAGAAAAATTACTTGGATAGTTGCCCAGACAGTGACCACAAGAGGAACCCAATTGGAGAAAGAGAAAACCCATTTCTTAACAACCCGAACAACTAATATCAGAGGAAGTATGAAAAGTAGAAGAGGCTGTTCCACCAATAATTGTGTCGAAACCTCTACACCTTCATTCAAATAAGAAACTATTTTCTTTCTTCTGTCCATTTCTGAAACAAGATTTCAAGTGAACCTCACTTCTTCACATAAAACTAAAAACCCAGCTCTTAATTTAGAAATTATGAAGATCAAAACAAAACCCAGAACTTGATTTCCCTGAAGCTAAACAAGAAGAGAGTAAGTGGATTGTAGGGGGGTCAAATGCTTCAAATGGCCAAATGGTTAGCCAGGAAGATTCTCTCTCCCTCTCCTCTCTCTTTCAGCATCAAAATCAAGAAGGCATAATTAAAGACGAGGGTTGTTTGTTTGAACTTTTTTTTTTTAATCATTTTACAGTTCTTAGTTTTGAATAAGTTATTTTGGATTATCTGATTAAATTTATTTCAAACAGTTTTTTATTCTAATAATTTATGTTAACATAAAAAAATTGATTCTGAGAAGTTGTTCATCTTTTACTTCTGATTATCAGCTTCTGCTGCAGACATATTAATTTACGATTATACTCTAAATTTTTTTATTTTTTATTTTTTTAAAAATAAAAAGAGACCCAAATAGACTATAGATTATTATTATTATTTTTTATGAAAAATGTAGACAAGTAGTGAATAACAAAAAATAAAAATTGATTGAAAAAATTATTTCACAGTTTATTTAACAAACACTACTCATCAACTTAAATTTATAATCCAACAGGTATACCAAACAAATTAATAGTTTCTAATTAAAGTCATAATCTATAATCTGTTAAGGTACATCAAACAAATTAACAGTTTCTAATTGAAATCATAATCTATAATCTATTAAGTTATAATCTATAATCTGTTTTAATAGTTATACCAAACAGAGTCAAGATTTGGTCAGTGATCGTCCGTTTTTCTATATGAAAAATATTAGAAATTTAAAAGTTATACTAAAATTTTTATCAAATATTTTATACAAGTGTAATGTAAATTTTATGCAAATTTCATATTTAGTAAAATATTAATTAAAAAGATTTTGTATAACTTTTAAATCTCTAACATTATTCTTAACAGATTACAGCCACACAAGATCTTTCTTGTCTGGCCCCGCCCTGATCTTTCGCCTTTCCAAAAGAATTGCTTTGCAATAACTTTTATAAAAAAAACGCTAATAAATATTAAGAGAAATTTATAAAAATTCCAAAGTTCGACTTTATAATAAAATAAATTTTAAATTTTTACTTTTATTAATTTAAATTTAAAATTTAAATTTATTTTAAATCTAAACTAATTACAGATTTTTATTAAGTAAAATTTGATTAAATAAATAATATTTTACACAATCGTTAGGCCCAATGTCCAAATAAGCTATTAAACTCAACGATTTAAAAAAAATTTTAAATATTTTATATGTACTCATATTGAGTTTAATAATTAAAATATTTTTTTGGTCAGTTTATTTATGAGGGATGAGTTAGTAGTTTAGATTGAAAACAAATTAAAATATTATAGTTAAAATTGATAAAATTAAAAATTGAAGTTTATTTTATTATAATTCTCAAACTCTTTTTTTTATTATTATATTTTTTCCTAAATGGTATATATATATATACATATATCCTATTTTATTTATTTAATCTCAAGTTTGAGTGTATCTCAAAAACAAACAAACAAATAAACAAAATTCGATTTATCAAAGTTTAAAACAAAAAATAATAATAATAATTTTAATTGTCATAAGATAATGTGTTGCACTTCTTGAAAATATATATATTTTAAAATTACAAAAATGAAACATAAGAAAAAAAAGTTAGTTTGTATATATTAATAATAGAAATTGAAAATGTTGTAATTTAATTGGAGCTTATAAATTTTGACTAAGTGAAATTTAAAATGTAGATATAGAATATATCTATTATTCTAGTAGAATCTATCTATTATAGATATATTATAGTAGATATAGATATAGAATATATCTATTATTCTACTATTTAAAATTATAGTAGAATCTATCTATTATAGATATATTATAGAATATATCTATTCTAGCTTATCTATATAGAATATATCTATTATAGATTCCATAAATAGTTCATAAATTAATAAATTTAAAAGTTTTTTCATATTAAGTAAGGATTCAATTAAAACATTAAATGAAAGAACCAATGATAATGTGCCATTTTATAAATTTTAAATTCAAAAAATTATGGAAATAGATTTAAAATTTGAGGCTTAAAGACTGAAAAATATTTTTACTTATATAATAGTTTAAATATTAAATATATAATACTAGCATAAATATACATGGTTTTTCAACAAAGAATCAAAAATATATATTGAAATTAAACAACAACAAAAATCCCAATTTATAACAACAAAAAAATTGAAATTTGAAAATAAATAAATTTACTATTTTCACGGATCATACTTAAAAGTAGGGCAAATTACATCCGTACCTGTATTTTAGTCTCTGTGTCATTTTAGTTATTGTAATTTCAATCGACTCGATTTTGACCATAAATTTATGATTCTGTCTCAATTTAGAGCTATTAGCATTTTTTAAATGAGAAATACAAACATAAGTAGCTTGTGTCATGATTTTAATGAGAAACCTCAAAGATACTACAACATTTTTGTTTATATTATATAATAATAATAATTATAAATATAATATATTATATAAATATTGTTTGAAAACAACTTGCATGGTTTAATAAAGTAAAAAAAACGCTGAAACGTGGAATTTGATAGGTTTTATTGATGTTATTTTATCATTATTATGGAAAAAAAAATTGATAGATTTTATTGATATTGTTGTATTCAACATTATTATGGAAATTTCTTTTTTTGGTCATATATAATATTTTTTTATTTTATAATAATAGGCATCATTGAAATTATTAATAGAAGTTGAAACGTGGCTGTTTCCTTAATCTCATGTTAGATATATAGTAATTTCTTTCATTTTTTTTTTTTAAGATTAGAACATGTGTAGAGTATGAGTTGTAATTATAATCAAAACATGTGTAGAGTATGAGTTGTAATTATAATCAATAGTGATGTAAGGTTAATTCCATCCAAATTAAAATTTCAAATTTAAAAAATAAAAAAATAAATTACACTAATATCTTTTGAAGTTTAAAAAATTATACAAAGTTCTACAAGTTTGATATAATTATATTATGGTAATTTAGGCTCTATTTGAATTTTAAAAAAATAAGGGTGAATTTGTGGAGAATAAAAAAATTTGAAAAAAATACTTTTATTTTATTCACTTTTCTCTTGATTTTTTTTTTTTTTCATTTTTGTATGGTATAATTCACATTTGAAATGAATTTGAACAATATTGTGAGTATTTTTCATTATAAGAATTGCTCTTGATCTATTTGGCAATAAAATTGTTTTGTTCTAAAAAAAAAAATTAAAAGTATATAAAATTTAAATTTATGGTGTATATTTTGATTTGATATGGTTAAGCCGCACATAAAATAAATCTAATTCATACATTATAAATTATAGTCACTTTTGTGATTCTTTTTTTTTTTTGGATATACAGTATTCTTGATTTTACATATATGTGATATCGCTTTGACATCACCAAGTCTGTATTTGAATCATAAATTTGTAGTGGAAGAAAGAAAAAAAGAAAAAAGAAAAAGAGAAGAGAAATGTGTGGCCACGCTTGGTTTTTAGAAGAAAAGAAAAATCATATATTTTTTTAAAAACATAAAACTAATTTGATTAAAATAAATATAAAAAAAATATTTTTAAATTTAAAAAAATTATTACAGACTTCTTGAAAGATAAAATTATATAAAAATGATAAATATTTTCTATTTTTTTATTTATTTCAGTAAATTAATTTTAAATTTTTTTTAAAAAAATTCTGAAACAAGCTTGTAGAAACCAAACCAAATACAGTTAATCTACCATCTAAAAAAATAAATAAATAAAAACCACAATCATTCTAGGTAAAGCCCAATCCTACTTAAGAACAATTATTTTTTTAAGAACCACAACCAAACCAAACCAAATACACAGTTAAAGTTTCTTATTTTTTTAACATTATTATTAACATTGACAATTTTCTAAATACCATGGCATTGCACGTGTAAGATTAGCACGATTACAAACTCTATCTAGATTCTGTTTAAACATGATTTTGGAAAGTAGGAACAATTACATTATTATTTCCATTTACTGTTCCACTTCGAAACTTATATATAGTTGCATTATGGCACATATCTTTACACAATTTACAACACAAATACTTTGAATTCATTCATCGTCCAATACAATATTTCACTCTCTTTCTCTTTCTATTTTTTCTTCAAATCAACATGGATACTCCTCTCCTCTCTCTCCCTCGCTCAGAACGAATGGTTCATCAAAATGTCTGTTTTACATATTTTTTCTACAAATTGTTACGTGTTTTGAATATGTGCTTCTAGTAATTTTTTTTTTTTAAATTTTATGTACTTAATGTGTTATTGATTTAAATTATTGTGTTGTATTACATACATGTAGGGTTTTCGTCGTGCTATTTTTGTTATTATGAGCATTGTCGCTATGCTAGGATACACATATGACTGGATGGACTTTAAATTGACTAGAACAAGTTTGATGGGCTTCAAATTGACTAGAACAACAAGCTTAATAAATGTGTTAAATTTTGGAGCTATCGGAGATGGAATTGCTGATGATTCCCAGGTACACTATTTCATTCATGCATGCCCTTACATTAGTTTGCATGGTGAGGCCATGCAGAGGAACCACCCTCTACTACGTGAGAATTTTTTTTTATAAAATATATATATCATGAAGTCAATATATGTAAAATAGTGGCACAAATTTAATCTATATGGCATTGGTTCTTTTTATTAATTTTTAAATTTTTTGATTTTTTAAAAAGCTTTAAAAAAGAGGTTCGGGAAGTCCTTCAAAAAACCATTTTTTGTGAGAGAATTTTCTTTATGTATTATTTGACTTTTTTTTTAACTGATGATAAAAAAATAAGTGACTTTAACCCAAGAATTAGATGAGTTAGTAAGATAACGGTTTGCGAAACCGAAAGTTCCGGATTCGAAACTTATACCAACTTGCTTATAGTCCTTGACTGAAATTGAGGGGTAAAAGGTGAGTTCCACGACATCCTCCGCTGAGTTGGCTTGTAAGGTTGGTTCATAAATAGGCTAGGCCTTGAGAGTTCCCAGGTCATCAAAATTTAAAATAAAATAAAAAAGTGACTTTTTGACATTTTATAACTCATCCTCAAACGTCTGCATAATTACATACGACCTTAACAATACTCTAATGGGTATGTTTACACAATTTTTAGTGTCCTATTTTATTAGGAATTTTTATTTATTTATTTTTTAATCATGCCATAGAATCAAATTTAGAATGCTTATACTAGAGATGAGATGGACTCACTTTGTAGGTGTTTTATTATTATTAATTCTTTTTTATTTTGATCAGAAAAATAAACTTTTATTTATGACCATGACTGATGATGATGGATTTGGCGGTACACATATTATACGCGTGCAATATATTTCAATTTTTGAATTGTTCGTTGAATGAAAAATATTAATTGATTGTAAAAACTGATTAGCAGTTATGATGATATGTTTAGTTCATTCAGGTAATATTTTTGAAAATCAAAATTATGTGACAAAATTTTAAAAAACTGTTTTGAATTGTGTGTTTTATAAAATACAACTATGCTGTAACGTTCCATATGCCTACTCTAAGTGATTTAAATCATCTAGCTTGGAAAAAATAATTCTATCCACATAGAACGTGCCTAGGTAATAGAGTTGGCTTCAGCGGTGTTGGTTTTCAAATATTTTTTTATTTTTTATTCTATTTTATGGATTAGTAACGTCTTAATTATTTTAATTTGCCAAAAACAAAAGGCATTTTTGAAGGCATGGAGTGCAACTTGTGGATCAACATTGAACGGTCCTAGTATGATCATACCTCTAAACAAGACATTCTTGGTGAAGCAACCGGTCCGATTTGAAGGTCCATGCAAGTCCTCTTCCATCAATGTCCAGGTATTTATTTATTAAAACTCATGATTTTCATTTTAGTTTTTTTCAAATATATTTTAAATCATTTTATTTATATTTAATACATATATATATATATGTGTGTATGTATACTTTATATTGCAATTTTTTCTTGATGTTTTTTTTTTTCTTATTTTTAAATCAGTAGTATTAATACGGAAACAAGTCATAGGATGAGACACATGGCTGGTTTAACAATTACGTTTTTAATAATTTTATTCTTTTTCCTTTTTTTTAATAATTTCTTAAGATAAAGTTATCGGTAAAAACGTTACATTTTGATATTGAAAAGCTGGGGTGGGGTTTGGAATTGTCTTTGGTGTTTAAAAAAAAAAATACAGTTTTTAGATCTTTCAAAATTAAAAGTACTTGAAATTTAAAAAATAATAATAATAATAACTTTAAAATTTTTACCAAAACTAAAAGATAAAAAATAACCTTTAAGCACTTGCCAAAGGTGATGTGTCATGTTAAAAAAGCAACTCTTTTTTTTTTAATCTTGTCATCTAAATTAGCATATTTTTTTTAGTAACGATTTCTTGCCCAAACATGCAAAAAAAAAAATTTCCCTTTTGGTTTAAATAGACGGAAAAAAAAAACTTTTTTTTTAATAGTAACCAAACAGAGACACACTGCAAGCAAGTTCCACGTTTATTGTGTTTGTGTGATTTATTTTTGCATTAATATTCTTTTTTTTTTAATAACTTTAAAATACCCATCAATTTTGCTGTGATTACAATGCAATTTTCTTCTTTTTTTTCATTGATGAAATACAGGTTTGGGGTGACATTAAAGCACCAGACATGATGAATTTTGGTGATATTAACTCTCATACTTGGCTTGTTTTCTCAAATATCGATGGGCTTATTGTCAGTGGAACTGGACAAATTGATGGCACTGGAAAATCTTGGTGGGATTCCTGTCCAACGGTGGGTTCTATTTGGATGTGAGAAAAAATAATAATAATAATAATAATAATAATTGGAGTTTTTCATCTTGGTTAGAAAATTAAAAAATATATATTATTGCAATTTCTCACTTTTTGTTTGGATGGACAATGATTAAAAGAGGAGGATACACGTGTTTTTTTCTTCTTTTTTTTAAATTTTAATTTCCTCTATGTTTAGGGTGCTAGTTTAGGTATTATAATTTTTTTTGTAAAGAGTAATTTTAGTTTTTCAATAAATCTTACAACTTTTGGTGAAAAATAAGACTTAAGTTTGAAGTTATTTGTTTTTCTCACCAATTTTCTTTCTTTCTTGTAATTACTCACCTTATTAATCATACAAACAAGGGGTGATAAAAAAATTCATTCTCTTTGAATCTTTTCTTTTCCACCAAACCCTCAATCCAAATAGAGTGTTACTTATTAATCTCATCTAATCCTAATTAAACTTATGCATAGCACGAGATTATCTATATGTCTCAAATCCCCGTTCCTTTGTTCTAAAACATTCAAAATTGTTTGGATTATGCTCGATATTTCAATAATTATCTCATGTTTAATTTTACCGTATCATTCTTGCATAAATTTTTATATAGAATTTTTATTTGTACATCATTACTCATTAAAAAATTTCTTACATATGTTCTCAATTTTCATCTGCAGGGAACAGATTGCAAGACGAGGCCAGCAGTAAGTAAAAATTTCTATTTTTACTCTTGGGCAATTTATATTGTTTATTGGCTCATACTCATCAAAGCATGCTTATTAAAAATAAAAATAAAAAAGAAGTAAATTTTTTTTATGATCCTAAACCCATTTTTTTTTTTTTTTTTTGGAAACAAGATTAAAAATTCTCTTTGAGTTTAAGAAAATACTACATGGTGGGTATCTTGAAAAATCAAAGTAAATTGTTATAAGCAAGTATTAGAAGCACATATTGTTCTTAAATAAAGATGTTTGAGCTCAAACAATTACAATTTTCATTGCCAGGCTTTGACGTTCAATCGATGTAACAACCTTCAGCTAAGTGGATTGAGGCATGTCGATAGCGCAAATAACCACATTTCGATTACCAACTGCGCAGTTGTCACCATCTCAAACATTCATATAACTGCACCTGAAACTAGCCCTAACACCGATGGCATTGACATCAGCAATTCCAACCGTATTGTGATTCACGATTCTTACATTGGAACAGGTATTTTATTTTTTAAAAATTTTTTATTTGGTCTTTTTAGCAATTTTCCTTCATTTGATGTTTGTTGCTTAGTACATATTTACTTGTATGAATTTTATCAAAAAAAATTTGCAATAATTGTAGGTGATGACTGCATTGCTATGATTAATGGCTGCAAATTTATCAACATTACTGGCGTAAATTGCGGTCCAGGCCATGGAATAAGGTCAAAATTCTCATTAAAATGAATTTTATTTACAAAATTGCTTCCACTACATAATTTTACGAAAAAAATTATGCATAAACTTTCTTAAGAATAATAAATTTAAGTTCCAACGAGTTATTTTTTGAAAATATATATATATTTCTTTTCTTTTGTTTGTTAGCATTGGAAGCTTGGGAAAAAATGGAAGTAGAGCTACAGTGGAAGAACTACATGTGAAGAACTGTACCTTCAATGGAACTCAAAATGGGGCAAGGATCAAGACATGGCAAGTAAGAAACTCAAACCAAGTTTAGAAATTAATTTAATCTGACTTTATTTGCCTTAATTATATATTTTGTTCACTATTCCTTTTCTCAAATTCATATGTTTATTTTTTGTGTGTTTGTTAGGGCGGGTCCGGATATGCTAAGAAAATTTCTTTTGTTGACATTATACTTATTGAAACGGGCAACCCTATATTGATCGACCAGTATTATTGTCCACATGACACTTGCAAAAATCAAGTAAGAGTATATACCTTGGATTAGTATATACATTATTATCGATACCTTATATCGCTATGTACATTTGTTGTTGTTGTTGTTTATCATTTCTTTTTTTAATTTACTAATGATGAAATTGATGTTTGTTTAACAAAACTTTGATGACAGACATCAGCAGTAGGAATCAGCAATGTTTCATTTACTGGATTTCGCGGAACAACTAATACAATAGATGCAATCCAACTCAATTGTAGTACAAACGTACCTTGTACCGACATTGAATTGAATCAGATCAACATAATGCCAGCGCCTGATATGAAGCCGGGAACAATTCTTCAATCCACTTGCATTAATGCCCATGGAACATCTAACACATCCAATAACCCTAAAGTGAACTGTTTACTTCAATCCACTTGCATTAATGCCCATGTCATGAAGTGTTAATATTATAGTATATATTGTTATCATCATGGATAAGTAGGCAGATTAACCTCGATCAGTTTAGTGGTTTTTTCATATTTATGGTAATAAAACATCCATTTATATATTCTGAGATGTTTTTGGGCTTCTAATTTATCATTTGCAATTTTTTTTTTTTTCTTTAAGATGTTTGTGTTTAAGATAGATTTGTTTATCATTCAAACCAATTCCAAAAGAGTTTTAAATTGACCTGATGACAAACAGAGCTCAAGTAGCTTGGCTTTTTAAGTGCATGAAAAATTATCATACTAAGCATAGTATGTTGTTAAAGTTTAGTTCAGAAACTTAATGAACTCGAAAATATGTTGAATATTAACACATTTATATAATGAGTAGATGTAAAACAAAATATTAAAGCCAAACTCAAATAGTTTAGTTCCTTTTACATCATAACAAAGATAGAACGTTGTGTTCAATAAAATTTGCTTTAAGCTTGCTTGAATATGCACAGGATTTGAAAGAATGTTTAAAAATCAATATCTACATTGCAGTTTTAAAATTTATCAATTCACAGCAAATAATACAGAACTACCTATTGTGAGAATGAAACGAGAAAAATAAAAACCTAGACAGGTGAAGAACTCGCTACACTTCACAACAATCGATGACTGCATCTGTTAAAACAAATAAATTAAATAAATGGAGTTCAATATGTGCAAAGAAAATGTTGGGCACCTACATTGAAAAATTGACATGGACACTCTTGGATTTATTGTGCCAAAAAGACTGATATCAACTGATTAACACAATGTCAAAAGGTCTAAACAAATCTCAACAAAAGAAAATGTAAAAAAATTGATTACTGACCAGGCTCTACCAATTATTTTAGGCTACTATAGTCCTCAAGTTACATCCGCTTTAGGCTAAAGTTATATGAATTGTGGGTTTGTGCAACTCAATAACTATGAATCTAATCTTAATACAATACAACTAAAAGATGGATTAAAGTTATGCTAATATCATCCAATTTCATTTTTTCACTCTTATATACATACTAGTGGTGGTGCACTTGCTTTGAACATGGTAATTTTTCTTTTTCTTTTATTGTGATTTTTTTTTTTTGGTTTTTAGGTTTTGTAATAGTTTTACCTTTTGAACCATTATTTTATTTTATTTTTTTTGTTAATGTTTAATATTTATGTTTAAAAGTCTAAAAACTCAAAGTATTTGAATCTTTGAATATTTGATCGTTGATATATTTTTACACTTTTAGATAGTGCTTAGTTAAATAAAATAATTGTAGAAGAAATTAATATTATTAGACAATACAAATATAATAAATACATATTTTTTACAATTGGATTACATGTCCTTCATATGTAGAATTTTTTTGACAATTCAAGAAAATAATGTATCAATTCCTACATATAAGGGGGCATTTATATTTATATTTTGTTGTGTTTTTAATTTTAGAAGTTTTAATTCAGTAATTATTAATGTTGAGCATTTTAGAAAATGGGGGGAAAATGGTCCAAATTAAATATTTACAAAACGGGAAAAAAAAAATGCCCAAAAATAAATTTTTAAAGAAAAAAGTCCAATCCACAAACTACCCGTAACCACTCGCACATCTGCAAACCCTATCTGCACAAACAGCAACTCGCATTGCTGGCGGTTGCGGATTTAATTTTTCCCAAACTACACATATGCGGGCGAGTCCAAACCGCAAACCGAACCGTGAGCACCCTTATTAACAACGTTATCAATTGGACAAAAATTGAGTCAACTAAAAGTGTATGAACCAAAATGACAAAAAGTATAAAATACAAAGACTATTGGTATAACTTAAACTTCAATTTTTTTTTTATTATCTTGCCATTAATAATATTATAATGTTACAATATTTGTCTCAACCATACAATAACACTACCCGTTACTAAAATTTCCTTAAATTTACGTAAACATCATAAAATTTCATTATATATTGCACGGTTTTCTCAAATAAGTCAGCTTTATATAGTCATTGTAAAATTTAAGGAAATGATACTTGTTTTAGTAATATATTTTTGACAATTATTAAGTATATTTTGGACTAATCATAAAATGACATGTGTATTCCAAGTGTTATAAAATTAAGAAAATATATTTAAAAAATATATATTGAGCTTTTGAACCTCAAAGATACTACAATGTTTTTGCTTATATTGTATAATAATAATTATAAATATAATATATTATATAAACACCTTGCATGGTTTAAGAAAGTAAAAAAAGGCGGAAACGTGGAATTTGATAGGTTTTATGGATATTATTTTATCGTTATTATGGAAAAAAATTTTTGATAGATTTTATTGATATGGTTGTATTCGACATTATTGTGGAAATTTCTTTTGTTGGTCATATGTATTATTTTTTTATTTTATAATAATTGACATTATTGAAATTATCAATAGAAGTTGAAATGTGACAGCTTCCTTAATCTCATGTTAAATATGTAGTAATTTCTTTTTTTTTTATTTTTTATTTTTTTTAAAGATTAGAACATGTGTAGAGTATGAGTTGTAATTATAATCAATAGTGACGTAAGGTTAATTTCATCCAAATTAAAATTTCAAATCAAAAAATTAAAAAAATGAACTACACTAATATCTTTTGAAGTTTAAAAAATTATACAAAGTTCTACAAGTTTGATATAATTATGTTATGGTAATTTAGGCTCTATTTGAATTTTTGAAAAAAAAAAGGGTGAATTTGTGGAGAAGAAAAAAAAGTGAAAAAAAAATACTTTTATTTTATTTACTTTTCCCTTGATTTTTTTTTTTCACTTTTGTATGGTATAATTCACAATTTAAATTAATTTGAACGTTAGATTGAATATTATGAGTATTTGTCATTGTAAGAATTGCTCTTGATTTATTTGGCAATAAAATTGTTTTGTACTAAGTTTTTTTTTTTTTTTAAATGTATATAAAATTTAAATTTACAGTGTATATTTTGATTTGATATGGTTAAGTCGCACATAAAATAAATCTAATTCATACATTATAAATTATAGTCACTTTTGTGATTTTTTTTTTTTTTTTTTTGTGGATATACGGTAAATCAAAGTAAAGGGGAATTGGGGTCACTGCTGTGGCAAATCCACAGCAGTGACTGTGGTGCTTCATTTTGTGATGCATTATGGGTTTATTTTTATGATCTGAACCGTTCATTTTGTAGGATTTGTTGAGTACTTCAAGCCTACCAAAAATCATATTAATCGGATATCAATAACTATATGATCGAATTGCATATTTTTATACTATTTTTCAAAAGAAAAACTTCTTGTTTGTTTTTTTGGTTATCAATCATATAGTTATTGGTATCTGATTAATATGATTTTTGGTAGGCTTCAAGTACTCAACAAACCCTACAAAATGAACGGTTCAGATCATAAAAATAAGGCCATAATGCATCACAAAATGAAGCACCACAGTCACTGCTGTGGGTTTGCCACAGCAGTGACCCCAAGTCCAAATTGGGGTCACTGCTGTGGCAAATCCACAGCAGTGACTGTGGTGCTTCATTTTGTGATGCATTATGGGTTTATTTTTATGATCTGAACCGTTCATTTTTAAAGGAATGAAGCCATGGCTATAACAGTAATAAAATAATATTTAATTTCATGCATATCTATTGTAGTATTGCACAACATCCAGTAAAGCATTAAATGAATAAACAATTCAACAAATTTCAGTAAAAAATTACCATGATTGATAATAAGTTCATGCAAAAAAAAAAAAAAAAACCAGTAAAATTTCATTAAGATCACCATAAAAAATTCCAGTATTTTTGTAATATTAAAATATATAATAAACCTTAAATAAATAATTCAACAAAATCTAGCCAAAATCCCTATATTCCAAATCTAGTAAGTAATGATATTTAACAATCCAACAAATAACAATATTTGATTAAAAATATAGAAAAACCCTAAAAATTCCCAAACCCTCAAAATTAATTAAAAATTACCCAAACAAAACTCCCAAACCGTCAAAATTTCTTCATTTGCAAATATAAACATACTTATTGAATATTTTTTTCCACAAACTTTAATCTTGTCATACACACAACAGAGACTGTTGTGGTTAAAAACGATACAACTTTAGTGGTACATTTTGTTAGTTTTGATTGTTTACTAATTAAATTGCACAATTTGAATGCTTATTTATTCACTTTATTCGTTACTTGTAGTGAATAAAAAATAAATTATTATATTCTTTTAGAAAATTTAAAATCAAGAAATTTAATATTAGGGTTGGATTTCTCTCAAGTTGAAATATGAACTTGATCGTTATCAACTTGTCATATTTAGACTTGTAGGGACTACCATGGTTTATTTTCAAAAACATACTTGTAATTTTATTTATTTATTTATTTTTGAGATAAACACGATAAATTGAAAAATGTTACAATTATTAAATAAAACTTCACAAAAGGAATGATTTTGATAATTGCAATGGAACTTGTGAAACAACTTATGTACAATGATAATTATAATAATATATATATTTTTATTCTTTATAAATAATGCACAAAATTCATAAACTGAGTGTAAATAAAATAATTTAAAAACTAAAAAATAATGATAAACAATCAAAATTGTGTCATTTAATTAATGGTCAATCAAAATTAACGAAATTATACCAACTACGTGTTTAAAAAAAAAACAAATTAAATAAAGAAATATAAAAAATGTGCAGGTTAAGATTTTCGTCCTTTCACAATGTGATTGAAGGATACTTTGATAATTTTAATAAGTAAGTTAACGTCGTTTGGTACCTTTTAACGAGAGGGCAGAATGTTGATATTATTTTGAAAAGTAAAGAAAGTCAGTATAATTGTTGAAAATATAGGAGATGTATATGTAATTATTTGAAACTTCAAGGAGATAAGTGTAATTTATCCAAATTATATATATACATTATAAATGTTTTGTTCTTGAAATTTCCCCTAAAATTAGACTAAGGTCAAGTTTGACTATCCTAAATAAGTATACACTTTTTATTTTTTTATCTTTTTTTAATCACATCATCTCTCTATTTTTTTGCACATCTTTTTTATAAAAAAACAAAAAGTACACTTATTTAGGTCATTCCAAACAACCCCTAAGTTTGGCAACCAAAAAATAATCCATCCTTTTATCTTTTTTCTATCATATCACCTTTCTACTTTTCTACATATATTTTTATAAAAAGATAAAAAGTACACTTACGCAAAGTTTGGCATCTTCAAAAAAATTCAAAAAATCAAAAAGTCACTATCCTATTTAAGTCACATCATCTTATTTAAATCACATCACCTCTCTAACACATCACTTCAAATCCAACACAAATACAACTCATATTTCATAAAAAATAAAAAAATACACTTATTTAGTCTACACAACCTTGACCTTGGTGCTGTTTGGTGTAGCTGTTAAAACAGATTATAGCTTATAGCTTAACAGATTATAGATTATGACTTTAATCAGAAGCTGTTACTCTGTTTGGTATAGCTATTAGATTATAGATTTAAGTTGCTGAGTAGTGTTTGTTAAATAAGCTGTGAAGTAGCTTTTTTAATTAATTTTTATTTTTTATTATTCACTATTTGTCTACATTTTTCATAAAAAGTAATAATAATATTTTATAGTACATTTGGGTCTTTTTCTATTTTTAAAAAAATAAAAAATAAAAAAATTTAAGAGTATAACCATGAATTAATATGTCCACAGCAGAAGCTGATAATCAGAAGCAGGGGGTGAGCAGCTTCTCAGAATCAGCTTTTTTGACTTAAAATAAGCTGTTAGAATCAGAAGCTGTTTGAAATAAGTTTAACCAAACAGTCCAAAATAACTTTTTAAAAGCCAGAAGCCATAAGCAGACTCAAAAAAGCTGTACCAAACACGTAGCTTATTTAGATCATCACAAATAATCTCTCAATGGATGATAATCAAACGAACTAACTGTACGCTCCGAACAGGATATAGCTCTCAAAGCATCTGTGCCGAACAACCTGAAAATCTCAATCGCTCTCTCTCTCTCTCTCTCTCTGCAGCTAATCGCCATGGCCCTTCTGCTTCGAAACCCGCCTCGAATCGCATCACAGAGGGCTGTGACGATCCACACTACCCTGCCGTCGCTGGCGGCTCAGCCGTCGCATCCCACGCCCTACGCCCCTCCGTCACCGCCTTCGACGACGTCTCCGGCGGGGATTTCGAAGGCGGCGGAGTTTGTGATCTCGAAGGTGGACGATCTGATGAACTGGGCACGCCGCGGCTCCATCTGGCCCATGACCTTCGGCCTCGCTTGCTGCGCCGTGGAAATGATGCACACTGGAGCTGCTCGCTACGACTTGGATCGCTTCGGCGTTATCTTCAGGCCTAGCCCTAGGCAGTCCGATTGTATGATCGTCGCTGGCACTCTCACCAATAAGATGGCCCCCGCTCTCCGCAAGTACTCTCTCTCTCTCTCTCTCTCTCTCTCTCTCTCTCTCTCTCTCTCTCTCTCTCTCTTCATAACCTATCTATGTATGCATATTCGTGATTGTGTATATATATGTTTGAATTGTGTATAATTTAGGGACTTGGGGGTAGTTGAATTTTGCTTAGGGCTTTTAGGGCTGCCTAAGAGCACCTCCAATCCTTGCTCTCTTTTTCTTTTTTCTTTTTCATCGAATTTGAGTGAAAATTTGGTTAAAAGAATGATTTGGTTGATGTGTAACACTCCAATCCTTGCTGTCTATTTTTTTATCAAATATTTTTGAAAAAATTTCATTTTTTTTTTATTATTATAATGAAAGAAGCAATCTGCAATCCTTGCACTTTTTAAAATTTCATCAAATTTAGTTAATGATTTAATTCATCATTGATTTGATGAAAAAATTTCTGTCTCGATTGATTTGATACAGATTTGATGAAATGGTTGGAACACATCTTTAGCCATTTTTTCATCAAATTTGAATTTGATGGAGGATTGGAGAGGATAAATGTACATGTTTAGGTACATAGACTTTGTTAACGGCCAGTTCTGAATATAGTTTCTCCCTGACTATGTGCGATTTTGGGGTGTTGTAATTGTTGGATTGGTTTTATTTTCTTTTTACCATCTGCCTGGAATTTAAAGGTTTTGTACTTTATTTTTGTTGGATATTGAGGGTTTTTGAGCCAATTAGAAAATTTGCATTGATCATGTATTTGCGTTATGGAATTTTGTCAAGTATTTTAATGTCATAGATTTCTTCAGCAATGGTATTTTTATATCCTCTATCACATGTCTTCATACTCATCTTTCAGTAAGGTTGAAATTCTTACTTCTTGTGATGTATCAAGAATTAAGTCAATACATGTGGTTTTGAAGGTTGTGAGTGGGTTTGGATTTCTTTGCTCAAGCATGATTGTGTATTAATTTACCTTAAGATAAAAGGGAGAAACTTGGTGCCTCTTACACATTGGTCACCCTAGTGAGTTTTATAAGTTTTTGTTATTCCTCCGAGAGTAAGGCCCTTTTGAGGCTAGTGTGAGGGTTTGGCTTTTTTTTTTAAGGATTCCCAAGTCTTAGCCCCACTTCCTTATTCATAAATCACATTTTTATCATACTTTCAAGAGAGCATACAACATATGAAAAAAATGGACTAGCATTTAAAACAAACTTGTTGAGGGTTTCAAAGAAACAAATCACACTTCAAATCTTGAAGTAAGTTCATGAGAATATCATCATGCTTTGAAAATGATAACAAGAGTTATGCAAGGTAAACTTTGGAAAACACTTTTATAACTTTTGAAAACCTTAAATGCTACCCATATATCATGAGCACACTATACTAAAGTATTTAAGTCCCCTACCTTAAAAATCCTTCAAGCAAGAATGAAATAGCTAGACAAATTGTTCTTAAAGCTTGAAGTCTTCCTCCTCCAGTACACTTGAATTCTTTCAAAGAGATGAAGGGAACATAATAGGTAACTGAAAGAGATAACATGGCTTGAATAGTGAAGAACTATTGAAGGAAGAGTGCCTTGGAGACCTACTAGCCTTTCCCAAGTTCACTATCCTGCCTTGCTTTTATAACCATGCAAAATCAGGTCATTTCCACTTCAAATTAACCTTTCGGGGAATATTTGTTGTCATGATGTTGATTACTTGATTTTTGTTAAATTGTACAACCAGCAGAAGGTGCTATTATGAACCTATCCGAAACTGAGATGACACTTTAAGTGCCCCCTCTTGTGGGATAGTAACCTTTTAAAACAATCAGTCTTATGTGTGCTATATTTGGCAGCAGTGATCTTTTGGATAATAGATTGTCAATTTAACTTTGGCGTTTGTCAATTTTGTTTGAACTTTTAGTGCTGAGAGGAACAAAAACATGTATGGAAAAGATAATTGGGTTCGGTAATAGCTTGGCTTGATGTGGCTTTATAGTTTATATATATATAATGTAATATATTATCGGGACTATTGCATAGTCTTAAAAAATTTGCACTGCACATGATAATTTTTTGGTGTAAATCTGACACTTGAAAAACTTGCACCAAACACAAGAAATGACTTACACCAAACACGACTTGCATCCCATGAAAATGAATTTTTTGTCCGACTCTGCCATTGATTTGATGTTTCCCCCATATTATTTATCCGCTTCAATCCTCCAACTTCTTGCAATCAGATGTAGTATCATTCTAATTGGAGGGTAAGTTGTTTATGAACATTCATATTAAAAACTAATTGCAGGGTCTATGATCAAATGCCCGAGCCAAGGTGGGTCATCTCTATGGGAAGCTGTGCAAATGGTGGTGGATATTACCATTACTCGTACTCTGTTGTTCGTGGTTGTGACAGGATTGTCCCAGTTGACATTTATGTTCCGGGTTGCCCGCCTACTGCCGAGGCCCTGCTTTACGGAATCCTCCAGCTGCAGAAGAAGATCAACAGGCGCAAGGATTTCCTTCATTGGTGGACTAAATGAGAACATTTTTACTTTATTCCCTGCCCGCTTTGTTTGCATACTTGTGGAAGAAAAATAAACTGGACTCTGCTAGCTTTTCTTAGGTAAAGTAACCATGTAAAGGATGAGACCTGTTTTAACCTCTTTGTATGTGAATGTTATTTCATATGAATATGTAAGGGACGATTTTCAGTGCTGCTTGGGCCAATTGCTTTAGGCTTGACTTGGAAAGTCGAGGAATAATTGCATTTGATGTAAACTTTTACACATCTGTTGTGCTTCACATGTCGTTTTTTTTTTTTTATATTTTGAACCTCCAATTGGGGGTAGTTCCGGTTTTATTAGTTGGTTGAGTCACTGTTGCATAGATGGAAAAAAGTTGAAATCTGGGTTTTTTTGCAGTCACTTGGATCCCAAACAGATCTTCTCTTAAATTTCTTGTTTCCAGAACCTGTGAATTTTGGCTTTTGTGACTGAAAATCCGCTTGTTTGTGTGGGTCTTGCTGTAACTGGTTTGTCTGGAAATATAAGTAGGCATATTTTTTTACTATGAGATGCATTTCATGTCGTTGCATGCCCGCCTTGCTTCTATTTGTCTAGACGTGATCCAAGCATGTTTAATGTGGTCCACGCCCGCGTGATTTAGCACATTTCAAGATGAAACATGGAGCTGAAGCTTCCCTTTTTATGAATTTCTCAACCCTAATGCCAAGCCAAATATCGTAATAGGTTCGTGTTATTGCCTCATCAATTATGCGAACGCGTTATGTTTAGTCTTTTTGTGGTGTGGACTCAAAATGCGGTGCAATTCTCCAACAGGATTCAGAATTTCTGCTGGTTAAAGGTGATATCGGGCAAGGCATGAATTCTTTGTCCGAATTTTTCATGTCTCAATGTTTCAAGATTCCTTTTCACCTTCCGATCAGGTCAGGTAGACCTATCTTGTAGTAATAAAGTGGACAAGGGTGGTTCCAGATAGAAGATCCAAGCTCTATGCTTGGCACCAATTCCACTGTCACCCATCATCGCATACCATCTACCATTACCATTTCTACAGATGCTGCTGCTGAGCCACTACCGTGACTCCGACTGCCATTGTAACCAAGGGGTAGGGAGATAAGGGTAATTGCCCCCGTTGACTTTTGAAAATTTACATTTTTATATACGTAGTTATATGGCAAAATTATTTTGCAAATTTGTCCCACTAAACAAAAATCTTAACTGACCCTAATTATAATCACCACTACCACTGGTATCTAATGTTATCACTTGCATTTAGTCATCTCATACTATCACTTTCGTTTAGACACAATCGTTGCCAGTAACACCACCATATTTTAACATCTTATTGCTATAGGGTAAATTACATTGATACTACCCTCGTCTTCACGAGGTTCTTGACAAATACAAGAATATTCATTCCTTTTAAAAGGGAAAAAAATGTCACTATAGAGTTGTTTGCCAACACACACATGGGAGTAGCCACAAGGCACTTCAATGATTAAGTATGATATGTTTTATACATTTTCTTTATGAGACTGACATCTTTTATATATAATCATGAGTAATCTGTTTTGTTCATAAGGGGAAGATCTCGTTCTTGAGCAGGCCCGATCCTGAGATTTTCGTAGCCCAAAATTGATAATTAACTAATAAATTTTTGGGACCCTCATAATTTTTTTTTTCATTGAATGAAAAAAAAAAAATTGAAGGTAAAAGACAAAATATTGGTATCAAAATCATAAAAAATACTTAGTGTTACATTACAACAACTAATAAGTGTCGTTTGATCCTTACTCTTTTTGTATTTTTAGAAGCAAATAAATCAATCATACTTGCATAATCTAGTTTTTTTGCAAAATTATTTTCAATAGATAACAATACTAATTATTTTAAATGGGCTTTTCGATTTTTTAATGGATCAATTTATTTTAAGTTAGTTTGGGCATTCTTTAATTTTTTTTGGATTTAAAACATACCTAATATGTTATACTAATTATAATAGGAGGGGATCCCTTTTTTGGGTCTATTTTCAATGGATAACAATGCTAATTTTTTTGAATGGGCCTTTCAATTTTTTAATAGGTTAATTTACTTTAAGTTAGTTTGGACATTCTTTATTTATTTTTTTTTTTGAATTAAAACATATCTAATATATTACACTAAACTATAATAGGAGGGACCCATTTTTTGGGTCTATTTTGAGGTGCCCTAGATCATGGCCTGGTGGGTCTATGCCCAAGGCCGGCCTTGTTCTTCTTTTGCGGACCATCATTTGTCTCAGTGTTACTCTTACTCTCAACCACTTATCTTCGGAGAAATTGTCATTTTTATTCGACCATATTTCCTCAATGAAGTTGTTATTCTTCCCCTGTAGCTTAACTGGTTGAGTTCTATTTTTGCCCATTGTGCTGTCATGTTGCCTAAAACTACATAACTCTACTAATCGATCTCTTCTTTTGCCTTTTGTGCTTTCTTACCACCTAAAAAGGTCATGTATAAGATTGCCATCTCATTATAGCCATGTTTGGCACAACTTATCAAGACAACTTAGAGCTTAAGTTAAGCTATTTTTAGCTTATATTCCAAAGCAGCTCTGGGGGTACTTAAGAAATTCAACTTATGCAGGCAGCTAGTAAGGGGGGGATAAAATGACTTAAATGCCCCTCCTCAAATTCGATTATTACCAAATACCTCGTATATAAACCACACTCTTCACTCTGAGAGAGAGAGAGAGAGAGAGAGGTGATTTCCGGCGAAGGTCTTAAGTTTCTGGCAAATGTTCTGCCTTTCTCTCTCTCTCGATTGACCTTCCGCCGTCGCGATCACAACTAAGGGGCAAAATCCTAACCGTCGCGATCGATCTGAAACCCAAGAGCCGCTAGTGACGATTTGAAACCCTAGCGCCGCCGATGATGATCTGAACCGGAGCTAGTTCTCTCTCTCTCTCTCTGGTGTGAACTAGAGCTAGCTCTGTGAGCTCTCTCTCTCTCTCGATCGATCTGACAATGGGGGCTACTGGCTAGAACCCTAGCCGTGACAGATCTCTCTCTCTCTCTCCGACGCTGGAGCTAGGTTTTTAGTGTTTTTTTAATAATAATAATAATAATAATAATAAAGCATTTTAATCCATTAATGAAATAGATTTTATATTAATTGATACTAATTAAGCCATTAATTGATAATAAGTTAAATTAAAAAATGACAGGGATAGGCCCACAGGGACCACGGCCCATCATGAGTAAACCCAAGCCCACCAATTAAACCCCATTGCACAACCCGGGAGGTAAAACCCAGCATCACTGGAAGCCAACTGGACAGGGAAGACCAATGACATTCGGACACGCGGCGGATGCAGGACAGGCCACGTCAGCAAACAAAGATCTGCAGAGTTATTGCCACAGCACATCACCATTAATGCAATCCATCAGAACATTTATTGCGACAACACTTCCCAGCCAGCACGGCACCTCCTCACCCTGAACAAGGCAAATCACGACACAAGCTTTCGGCGGGGGAAAGCCCAGAATAGCAGAGGTAATGAAATGATTACCAAAGGATATAAGCAAGGAAAAAGGAGAAAAGAAGGTTAAGTTTTCTACCTCTCTCTCTCTCTCTCTCTCTCTACGTTTTGTCTATCTCCCTTTCTAATTCACACACCGGAGGGTTCGCCGGGGGACTACCCCGTCTCCCGATTGAACTTGCTTGCAGGTTTCCCAGTGGACCTGAGGAGCTTGGATCGGTCCAGCCCATACACGACGACACACAGTATTATCAGTGGCGCCGTCTGTGGGAATCCGGTTTGTCCGTGCGCCAGTTGTGTTCATTGCCGCCGGAGACCCTGTTCAGTAACCTTCTCACCTCATCCGTCAAGTGTATGGTCACGACTAGATCCATGGCTTCCCACCATAATGCTACCAACCACCAAACCGACCCTCCCAACCCAAACAATCCACCACAGTACTTCACCGAGCTCACCAACAGCATCAACCGTATGGCCGAACAAAACCAAGCCCTAATCAATGCTCTGCTACAAAGAAACCTCCCTATACCTCCACCTCTAGATATTCCACCCCACCCAGAACAAGTTCCAGGCCATACTGTCCCACAACCCGACCCTCTCAACTCGGGAGGTTTGCAGCCTCCTCACCCACATATGCACCCGCCTCCTCCACCCCCACGTCCATCAGTCATAGCTCCAGCTCCAGAGGGAGAAGCTAGCAGTGTCCAACATCTGTCTCCCTCTGGCGGCGACAACATTCCCCTCTGGGACGCCGAACTCCGAGCCATGAAACTCCAGCTCCAAGGGGTTATGCAGAATATCCAACATAAGCCCTCCACCACAGCAAACTCCCCATTTGTCGCCTCCATCCGAGACAAACCCCTACCCGCCAAGTTCAAAATGCCTACCATCGACCCCTTTGACGGAACGACCGACCCCGTCGACCACCTGGAGACCTACCGTACCCTCATGATCCTCCATGCTTTCCCTGACGAGATCATGTGCCGAGCCTTTCCCGTGACACTGAAGGGGTCGGCTCGGCTATGGTTCAGCCAGTTGCCACCGGATTCGGTCTCCACATTCCAACACCTCAGTGATTCCTTCCTGAACCACTTCATCGGGGCCCAACGCCAGCGACGTCCGGCGACCCAACTCCTCAACATCCGTCAGACCGAGGGGGAGTCACTGCGCAGCTTTGTCACTCGCTTCAACACCGAAGCCTTACAAGTTGCTGAAAATGACGATAAAGTCATCCTCACGGCCTTCATGGCTGGTCTGCGGTCATCCGATTTCCTCTTCTCCCTCTCCAAGAACCCCCCGACATCCATGGCAGCCTTGCTCTCCAAAGCCCAAAAGTACATGAACGCCGAGGATTCTCTAGCCGCTCGGCAAGACTCCACGGCTAAATATCTGGCCCCTAGAGAAAAGAGGAAAGACCAAGAACCCAGTAATGCCCGGCATCATAACCAAACATCCCGCTATGCCGACCGACCTCCTCGCGCCGACCGGTCAGCCCCAACCAGACCCCCCGGTCGGTTCGAGCAATACACCCCCCTCAATACTCCCATAAAACAAGTTCTTCACCAGATTCAACGCGACTACCCCCTCAAATGGCCCCTTCCTCCACGGAATCCTTCCAACCGTAAAGACCAGTCCAAATACTGCCGTTTCCACCAGGATCATGGCCATAACACCGACGACTGCATCAGCCTCAAAGACCAAGTGGAGACCCTCATTCGCCAGGGGCGCCTGAGCCGATTCACAGATACCCGCCCTCAGCAGAGGCAAAGGACCGAACCCCGCAGAGACAATCACAGGCATACCCCTCCACGGCGACCAGCTCAACCAGACCAAGGGCATGACCGACCCCGCCAACAACCCCGGCCTCAAGGTAATCCGCCTCCGCCAGTTGGTGAAATCAGAGTTATTTCAGGTGGCCTTGCCTGTGGTGGACCGTCTCGCTCAGCTCAGAGGGCGGAGCTTAGAAAGATACGGCAGGGCTCAGACAAGACAGTGGCCACGGTCGACCGACCCCCCAAACAACCCAAACAGTGGATAGAGCCCATTACCTTCACGGACGCCGACTGCACAGGCATCCGTTATCCCCACGATGATCCCCTTGTCATCTCCACTGTCCTCTCCAATTATAAGGTCAGAAGAGTCCTCATCGATAATGGCAGTTCCTCGGACATCATTTTTCTCAACTGCTTCCGCCAGCTGAAGATCGGGGAAGAGAGCCTGTCCCCACTCCAAACTCCTCTGGTCGGTTTCACCGGCGACCGGGTGACCTCTGTCGGCTCCATTGATCTCCCCATCACCATTGGAGAGTACCCACGACAGACCACGAAGTTGCTTACTTTCCTTATTGTTGACTGCTCCTCTGCTTACAACATCATCCTCGGCCGCACCGCCCTTAATGCCTTCCAAGCCATCACATCCACCTACCACCTTGCCCTCAAGTTCCCTACCGATTTCGGGGTCGGAATGGTGAGAGGGGAACAGACCGTTGCTAGAGAATGTTATGTGGCCTCGCTTAAAGAGATCAAACTGAAGGAGGCAATGGTCATTGAAGGGCTTGACGTCCGAGATGAGGAGGAACTGATCAGAGGCGAACCTGTGGAGGAACTCGTCGAAGTTAACATCGATCCCACCAACCCGCTCAAAACAGCTAAAATCGGCAGCCAACTGCCCCCCCAAGCAAAGGCCGACCTCACTGCCCTCCTGACCGAACACAGGGACGTCTTCGCTTGGACTCATGCAGACATGCCAGGCATCGACCCCTCTTTCATCACCCACCGCCTCAGCATCGAGCCTCATTTCCGACCTTACCGACAAAGGCAGCGTATTTTCCATCCAGAGCGCAACAACCTCATAGCTGCAGAGGTTGACAAACTTCTCGAGGCCCAGTTTATCCGAAATGTGGATTATCCCAAGTGGCTGTCCAACGTGGTCCTGGTCCGCAAACACAATGGCAAGTGGCGTCTCTGTGTCGACTACTCCGACTTGAACCGAGCTTGTCCCAAAGATAGCTATCCTCTCCCCCGCATTGATCTGCTGGTTGACGCCACGGCCGGTCATCAAATGCTCAGCTTCATGGATGCTTTTTCAGGGTACAACCAAATCGTGATGCACTCATCCGACCAGGAACACACATCTTTCATCACTGACCGGGGCACCTACCACTACCGTGTCATGCCGTTCGGACTGAAGAATGCTGGGGCCACCTACCAACGTTTAGTCAATACAGTCTTCCACCATCAGATCGGACGGAACATGGAAGTGTATGTGGATGACATGCTGGTCAAGAGTAAACTCTCCACTGACCACCTCACCGACCTACGAGAGACTTTTGCCACCCTTCGCAAATATCAAATGAAGCTCAACCCAGAGAAGTGCGCCTTTGGCGTAGGCTCTGGCAAATTCCTGGGTTTCATGGTCAGCCAGCGCGGCATCGAGGCCAACCCAGAGAAGATCAAGGCCTTGATCGAAATGCAGTCACCCAAAACCGTTAAAGAGGTCCAAAGACTCACCGGCAGAGTGGCAGCCCTCAACCGTTTCATCTCCCGCGCAACGGATAAGTGCCTGCCATTTTTCAAAGTCCTGCGGCAGACTTTTGAGTGGACAACTGAATCAGAAGAAGCCTTTCAACAGTTAAAACAGTGCATGGCCAATCCTCCCCTCCTCTCACAGGCAATTACCGGCGAGCCCCTCTTCCTCTACCTAGCAGTATCAAGCACTGCAATCAGCGCAGCACTCATCAGAGAGGACGGCTCAGTTCAACGGCCGGTCTACTACATCAGTCGGGCTCTCAGGGGAGCAGAGCAGAACTACCCCTTATTAGAAAAGCTGTCCCTGGCCCTGGTCACCGCCTCCAGGCGACTCCGCCCCTACTTCCAAGCCCATTCCATAGTGGTTCTCACCGACCAGCCACTGAAGAAGGTCATGCAGCAACCAGAGCTCTCAGGAAGACTTATGCAGTGGTCAGTAGAACTAAGCCAGTACGACATCTCTTATCGCCCCCGGAGAGCAATCAAGGGGCAAGCCGTAGCCGACTTCATCTTGGAATTCACCAATCCGGCCCCAACCACTAACCCTCCAACCCCACCAACCCCGCCCGAGCCCGAAGACCCTCATTGTTGGACACTCAATGTCGACGGCTCGTCTCGCAGGGAAGGAAGCGGAGCTGGTCTCATCCTAACATCCCCCGAAGGGGGTTACTTCAAATGTGCCCTCCGCCTCTTGTTTTCGGCCAGCAACAATGAGGCCGAATACGAAGCATTGATAGCAGGACTTCGTCTAGCCAAAGACATTGGTGTTAGCCACATTCGCGTGTTCAGTGACTCCCAACTTATCGTTGGCCAGATCACGGGTGAATTCGATGCCAGGGACACCACAATGCGGACTTACAGGGACATAGCGCTCACACTTGTCCGTCTCTTCAACACTTTCCAGATTAGACACATACCTCGGGCGGAGAACTCCAAAGCAGATGAGATGGCCCAGCTGGCCTCCGTCGATCAATCCGACCTCAGCCATGGAGTTCGCCTCGAATACCTGACACACCCGGCCATCTCACCCGACCTGCAAGAAGTGCAATTTCTCCAGACGGAACCCATCCCTTGGGCATCCGACATCTTCCTCTTCTTGACCACTGGTGAACTCCCAGATGACCAACACCAGGCTGCCAAGGTCAGAGCCCGGTCAGCTAACTACATTCTGGTCGACGGCCTCCTTTACAAGCGCGGTTTTTCACGACCGTACCTGCGGTGTCTCAGCCCCGCCCAAGCAACCTATGTAATGCAAGAGATCCATGAAGGAATCTGTGGCAATCATTCGGGTGGCAGGTCTCTTGCACATAAAGTACTCTGCACAGGCTACTTCTGGCCGACCCTCAACAAAGATGCCTCTGATTTCGTGCTGAAATGCGACAAGTGTCAGCGTTTCGCCAACATCCCCCACGCTCCTCCCACTGAGCTGATCAATCTCTGCAGCCCTTACCCGTTCGCCAAATGGGGTATCGACCTGGTTGGTCCACTTCCCACCGGGCGAGGCCAGACCAAGTTCGCAATTGTCGCCATTGATTACTTCACCAAGTGGGTCGAGGCAGAACCCCTCGCCACAATCACCGAGCGGAATACCACCAAGTTTATCTGGCAATCCATTGTCTGCAGGTTTGGCATCCCTCAGGCCATCGTCTCCGACAATGGCAAACAGTTCGACAATGCTAAATACAGGAAATTTTGTGCAGATCTCCAGATTCAACCATGCTTCTCTTCCCCCGGTCACCCCCAAGCAAATGGCCAGGTGGAGGTCACCAACCGCTCTCTCCTGAAGATCATCAAAACTAAACTCGAAGCTGCTAAAGGCCTCTGGGCTGAGGAACTACCACATGTACTCTGGGCTTACCGAACTACTGCCCGGACTCCCACGGGGGAGACCCCTTTTCGCTTAACATATGGCGCCGAGGCGGTCATTCCTGTGGAAGTCGGTCTGCCCACCCCCAGGACCTTACACCCGGATCTCGCCTCAGCCGAAGAACTCCGTCGGGCAGACCTGGACCTCATCGAGGAGCTTAGAGAGACTGCCGCCGTCAGGTTGGCTTCGTACCAGCAGAAAATGAGAACACATTATAACCGCAGAGTCCGACCACGGGAGTTCTTTCCTGGCGACCTTGTCTTGAGAGAAGCAACTCTTGCCACAAAGAATCCAACCGAGGGCAAGTTGGCAGCCAAATGGGAGGGGCCCTACGTGGTGAAGGCCCGCCCGCGGCCAGGCACTTATCGACTTCAAGACATGGATGGCCGAGACCTTCCCCATCCCTGGAATGCTGAACATTTGAAGCGTTACTATCAATGAATCCTTACTTTTGTATTAATAGAATTGTTGTATTTTCCTTTTTCAATACATCATATAAATATCGACTGGCGTTCCCACTTTCTATAATTCAATTGTCTGAATGTAGCTTCTATTTGCAGCAGCACTTTCAAAAGCCTCAGTCCGACCTGAGCACCTCCAAAAGCCTCAGTCCGACCTGAGCACTTCCAAAAGCCTCAGTCCGACCTGAGCACTTTCAAAAGCCTCAGTCCGACCTGAGCACCTCCAAAAGCCTCAGTCCGACCTGAGCACTCTCAAAAGCCTCAGTCAGATCTGAGCACTTTCAAAAGCCTCAGTCCGACCTGAGCACTTCCAAAAGCCTCAGTCCGACCTGAGCACTTTCAAAAGCCTCAGCCAGACCTGAGCACTTTCAAAAGCCTCAGTCAGACCTGAGCACTTTCAAAAGCCTCAGCCAGATCTGAGCACTTTCAAAAGCCTCAGTCCGACCTGAGCACTTCCAAAAGCCTCAGTCCGACCTGAGCACTTTCAAAAGCCTCAGCCAGATCTGAGCACTTTCAAAAGCCTCAGTCCGACCTGAGCACTTCCAAAAGCCTCAGTCCGACCTGAGCACTTTCAAAAGCCTCAGTCCGACCTGAGCACTTCCAAAAGCCTCAGTCCGACCTGAGCACTTTCAAAAGCCTCAGTCCGACCTGAGCACCTCCAAAAGCCTCAGTCCGACCTCAGCACTTTCAAAAGCCTCAGTCAGATCTGAGCACTTTCAAAAGCCTCAGTCCGACCTGAGCACTTCCAAAAGCCTCAGTCCGACCTGAGCACTTTCAAAAGCCTCAGTCAGACCTGAGCACTTTCAAAAGCCTCAGCCAGATCTGAGCACTTTCAAAAGCCTCAATCCGACCTGAGCACTTCCAAAAGCCTCAGTCCGACCTGAGCACTTTCAAAAGCCTCAGCCAGATCTGAGCACTTTCAAAAGCCTCAGTCAGATCTGAGCACTTTCAAAAGCCTCAGTCCGACCTGAGCACTTCCAAAAGCCTCAGTCCGACCTGAGCACTTTCAAAAGCCTCAGTCAGACCTGAGCACTTTCAAAAGCCTCAGCCAGATCTGAGCACTTTCAAAAGCCTCAGTCCGACCTGAGCACTTCCAAAAGCCTCAGTCCGACCTGAGCACTTTCAAAAGCCTCAGCTAGATCTGAGCACTTTCAAAAGCCTCAGTCCGACCTGAGCACTTCCAAAAGCCTCAGTCCGACCTGAGCACTTTCAAAAGCCTCAGTCCGACCTGAGCACTTTCACAAGCCTCAGTCCGACCTGAGCACTTTCAAAAGCCTCGGCCAGACCGAGCACTGAGCACTTTCGAAAGCCTCAACAGCCGCAGTCAGAACCATCTGAAAGACTCGTAAAGCAAACCACTCAGTCATGATCTGACGCTTAACCACAATTTCAAGATAATTTGACACTTAGTCATATTTTAAAGATGTCCTCCCATATTTCATTTCCCAATCACATCTTCAACATTACATTCTAGTCTATTCTTTCAAGGTAATTGGACACTTAGTCAATCTTTTAAAACCGTTCTCTCCTATTTTCATTCGACACTTTGTTTTACATCTTCAACATTATGTGTCAGTGCACTTTCATGCCCATTCAACTTGAAACATTATTTTCCAGATCCCCCCCCCCACACTTAAACAAATTTGCTATTTCACTCTGTATTAGAAAATTCCTCATCCTATTTTGGCCTGGATTTTGGCATGACTTTAGTGCCCTACTGCCTAGCACCAGCATTCGCTGAAAACATCAGTGCACCAAATAAAAAAAAAAAAAAAAAAAAAAACAACACAAAGGCCAAACCAACACAAGGGCAAATACACTGGAATCATCAATTAGAACCATAAGTACCATTTTATTCATTCAAGAATGTGTGCACAAATTACTTACATCCCTTCCAAAAAAAAAAAAAAAAAAACAAAAATGTGTGTATACACAAAATACAAACTTCTAACTACACCTATCCTTCCGATCACTCCTCCTCCTCACTCGAGATAAGATCCGCTTCTTCTACACCCTCGTCCAGGGGGGTCTGGGCCACATCATCCTCCCCCACTGTCACCCTGCTAAAGTCAAGCTCTGGGAACAGCTCTTCAGCCTTGCGCCTGAACATTTGCCACCCGCTGTCCCAGTACTCTGCCATTTCATGCTTATAAAAGTCTGACCGTTGGAAGCTCTCTATGACTTCAGACTCAGGCCTTCCTTCAGCCGTTGTCCGCGATGGGCCAGCCCCCCCGGACTCCTCCCTCGCCAGGCTGCTCGCCACTGCAGCATCAATGGCCATCTGAAACTCAGGCGACCCTTTGAATTGCTCAATCGCTGCCGTGTATAGATCGGGGTAAGCAGCCCTCTCAGAGGCTGCCTTCGCCCTCTCCTCATCCAGTTCTCTCTGAAGGGCCGCCTTCTCAGCAGAAGCTTTGGCCATCTCAGCTTCTAACTCCCTCTGCAAGGCCTCCCTCTCAGCCACTGCCCTTCTTCGCTCCTCCTCCATCTCCTTCTTTAGGCTCTTCCTTTCCGTCGTTGCCTTCTCCATCTCTGCTTCCAACTTCCTCACCAGCCTCCCCCTCTCCTCGTCTGCCTTGGCAAGCCCGTCTTCCAACTCCTTTTGCAGAGCCTTAATCTTAGCATCTGCCTCATCTTTTTGCCTCACCAGCTCTTCGTTGCTGTTCATGGCTTCTTCGTGCCGATCGTTGGCGATGGCACAGGCTTGTTGGGACTCTTCCAACCTCTTTTGCTCGCCGACCAGTTGGAACTCGAGTGACACAACCTTTCGGCGTGCATCCTCCAGATCCAACTTGACTGCTTGCAACTCAGCCTGAGCCTTCTCCCGACTTGTCTTCTCAACCTTCAGCTTGGCCAGCTGTGCCTCTGCCTTCTCTGCCTTGATTTTTGCAGCCCCAGCCTTCCTAAAGAGGGCCCCTGCCAAGGTCGTCACCTCCATCTGTGTAGAACACAACCCCCTGAAGAGGTCTGCCTCGTTAAACATTGAAGCTGAGCGCAGGCCTGACTCCTCCACGATCCTCACCAAACGCTCAGCCCCTGCCCTGGCTGGGCCTTCCTCCCCCTCCAGTCGTCCACCCACCGCGCGCGCATGATAAATAGCCGTCTTCAGGCCAACCCCTCCCTCCTGAGGTGCAGGACTCCTTGGCATCTGCTGCCCCCCACTTGGCTCAGAACTGGCCAAGCCCCCTGCCACTTGAATTGCGGGGGCGACCCCTACCGCTTCTGGAGTATCCCTGACCACAGGGGTCTCCACCACAGCTGGGACCTCCTTCACCTTCTTGGGCTCAGTCTGCCCTGCGGCCTCCACAGGGGCACTTCTCTTCTTCCTTTTCCTCTTCGGAGCCCCCCCATCATCCCTGGCCTTCTCTCTCACAGGATCCACAGGGAGTTTTCGTGGCTCAAACTTACTCAAGTCCTTCTCCCCCAACGGCTTTGGGCGAGGCCTGATCCTCTCCTTCGCGATCGGCTGTGGGGGTCGGTCGTCTTGTGCTTTCGCGAACATGGCGGCCTTGGCAAGGATTGCCTGATCCTCAGCCTCCTGAGTTTTTCTCCTTGCCTCCAATTCCGCTCGGTCAAGATCCCCACCGACCGGCTGAGGACCCAGCCCTGCCTCAAACAGTGCAGAAGGCTGCACGAGGTCATCCCATCTCGCTTTCTCTTTTTCCCTCCATTCTTTCACCCTCTTCACCCTCTCCCCAGCCTCAGCCCCCAGTCTTGCCTCTACCGTCTTGATTGGCACTTTCCAGATGGTGCGCACCCCAGGCCCCCCGTTGGCAGAAACATAGAACCACCGCGCTCGCCATCCCTTGATTGATGTGGGGAGCCCAGCCACCAACCCCTTCACCGCCACCGCCTGCAAGGTGACCCACGTCTCTTGTTGCCCTGAGGCCTTGTAACAAGCGAAGAACTCCTCCACCGTCATCGACCCCCCCTCACTTGCCTTTGGCCAGGCACTTGCGCAGGATAGCACGATTTTCCAAGCATTGGGCATCAGCTGACCCGGAGCCACTTCCAGGTGGTTGAGCACGTCCACCACTATTCGAGGCAGTGGCAACCTCAACCCCCCCTTTAGAGCTTCTTCGTACAGGGAAAATGCTCCTGGCCTAACGTCCGATGGCCTTTCCGTTGACGTTGGCAACAACAACTCCACTTCCGCCGGAATTTGGTACTTCTCGCGGATAGCCCCCAACTCCGCCTCCGTTATCGTCGATTTGTCCGCCTTTGTGTGCCAATGGTCCGGCTCCGCCTGACTGATTGGCGTCGGCGCTGCAATCATGGTGGAGCCACCGAAACGTCTCGCTGGTTCCCCCACCCTCTCCGTTCTGTACTGGGCAGCTAATTCTTCTGCATCATCGTCCCCCAGAGGATCCACTCTCACATTTACGTCTTCTTCTTGCGCCATTCCTACAGTGTGTCTGCGGATCGCTTCTGACGCAGGCCCTAAGAAGTTGAAGAAATGCTCCAATGGTGTATCGCGAGCAACAAACGGTGTAACACTTGGAATGTTTTGGGTTCTTGAGAACAAGTAAGTAAAGCGAACAATACCAAAAGCCCACGGTTTACCCGTATTCCAAGGATCCAAATTAATTTTCGCCAGTTTGAAAAGTTTTCAAATCATCCGCCAAAACTGCCTCCTCAATGCCCATAATAATGCCTTGACGTTTCGCTTCTAATCTGACGCTTGACCCTTCCCCTCCCTCAAACTTCTGCCACGTGTATGGCCTGGATGCACTGACTTCTGCCCTTACTTGTCTTTTCCACTTCAACTCATCACGTGACACGCCGCCTCTTGAGCCCCGCGCCCTTCCACTCGTCCACCCGCTCGGTCGGCCTCACGGTCGGCCTCGCCCGCTCGGTCGACCTCACGATCGACATCACCTGCTCGGCCACCCTCACGGTCGGCCTCGGCCGACCTCACGGTCGGCCTCACCCGCTCGGCCACCCTCACGGTCGGCCTCACCCGCTCGGCCACCCTCACGGTCGGCCTCACCCGCTCGGCCACCCTCACGATCGGCCTCACCCGCTCGGCCGCCCTCACGGTCGGCCTCACGGTCGGCCTCACCCGCTCGGTCGGCCTCACGGTCGGCCTCGCCCGCCCGGTCGGCCTCACGGTCGACCCCTCCGGCACGGCCGCCCTCACGGTTGGCCTATGCTCTCCCCCCACCGATCGGATCCATCTTCCCTGTTATTATTCCCTTCGTTGGACTAAAGCTACACTCGGGAATGGGGGACTACTGACAGGGATAGGCCCACAGGGACCACGGCCCATCATGAGTAAACCCAAGCCCACCAATTAAACCCCATTGCACAACCCGGGAGGTAAAACCCAGCATCACTGGAAGCCAACTGGACAGGGAAGACCAATGACATTCGGACACGCGGCGGATGCAGGACAGGCCACGTCAGCAGACAAAGATCTGCAGAGTTATTGCCACAGCACATCACCATTAATGCAATCCATCAGAACATTTATTGCGACAACACTTCCCAGCCGGCACGGCACCTCCTCACCCTGAACAAGGCAAATCACGACACAAGCTTTCGGCGGGGGAAAGCCCAGAATAGCAGAGGTAATGAAATGATTACCAAAGG
The DNA here is from genome assembly GCA_036172215.1 of Camellia granthamiana. Lineage (NCBI taxonomy): Eukaryota > Viridiplantae > Streptophyta > Magnoliopsida > Ericales > Theaceae > Camellia > Camellia granthamiana. Next base: position 71,067,176 of record CM069912.1, read on the forward strand.
ATATAAGCAAGGAAAAAGGAGAAAAGAAGGTTAAGTTTTCTACCTCTCTCTCTCTCTCTCTACGTTTTGTCTATCTCCCTTTCTAATTCACACACCGGAGGGTTCGCCGGGGGACTACCCCGTCTCCCGATTGAACTTGCTTGCAGGTTTCCCAGTGGACCTGAGGAGCTTGGATCGGTCCAGCCCATACACGACGACACACAGTATTATCAAAAAATATTAATAAATTGGTATATTTTGTAACAATTTTGTAATAATAAATTTAAAAAATATAAATTGGTATTTGTAACAATTTTTAATAAATTAAGAAAATATCAATTAATATTCATGTATTTATAACCAAACTGAATATAATTTGAAAATTTTAATTGGTATTTCAGCATTTGTCAAAATTTTCTCATGATCAATCTCACCATGCATGCACCACTTCTAATTTGAAAAAATAAACTATAAACTAAAGAAAATAAAATAAAATAAAATGAAGAAAAAGAAAAAAAAATTAGGAGAAGAAAAGAAAAAAAAGAAAGAAATAAGGAACAAAAAAATTAATTGCTAATATTAATTGATACTAATTAATAATTTTAGTATTAATTGAGACTAATTAGGCCATTAATTGATACTAATTAATAATTTTAGTATTAATTGATACTAATTAAGCAATTAATTGATACTAATTAATTTATAATGGAAAAAAATTGTTACAATAATACTTCCATTATATTTTTATCAAATGTATCAATTTTTATATTAATTGATACTAATTAATAGTAATTATATTAATTTTTATTATTGAAATAATTTTTTAAAATTAAAATTGAAAAAAAAATTGACAAAATTATCATTTTTATATCATATAAGAGCAAAAAGAACAATTATACTGTAAAAAGCTATTTTACGACTTATCAACCAAACTCTACTCTTAAATTCATAATCTCATAACTACACTAAACAGGTTAACAGCTTATATTCATAGTTATAAATTATAATCTGTTAAGTTATAACCTATAATCACTTTCTTATAACTCTACCAAACATGGTATATATCCCATACTTTCTATGCTCACTTTTTATATGGTATAATGAATTTTCTTAAAATACCGATACTTACATTTACGTGAAATATATATATAAAAAAAATAATCAAATAATGTATTCAAAAGCTATTATTGACATGTTCAAAAGCTATTATTGACATGATTATTTTCATTGACGTTTGGTTAAGCTAAATATTATCACCATTTTTTATTACTATCACGAGAATTTTAAAATACATAACTAAAAATATATTAAAATAAAAATAAAAGGCAATAAATTTGGAAAAAAAATCACTTTGCTTGTTTTTGATTTTCTAAAAACACTTTTCAGAAAATTCTACTTTATTATTTTTCGTATTCTTTTATAGATTTTTTTAATATTTTAAGCAATTTTTTTTAATTTTTAGACATACCTAACATAAATACATATAAAAAATATAATTTTTGTGAAAAAAATCTTTTAAAAATTTACTAAATAACTAAAAATATAAAAAAAATACGAGAATTCAGTATATTTTTAGTATTTTTATATATTTATTAATTTTTTAAAATATTTTTTCACAAATTTTTCACTTTTTAGATACATCTAAATAAGGTGCATCTAAAAAAGTAAAAAAAACTGTTTAAAATTTTAAAAATATTCACAAAAAGAAGGAAAAATAAAAAACTTAATTTTCAAAAAACTTAATCCAAAAAAGCTTAAGGCTTCGTTTGGGAAGTGGGTTGGCTTTTTGGTTTTTTAACTTTTTAATTATTTTAGCTTGGGTTAAAAAGTTTGGTTTGAGAAGGATTTTTTGACTTTTGACTTTTTTTGTGAAAGAAAAGTGTAATGATTATGGGTTAAATGTGATGTCTTATTTATTGTGACTAAAATAACTTATTTTGTCTTTTGTAACTAAAATAGCTAAAAAACATCTTTCCAAACGGTTCCTAAACTAAACACGCACAATATTGGTGCTGTTTGGTGTAGCTGTTAAAACAGATTATAGCTTATAGCTTAACAGATTATAGATTATGACTTTAATCAGAAGCTATTAATCTGTTTGGTATAGCTGTTAGATTATAGATTTAAGTTGCTGAGTAGTGTTTGTTAAATAAGCTGTAAAGTAGTTTTTTTAATTAATTTTTATTTTTTATTATTCACTATTTGTCTACATTTTTCATAAAAAATAATAATAATATTTTATAGTCCATTTGGGTCTTTTTCTATTTTTAAAAAAATAAAAAATAAAAAAATCTAAGAGTATAACCATGAATTAACATGTCCACAGCAGAAGCTGATAATCAGAAGCAAGGGGTGAGCAGCTTCTCAGAATCAGCTTTTTTGACTTAAAATAAGCTGTTAGAATCAGAAGCTGTTTGAAATAAGTTTAACCAAACAGTCCAAAATAACTTTTTAAAAGCCAGAAGCCATAAGCTGGCTCAAAAAAGCTGCACCAAACACCCCATTATTCTCTCCATCACCCTAAACCATCCTATAAAATATAAGAACAATTAAAAAGAGAAAATATTTTATATAATAAATATGTGATGTGATCAAGTTAACGTAGTATATTATTTTACTAATTATTTGTTATGTGGTAAATGTAAAACTCGGTAAATCACTCATGCTCATTATAAAATAATATATGTTCAACTATATAAAAAATTATTATCTTACTTTTTATAACATAAAAAATAGGACAAATTACACAAATAGCCTCTATAGTTTGGGGCTTGTGTTACTTTGGCCTCTGATTTTTCAATTGTGACACATTTGATCCTGAATTTTGAATATTGTTCCAAATAAGGACAATTGAATATATAATTAGATTTTTCAAGGGTAAAATTGTCAATTTGATAAAATATAAATTAATTTGACAAAAATAAATGTCAAACAAATATTTTTGAATTTTAAAAAATTATTTCTACCTACTAGAAATAAAATTATATAAAATTGATAAATTTTTTAGACATTTATTTTTTTTACCAAATTAATTTTTATTATATGTTTGGATGATGATCATGTAAAATTAATTTAAAAAAATTAATCATGTAATTTTTATTAATTTTACATAATTTTATCATTGGTAGATAAAAATAATTTTTAAAAATTAAAAATATTTTTTTGATATTTATTTTTGTCAAATTAGTTTATATTTTATCAAATTGACTATTTTATCCTTAAAAAATCTAATAATATTTTCAATTGTCCTTATTTGGAACAAGATTCAAAATTCAGGGTCAAACGTGTCATAATTGAAAGATTATGGACCAAAGTGATACAAGTCCCAAAATATAGAGACTATTAATGTAATTAACCCTAAAAAATAATGAATAAAGGAATACATGACATCAGCTCACCTCAATCACATGTCATAATCATTACCTAAAATATTTTCACTTGAGATCTTTTGAAAAGTAGGTTATAATTCACTATTCAGATTATAATTCATTTCACTTTCTGACAAAAAAAAATGATTATAATCAATTTTTAACTAACCTGTTCACAAAAAAAAAAAAAAAAAAAAAAACTAAAAAGTTAATTGTAGCCATCTTTCTAAAATAACCTTAAAAGAAATTCTTTTTAACAAAAGCCACTGTCTTCAAAAAAAAAAAAAATAATAATAATAATAAATAATAAAAAAAAAAATAATTTATTGGAATAAAGTTTTTAAAAATTTTACGGGTCGGGTCCGCATCGTCTGTAAAACCCACCCCCTCCCCAGTTTCTAACCCTCGACGCTTCTCTTCTTATCTAGGGTTTTCACAACTCTCTCTCTCTCTCTCTCTTTCTCTCTTTTGATTCAAGGTGAGCTTCGGACCATCACTCGAACAACCATGGCCGATGAGGTACAGTATTCATCTAGTACAGACTCAACCCCCAAAAAGCGCAAGTACGATGACCAGACGACTCCGCCGTCCTCCGGTGGCGCACGGCGGACCACCGGTTTCTCAGCTCCAATCGCGTCTCAGTCGCCGGATTCAGGAAACGCGCCTCCTTCGTACAACAGCGTTCCTCCACCTGTTGATGACATCCAGCTAGCGAAGCAGCGCGCGCAGGAGATTGCTGCGCGTCTCTTCAACAACGCTGAAGCGAAGCGACCTAGGGTTGAGAATGGTTCGGGATTTGATTCCAGCGATAGTAAGGGTTTCAGCTATGGTTCTACTGGTTTGTCCCCCTTTCTCTGTAGTTGAATGATGTTTGTTTTGTGCTTTCGATTTGACTATATGAAGTTTCTTAATCTCCATTGGTGATAGATTCTTGAGTTTCTTGTACATCTGTGTGCCCACTAGGTTGATTTTGACGTTACAAAATCACTTTTTTTTGGGGTTATTTTGTTTCATTTTGTTTTAATTATGAAATTAGTATCAAAGATAAGCCATTCAACTCATTTTTTAAATAAAAATTACTCTTTTTTTTATTTAAAGAATTTATGCTAATCTTTTCTGTATTGTTCTAGTTAAGTGATTATTCGTTGATTGATTGGTTAGTTTTTGTGTATTGAGTCAGTTTTTATTTGATTTATGGCTGTCTTGTGTTTCTGGATGCCCATTAGTTAAGTTAACCAATGTACTTAGCCTTCTGAGATTTGATTAAATGCAGATGCTGTGCAGAAGCCTATGATTTCGAATGTAACTCACGCATCGATTCCAGTTTCATACGGGTACCCGGGAACAAGCAAAAAGGTTGATATTCCGAATGGCAGGGTTGGTGTGATTATTGGGAAAGGTGGAGAAACCATAAAGTATCTTCAGCTTCAATCTGGAGCTAAGATTCAAGTCACAAGGGACATGGATGCAGACCCAAATTCCCTAACTCGGATGGTTGAACTTATGGGTACTCCAGATCAAATAGCGAAGGCTGAGCAATTGATACATGATGTTCTTTCTGAGGTACTGTGGTGCAGTTGTAAATTCTAATGTAATAGGGAATTGCTTGTTTCTTGTGTCTACTTGTTTTTCTTACAGCATTGAATTTTTCATCAGAGATCTAGTGTTTGAAGAAATAGGCAATGAATTGTTGCTGTTGTGATGCATCTGTAAAGTGATCAATTCAACTTGCTGTTCTTTTTTATGTTTGAGACAGGCTGAAGCAGGCGGTTCTGGATTAGCTTCTCGGAGGGTTACTGGACAACTACCAGGTGCTGAGCAATTTGTAATGAAAATCCCAAACAACAAGGTAAATGAAAGCCTATTATGGTAATCTAGCTAATTGTCTTTGTCAAAGGAACTCTCTGGATGGACTATATTTTGATTCCTGTCTGTTTTCAGGTTGGTCTGGTAATTGGTAAAGGAGGTGAGACCATTAAAAATATGCAAGCCAGGTCAGGTGCTCGTATTCAGGTACGCTGTTGAATGGGCCATATCCTTCTTTGCTTAACTCTGTTATTGTTGATTTGGTTTCATTTTGTGTCAGGCTTCTTTTTGTTCGTTTAGCGTGTATTTAGTTTCTTTAGTATCATGACACTTTTGTTTGTCTCTTGTCATGTAAAATGTGGTCTATACGTTTTGTTTTTGAATATATGTAATTTGACATTTCATTATGGTTTCTGATGACGCTGTTTGATTAATTTCATGCAGGTGATTCCTCTGCACCTTCCCCCAGGTGACACTTCAGCAGAGCGAACATTACAGATAGATGGGACCAGTGAACAGATTGAGGCTGCAAAACAGTTGGTGGCCGAAGTTACCAGTGAGGTATGCTTGATTGTTGTATAATCTTGCAGATTTGGTCTAATCAACCATGAGCCTGCACTTCAACTGAAGTAGTCAATTATAGTTGTAAAGAGAAACTAGATTGTTGAGATATCATCGCATTATGCTTTGCTGCATTCCATCTTTGCTATTTGTTAATATGAACACAGGAAATGGAAGCTTGGACGTTGTTTCAGGATGCATATAATTAGATTCTTTCTGCATCAGTATGCTCTAATTTTGTGTGCCCTTTGAACACTCTGCTTCCTTGATTGGTGATGCTATAATTTTCTGTTTAGTCTTCTTCAAATTTTCTTAAGAATTTAGTTACATGATGTCCTGCGGAAGTTATCTCTTGGTGTCCATTATTTCCCAGTCAAAAGTTTATCTTTGAGCAATTTCTTCGAGGGATATCTTAGAAGTGGCTACATGTTTTAAAATGGTCATCAATCCTCATATTGTGCAGATGCAACATGCTATTTGTGGCAGGGTATAGAGGTTTATATTGAAGCCTTGGCGATTGTTGTTCCAAGAAATTCTCTGTCTCTGTCTCTGTCTCTGTCTCTTTCTTTTCCCCCTTCTCTCCACGTTCTTTTTGGTGGTTTTATTTCTTTTTGTATAGATAATAATAGTTTGTCTTTGGCAAGGTTGTTAAGATCGCAATCTGGATCGTAGGATCGTACGATCCCAAATATACCATTCGATCCGACTCGTATTTTGGATTGGGCCCATGTCAGGATCGTGGTAGGATCGTAACAAGATCGCGATTCCATGCGATCCTGTTTAATAGGGATTTTTTTGCTGCCTTTAAGTCAAAACAGCCCTTTATCGGACAAAGGTAGGACAAAAAATGACCCTTTGAGCTACGATTAGGGCTAGAGAAATTGGGGAAAGAGACATTGGACATCAAACTTCAGATTTTGTGTAACTACTAACCAGGTATGCTCCTTTTCTGTCTTCTTCTTCGCTGCTCCTTTTTCTTCGAATCTTCCTTTTCTGTCTTCTTCTTCTTCTTCGGCTTTTCTCTGCTTCGAATCCTCCTTCTGCCTTCGACTTCTTTTTCTTCCCTTCAAGTTCTACGTCTGTTTGATATATTATGTATATAATATTTATATATATATACATATATATTTATTTGTGTGAATGAAAACCAAAAAACTTTTTTTTTTCTAATCACTTTTTTTTAGTATTATATATATATATATTCATATATATATATGATTAATGTTGATTGTAACAATGATGATAATTTCGGTGACTACGACGACTTATTTTAGTTTTTATTTGTTCTACCCTTATTTAGTTTGTCTTCTTTTCATTAAGAAACAATGACAATGGTGTGCAAGTGCTATGATTTTTTTTAATTATGTTTTTGACTTCTTTTTTTGAGAAAAAATATTTGAATGTTACCTTTAATATATTTCTTTTTTCTTTTCTTTTTTTTTTTTTTTTTTTTTTTGAGTGATTTTATATTCATTTTGATAGTATTACTTAGCCATATTAAAATTATTGCATTTTTTAATCATTTTAGTAGGATCTTACGATCCTCGATCCGATCTTACAATCCGATCCAGCAGACTCCCAAAACGATTTTGTGTAGGATCCCGATCTTAACAACCTTGGTCTTTGGTCATTTGTTTTAAGGTTTGTAGCATGGGGCTTCTTTCGTATTGTGTTTCTACATCATATTACTATTTTTGCAATGGATACTCTTGTGTGCTTACCTCCGTACAATATGGTGGGGTTGTTTTAAGTTATCTGATCCCCATAATGATCTATATATATATATATATATTTTTTTACAGATATTAGCTTTGTTTATCCTATTTTTTTGGGGGATCTTATAGTGTGTTTTTTTTGTTTTGTTTTTGGCATTGTGTTTTTATTTTATACCTGTGACTCTTTTCACTGGTTTACCTCCAAAGAGTATATTGTGGCGAATCACCGGAACCCCTTCATATAGATTCTGGCTTGTGTGGTTCCTGTTTTTTGATTTTCTTCTTTTCATATATAAGAATCCAAGGGAATGTTAAATATTTTTGTTCTACATGAATATGCTACATTTGGATGCACAGGAAGGTGAGTGAAGGGAATGGAGGAGAGGTATATTTCTTTTTGTTTGGTTAGATAATACTTATAAAGGAAAGGGAGGGGCAGAAGTCAAATTAGTAGCATTTAAAAAAATGAGGAGTATATTTGGTTTTAAAAGTATATTAATAACCAGCATTTCACTTTCCCTGTGTCCTTTGAATTTTTGAGGGGAAGTAAAGCACTCAAATTGCAGTCCCTCTTTCCCCTTTCAACCCTTATGTATATTTTCCTTCCCCCTTAAAAACCATCCAAACAAAGTAATGTTACCCTTCCCCTCCGTATCCTTTGCTTCCTTCTCAAATCCTCCAATCCAAGCACAATTATTATTAATTGCTGTTATCAGTGGGCTTTTTTAAAGGAATAGGCGCATGCCTATTCTAATACATAAACTCTTGTTTCCCTCTTTATATTTAGTGTTTTCTATCATCAATTTCTTCATCTAGCTTTGGTATATAATGCTTGTGTTTGTTATTGAATTAGATTCTAGCTATAATAATTTTTTACTCCTTAGAAATTGTTATTTCATGTATTTGCAGTCACTACCTAGTAGTAATGTATGGGATATATATCTTGTGGTGTATTTGTGGTGTTTTGTTTCTATCTTTGTCGCGTGTGAAGTAGTCATCATCTTAATTCCTTATCGAAACAGATTTCTGTAGACAGTTTTTTCTTATTTAGTAATTTTGACTGCTTAATTCCATAGAGAGCTTAAGCGGTTATTTTTGCAAATCCTTGTGGTTGCATATAAATATAAATATACATATATCGCTGTCAATTGGTTTTCTTCCCTGTATTTCATTTGTGAAATGCTGAAGATTGCTGAAAGATATGCATCTCTGGGTTGGTTGAAAATTATTTCGTGTCAAAATGACTACTGGGTGGAGGAATTGGGCCTCCGCTAATTATTATTTCTTGGTGGAGAGACTCCATAACTTATGAATTGAGTATTCTGCTTCTTACTAGTTGTGAAATAGGACCTGGTAGCACGGTAATTTGCATTTCAATATCCTTATATGTCTTCTTGATGGTTGGAGTTGTGTCTCTCTGTAGACTCTGCAGGATCATTACACTTGGTCGCCAACAGGTTCATTTCTATTTGCAGTTGGTTTCAATAAAATCTTACATAACTGGCTGGTGTATGAGAATTTGGAATATGTCAGAAGCAAAAGTTGGTTTTGAATTGTCACACTTAAATTATGGTGATAATTATTGATCTTTCAGATGTGCCTGAAGTGCTATATTGATCATTGGATATATTTAATATATGAGGCAGGTTTTAAATTATCATTTTCTAACGTGGCAATTGGGTATAAGTGAATATTATTGAGGATACATCTGAATCAATTTATCTATATGGCCCTCCTGTTGAATCTTCAAGTGAATAACTTTTGGGATAGTCAATTGTTATAGCCTCGTGTTCTTCTTTGATGTGTATCTTTTTCTGATACTGTTATTGGGAACTATTGTAGGGTTAGTGGTTATTGGAGTACACCAACATGGAATCTTTAGTAGTGTTGGTGTTTCCACGGCATTGTTCTGGTATGGTTCTAAACCTTCTTTTTAATAAAAATATGCCAGTTGATGGAGGGAAGTTTGGGGCTTATGGTTGATGTGGAGGTTCAACTGGATTGTTTTGAGAGTGGACCATGAGCCCTTCAGGATAATTTATGTGCAGTGTTCATTTAAGACTGCTGTGCATTTCATAGATATGTCTTTAGAACATTTAAGTTCCCATATCTGCTTAAATATTCAAAATAAATACATGCAAGTACCTATAGCAATTTAGGTATTTTTTATGTAGTTTGATTTAATGTTGAACTTGGTGAAAAGTTTATCAATCTTATTGTCTTCTGGTATAATTTGTCTAATGCTTTGAATAATCTTTTAGTGCTTCCTTCACTGTGAAACACTTTAAACTGCTTGAAAGCTTACAGTTATATTACTGTTGTTTGTTTGCTTCCTGAGAATTTGTTCATCTGGTGATCAGATTTGCAGTTAGTTTAATTTGGACTTGGTGTAATTTCTGTATCCTTTCCTCATATATTTTGCTCATATCAGTCTTTATTGGAAGGTCAACCGTTGGAAGGACTTAGATTTTGATGCTTATACATGTCTAACTTTTCTTTTTACCCAGGCACCCAGGTAGTTGATTTTTCTAGTTGTCAATTGATAGATCTGACATTTTAGCCTGCAATGAACATGTGAAACAACAGCTTCCTGGTGTTTTTCTATTCTTGGTCTAGCTTGGAAGTTAAGTGTTCTTATGGTGCATTTGTGGTAGACTTGTACTGTTTATCATCTGGAAAATGTCTCTTTAGAATCGGTGGATGGGCACTTGATAGGAAGTTGAGAAAGTGTTATGCCTTAAATATCGAAGATGGATGAATAAGCTCTTCATTTGAACATATGTTAAGTAGTCTGGCGCCTGCTTATATTTATGTTCCCATGTACTCACTTTTTTAGTTTAAAGGGTGTTTTTACACTATTTGGTTAACTGCTCCTTCACATTGTGTTAGTTCTAACCAATAGATAATTGGACATTTTTGGTTTATGGGATATCGTTTAATATGATGATAAATATATGACAGCATGGTAATAGTTAACTATTTTGGGTAGTAGTTCTGTTCACTTGTTGGATCAGTTACATATTACATTGAGCTTCTGTTCCTTGTGCAATGCATCAACTAGATGTTCAGCTAGATATATCTTTGGTATAGCAGTTGACTGTGAAACCTGTTGCCTCTTCTTGGCAATGGGGGGTTTGTTATATGTGCTTTTATGTGAAAACTTGTATAGTTTTTGCAATTTGTTTTTGTACCCATTCACTTCGAATAGGGAGAGGATGGGCTTCTGCGGGAATAACTCGATATTACAACCGACCAGTACGGTATGTAGGCGCCCAAACCCCTCTTGATATACAAATATGCTTATGCATTGTGTATTCTTAAATTGTGGTATTAATCTTTATCATATATGTGTTGTTTTTGTTAATTTCTAGGCATGTTCCTTTCCTGTTGTCCATAAATATGCGTATTCCATTTTTCCACCTGTCTAAATTTTTGGGCATACATTGTGTCAGGTTTACATTGTTCATATGAAATAACGATTTTGTGCAGAATCGACTTAGAAATCCATCAATGACTGGAGGATATTCTCAGCAAGGTTACCAAGCACGTCCACCGACTAGCTGGGCTCCTCCTGGTCCTCCAATGCAGCAACAACCTGGTTATGGTTACATGCAGCCTGGAGCATATCCTAGCCCGACCCCACAGTACAACATGTCTCAGCCACAATACCCTGGTTATCCTTCTCAAGCAGCATCGGGTGGTTATGCTACTGGTTGGGACCAGACAACTGGTGCACCTAATCAGCAGACGGCTCAGGGAGGCACTTACGATTACTATAGCCAGCAGACTCAGCAGCAGCAAGCCCCTGGTGGGAGCGCAGCACCTACAGATAATACCAGTTATGGTTATGGCCAGCCACCAGCTTCTGGCTATAGTCAACAAGGTTATACTCAGGATGGCTACGGTGGATATGCACCCGCTCCACAAACTGGGTATGGTCAGCCCCAGTCAACTCCTGTTCAGGGGTATGATCAACAGCAAGGTTATACTTCGACTCCTGGTTATGGTAATGTGACCAACCCAACCTCAGAGGGGCAAACACCTTCTTATGGAGGAGCTCAGGCTGATACCACCCAAGCCCCTCCACCTGTCCAGTCACAGCAAGGGTACAACACGACTCAGCCGCCCAACACTAACCCTGCTAGTTATCCAACTCAAGGATCTACCCAGCCAGGTTATGGAGTCCCCACTTCCCAGTCTGGTTACGGGACTCAACCAGCTTCTGGATATGGGCCCAACTATGGTCCACCTCAGGCTCAAAAACCTCCAGCTGGTCAGGCAGCTTATGGGCAGCAGCCCCAACAGTCGCCCGGTGCCCAAGGTGGCTATGTTCAGTCTGGATATCCTCAGTCTCAGCCCCCACCAGCCGCTCAAGTGGGTGGTTATGCTCAGCCAGATTCTGGTGCCCAGCGGGCTACGCCCTCTGGTTATGGCGCTTCAGCAGCTCAACCAGGGTATGGCGCCCCACCTTATGGTGCACCTCCAGTGACTCAACCAGGGTATGGGCAGCAGCAGCTGCCATACAACAGCTCTTACGGTGGTGGTTATTCTCAGCCACCGGCTTATTCTGCTGATGGAGCACCAACTTCTCAGGCTGTTCAGCCTGGTGGGGTTGCCAAAGCTTCACCCAAGAGTTGAGATGTGTGGTGAGTGGATGGATTGTGGTTAAAACAACATATGCTCTCATTTTGGTGCTTAATTGGTGTTTGTGTAATAGGATTTTACTTAGTTTCAGTCAGGTTTTGTAGTTGTATTAGACCTAAATACAATTTCAGGATGAATTTGAGTTGTCTGTTATGGATGGTTAATTGTTGGTCTGGTTTGGACAAATGCTTTTAGGTGTTTTGTATTATGTTGTCTTTCTGCCTCGCTGCACTGTTTAGATTGTGTGGTCTTAATCTTTCTTTTTTATGGTTATTATCAGCTGTTGCTTTCCTTTGTCTGAATGAAAATCGGGTTTTCAAAATATAATTTCAAATCCAAGTCATAAAAGCATGGGTTTGACAATATATTTTGAAAAAGCACGAGTTTGAAATATGTTTTCAAATGTCTAGGAGGTGACAATGATGAATGTTAATCCAACATGGAGACCAGAAAAATGTACAGGGTATGGAGAAGCCTTAGGAATGGCAACGGGGTGGGGCGGGGCGGGGCGGGGCCGGGGATGACACTCCCCGTCCCCGATCCCCGAAGGTAAAAATATCCCCGTCCCCGGCCCCGATCCTTGGCGGGGAACCCATCACTTCCCCCACTCCCGTCCCCTAATGGGGATCAGGTTTCCCCGAAACTGAAAATTCCCCAACAGATCTGTTTAACACACAAGAATCCAAAAAAAAAAAAAAACAAAAAAAAATCTGTCTAATGGACGACAGAACAGATCTGTTCAACACACCCACACAACAACAATCATCAACAACAATAGATATATATATATATAAAACAATCATCAAAAAAAATTAATCATAAATATATATATACAACAATCATAAAAAAAAATTAATCATCAACAATAATAGATATATAAACACAACAATCATCAAAAAAATTTGTTCATCACGGATGGAGAGAGGGCTTTACTTCTTTAGATCTGTTCAGACGGAGGGCTTCACGATCTGACGGAGGGCTTTACGATCTGACGAAGGGCTTCTTCTTCTTCAGATCTGTTCAAACGGAGGGTTCACGATCTCACGGAGGGCTTCACGATCTGACGGACGGAGGGATCTGACGGACGGAAGGCTTCACGGACGGAGGGATCTGACGGACGGAGGGCTTCGCGGACGGAGGGAGAGGGGGAGAGGGAAAGGGAGAGGAGAGGAGAGGAGAGGGAGGGAGAGAGATGAGACTGAGATTTGAGTCAGTGAGTGAGGGAGAGACAGATGAGGGCCGCGGTGAGAGAGAGACACAGAGGAAGTGAAACTGAAAAATAGGTTTGGTTTATATATATATATAGAGGGGTAAAAGAGTAATTTCACTTCGGGGATAAAACGGGGACGGGGACGGGGACGAGCCGGGGCTGGGACACTTATCCCCGTCCGCGGCCCGAAATTGATCGGGGATCAATTTTTGAATACCATCCCCTCCCCGTTGGGGATATTTTTCAGGGAAAAACCGCTCAAATCGGGGTCGGGGAGTCGGGTCCCCGTCGGGCCGGGTTTAAATTGCCATCCCTAAGAAGCCTCACATCCATCATTGAGGACACTAGTTTTTTTTTTCTAGATTTTTTTTTTTCTTCGAGAAATTGCGAGCTTTAATCAGTCTTGATGGTGGAATCTCTCTCTAGAGCATGGAAATGCAGTAATAAAGAGTGAGTGCATTGTCAGGAAGCTCTTACCAACTTAAAAACAGTTTTAGGGCTTTAGTTGCAAGGTCAAACGATTGATGCCTTGTATTATTGAAAGGAGTATCAATATTCGTGTTTGAGGAATTATATCCCACTGTTAAAATATAGATTCTCTTCTCATATTTGTGAAATTACATCCCATTTCTTAAGGTTTCTAATTACTCTTTCCGTTCCAAAATAATAGTCCCTTTTGGGGAATCTAATTTTTGCAACCTTGGTGAATGATGGGAACGGTAAAGTGCGAAGGGAATTTCCTAGGGTGGTTTGTGAGTATTTAGACGTTTGTCTTGAGGACCTTACCGAACTATTACCTCATCGGGAGGTCGAGTTTTCTATAGACCTAGTGCCGAGGACATCATGTCCCCTTATCGATTCGCTCCAGCAGAGTTGCTTGTTTTGAAGGAGCAATTTTAAGAATTATTAGACGAGGGTTTTATATGCCCTAATACTTCGCCATGGGAAGCACCGATTCTCTTTGCGAAGAAGAATGATGGTTTCTTGCGGCTATGCATTGATTACCGTAAGCTGAACATAGTCTCGGTCAAGAACAAGTATCTGTTGCCTAGAATATATATTTTTATATGCATATATGTATAATGCGAGCACCAATGATTGATTCAGATCTGCATCATCATTATCATCAAAATCAAAATGAGCAACAGAATCAGCAGATCCAATTAATGGACGTGGAGATCGGCGATAGAAGGTCTTCCAGATCTCTGCGTCAGCGGCGGAGCCATGCCAGCGACGGGACTGACTTGAACAAGGGCTGTTTTCATCATCATCATCATCATCATCATCATCATCATCAAGGGCTGACTTGAACAGATCTACCTCTTTCAGGGCCTTATTAGAAACCATCCCATTACGACTATTCAACTGTGAGATTTCAAGAGGACATGAAAGAACAAGGAAAGAACAAAACAAAATCAAAGCTCTCGTCCCTTCTCTCTCTCTCTCTCTCTCTAACCCTCCCCAGGAACTAAGTGAAAGTGAAACCCATAAATTTGATTTTTTTTAAATTTTTATTTTTTTATTTTTAATTTTCCTCACCAAAACAACGTCGTTTTGGTGAGGAATTGATCTCAACCCTTGTTTTCATTAGTGGGACACCCGTCGGGCCCATCTCATTTACTGTAAGAGATCCCTCTAGGGGGATCACTCAAGAGAATCCTAACGAGAAAATGTCAATGATTGTTAGTTTCGTTCAACTTAAAACTGTGTTGCTTTTGAAAATAAAATTTATGAGATTGTGAAAGGGAGGCTCCAGTTTCAAGGAAAGCTGAAAGGCTATTTTGCAAAAGTCCATAAAATGAATGTTAATGTGCTAGACTGATGGGTGTTTTGGGAATTTCCAAAAAAGTTAGTGCTTTTTAGTTTTTTTACACAAAAAAAAGTCAATTTTTTAAATATAAAAAAGCCAAAAAGTTACAAAAAGTCAAAAAATTAATTTTTTATCGACTTTTTAAAACACCACTTAATAAACTTGGAGAGGACAAGAGGATAACTAGTCAAAGGCAAAGAAAAACAGGTGCCTTCAAGAGAGCAAGATTGGAGGAGGGAAAATTTGAGGAAACCGCTCTCTAAAGACCAAATGTTTAAGTTTAACCTTCTAACTTAAACATGAGTCAGTTTCATTATGTTTATTCTTGGGGCATGGAGTACCTGATTAGTTTGTAATACAAACCAAGGCTAAGATGACTCCAGTGAATGGAGAGGCCAGTAGCTCTTCAGACAGGTCTAAGATGATCAAACTTCTTTAGGTTGCCAAGAATTCCACTTAGGTTTCGTTTGGAAAGTGGGTCGGTGATTTGAGTTTTTGATTTTTTTAGTTATTTTAGTTTGGGGTTAAAAAGTTTGTTTAGGTTGAGATTTTTGAGTTTTTTGACTTTTGATACTAATTTAACCAAAAAAACCAAATTAGCCTACATACCAAACGAAGGCTTGAAATGTTGTCATCCCGAGCCAAATTTCTGGCTCAACTATTATGTGAATGGGGCACAAAATGGCCCATGTAATATATAACGGGCACTGATACACATATATATAGGGGTCCAATTCGAGCGAGTTCAAGTAGGTTGAAAAGTCGTCCAAGCCTAACCCAAGTTATGTTGAGAGCCATCCAGACCTACCCAAACTCAAATTATAACTCGAGATTGTGTGTCCAAACCTAGCCCGAGTTAGGCCCTTATTGCATATAAGTTTGAATTTTTATTTATTTATTTATTTTGTGTGCAACTAAGTTAATTAATTTGTTAAAATTAGACTATATTTACATTTTTTTTTGGGTATAAAATCATTAATAATATCAAAACAAATAATTTATATAATGTGAGAGAGATAATAATTGAAGAAACCAATGTAAAGCTATAGTGGTCTTTACAATTTTGAAGTCAAAAACAAAAAGGGTAAAAGTTTTGTATTGTGTTACTTGTATATATATAATATATATTTAATATGATTTAATAATCTAAATTATTTTAACATCATCCAATGATTAATAATTTGCATATATGTTTAATATTTTTTTTTATCTATTTATATGTATAATTCAAGTTTCGGATTGTTCAGTGTCTTTATCCAAGCTCAACCAAACTTAATTCGAGTTTTTGAATTTTTGTCCAAGCCCACATCAAATTAAATTTGTCTAAACCCTAAAAAAGGTTGGCCTAGACTCAGATTGCTCGGGTTGAGTCCCGCGCAAATTGTACTCTTACACATATGCAAGTGAATAGACACCGGTCATTCTTTATAGGTTAAATTACATTTATTACAATGTTTGATTTGATTTTCGAAATGAGTTTTTCTCATAAAATTTCAAAAATTCTAAAAATTAATTTGGTAAAAAATTGAAAAAAAAGCAAGACAAAAAACATAATTTTCAAATGATTTTTATTTAGATTAAAAATTATTATTTTTAAATTCAAAAATATTTTTTGTGTTTATTTTTGTTAAATAAATTTCAATTTTTTTTAAAAATAAATAATTCATAAACCAATTTTGAAAATGAACCCAAACAAAGAAAATTCATAAAATTAACATAATTATACCGTTCTCTTCTTTACTAAGGTTAAAACAAATGAGGATATACAAATGTTATAGACACAAAAATAATAAAGATAAATATGACGATATCATTTTTTTTTATTCACATGACTAAAAAATAATTAATGAAAAGTGGGCAAAAAATTATATGAATTAAAACTTGGACTATAATATAATTACATTAAACTTGTAGTGTTCATGATATTTTTTCTTTACTTCAAAGAGGTTAATGTAATTCACTTTTTTTTTTTTTAATTTGAGAATTTAATTTAGGCTAGTTACAACTCATACTCCGCACTTGTATCTAATAGTAATGTATATGTCTGCAAAAATAAAGTTTAATAGTAATGTTTGATACAAAATCTATCCAATTTCCATAATCAAAATTCTCCACCCTAACATGGTCAATTGACCAAGAATTTCCATAATCTGAACAAACTATAATCAACAATTTATGCACATTAAATTATAAAAAAAAAAATGTTTTTACCATTTTCTTAAGGCACGCTCTAGTCCATTTTACAATTTGCATTTTGGGGACCTATTTTTGATTTATATTGACAATTTAAATTGTTCATTATGCAAGGCTTATCATGAAGATTAACCACATAAAAAATCAAATTAATCAAATATTGATATCCATATAATCGAATGACAAAATTGAAAAAAAAAAAAAAAAAAAAGGACTGCAATTGTGATTTTGAAAATAAATGGTCTATTTTTTTTTTTTTTTTTAAATTTTTTGCATGGTTTTCTGATCCTATTACATAAATATTGATGTCTGATTAATTTGATTTTTTACATGTATAATTTCTCTACGGGACTTACATGACGAACCGTTCGAATAATCGAGATTGGTCCACAATGGGCCCACAAAATACAAATCGCACCATCTAGTTCATTTATGGACCGGCAACGGGCCATACTTTTTATTTTTTATTTTTAAACTACACAAAAACATGTTTTACCATTGAAAAATATAAAAATTATCTGACTAGGCAAACAAAGAGCAGGGACGTAGCTTTATCCATTACAGTGGATACGTACTTTATTTTTTTAGGAAAATTCTTTATAGATTTTTTACCAAATTTTATTATATCCAGATAAAAAAAAAATGAATCTAATGACTGATGAGAAAATTCTACTTACAAGAAAATCTAATAAAAATCTAATGGATGATGAGAAAATTCTATTCATAAGAAAATCTAATAAAAAAATCCGATTATGTATAACACATCAAATGGAAAGATGGAAAGTCCAATCGTCGATCCAATCCAAAATTAATTTTTTTGGCAATTCTTATTGTAAAATTGTTCTATATAAGAACCATGCACACCATGCAAAGTCACTACGTTCTTTACAAAGTACTCATAAACTCTATCCATATAGTTTAAGTTGATCTCAGTTTTAATTCCTTGCTATGGAGTCAAAGTTTGCTTCTTCCTCATCCATCGTCTTCATTCGTTGTGTTCTTCTTTTTGTGCTCAACTGGAACCACCATGTAACGCCCCAAATTTCTAACCCAAATGATAATACAACAATCATGGCTCTTTCAAGAAAAACCGAATATAAATCTCCAAACGTACATTACATGATACAATAGTTCTTCATGAAACAATACATTAATCCAACAACAAGTAAATAAATAAATAAATACCCCCAAGGGTTTACAAGTTTCCAAGGCTTGAGTCTGGTTACACAAAACGGATATTCAAACCCACACACATACAACCCTTGGCTTACACACAGAGTCACAACAAAATGAGAGTCTCGTACTCTCAACACACATTTACTCGCCTTTAGTTAAGTGGCATCACCACATCTTTTCCTGCACAAAAATCCAGTAGGCTGAGTATAAAACCCAGTAGGAAATCCTTAACAAAGTATATACATTTTATATAAGTCTCAAGAGATGAAATGCATATGCCATGCTATACTCCTTTTTGAAGATAAATCACATTCTCATCTTTTGAAAACGATCATGCTCAATGATGTCATGCAATTTTCAATTGTTCAAAACTTAACAATTTATTTCAAGGGCGGTAAACACGACTCTGGTAATTCCTAGGTCGGTGTCTGCAAGTAGACTATACAAGTACTACCAAATTGTCATTTTTACCGGTATTAACTAGAAGGCTCAACACCTATCTGCACGGGTTTTCGGTCTTTCACCCCGGACTCTCAGGCCAACTTATTCAATATCATCTACACCACCTATCAAGACTTACCAACGTATTTACCCAAAACCATTTCATGAAAACTTGTTTCTCAACATTCTTTTCTCAATGCAAGTTTTCAAATCAACTTTCAAAGTTTAATGTAATCAAATGAATTGTTATGCCAATAACACAAGATGAATATAAATATTTTTATTCCAATTCATCATCCAAGGAATAACATAATTCTCTCTTCTCAAGTATACTCAACAATTAGTCATTTTAAGACTATTTCAACGTTTTGAACAATAATTTCCAAAATGAACAACAATTCTCATATTTCCTGAAATTCATCATTTATATAAATACAAATAAGAATTTTCCAAACATCCATTTATTTTGACATACAAAATAAATACAACAATATCATTCATGGATTTTTAGTCTCTTTTAAAAAAATTCCCAAATTCTAAGTTTTCTCACAAAAACTATACAACTCAAATCATTTGAAAGAAAACTTTTCCAAAATCATCTTTTCTTCAATCAACGAAGATCAAAACCCATAAGATCATTTTAAAAGAATAAGAGACAAACCCACTTTGAAAATCACTCAACTTCTTGAATCAATAATCAATTTTCAAAGCTATCGAAAGATGATTTCGAAAATCTTATAGATCTTGCAAAAATATATATATAACTTTAAGAAAAAGAAATGAGATGAAACTCCAAAAATCAACGGTGTCGAAACTCGATCTTCACTGCACACAACGAAGTCCTCGAGAAGTTAATCAACTTTGATGAAGAACTTATGGCAGAACTCTAATGGATCTTGAGAAATCAATGTTTTGATCCAATTTGGCGTAAAGAAATGTAGAGAGAAGGGAGAAGAAATGGTTTTTAGAGAGAGAGATATACAAAAGTGATATGAAATATCAGATTCACGAACTGATATAACATGGTCCGCTCGAGCATGGAAAGCCCGGCTCGAGTGTGAAATACACTTTCCCAGTACTTTTGTAGACAAGTCAAACTTTTGAAACCAAACATTCTCCGCTCGAGCGCACAAACGGTCGCTCGAGCGGACAAGTAACTTCTAATGCATTTTGCATTTTTGCTTCGGGGGCGCTGCCCTTTACGCCAGGGCGTTGCCCTAAGGCTCGCCAAGGGGCGTTGCCCCCTGGTCCCCCGCGAGCTGACCGGGCAGCTCGATTCCTGCCAGGGCGTTGCCCCTGGACCCCCGTGAGCTGACCGGGCAACTCGATCCCCGACATACTCAGCAAAGTGGCAAAACTGGGATCACTACAACCTTCCCCTTTAAAGAATTTTGTCCCTGAAATTTCAAATCAAACTACCCAAACAAAGGGTTTTTAGCGATCAAAACCATGCTATTTCATTTTCAAATCACAATACTAACTCTCAACCAAATTCCACCATTTCCACCATGGTTATCTCATTAACAACCTCCCAAATACACATAAATATGAAATTTCTCAAAAAGTAATGGCAACTCTAAACAATCTTATGCTTAAAACAATAATGCACATATCAACATGTGATTAACAACTTTAAATACGTTTCCCTCAACACTAGAGAATATTACAAAGAAAAACAACTTAAGCATTTTCAAATAAATCCGGATATTTGGAACGGACTTCCGCCTCCCGTTCCCACGTCGTTTCTTCAACCCCATGGTGTCTCCATAACACCTTTGCCAACGGTATAGTTTTGCCCGGTAGCACTTGCTCCCGGGTGTTTAATATTTGAACCGGTCGTTCTTCGTAAGAGGCATCCTCATTTACCTCCAAGTCAGCCTAATCAAGCACATGAGAAGGGTCGGGTTCATACTTCCTAAGCATAGCTACATGAAATATGTTGTGAACTCCCGAAAGTTGTAGTGGTAAAGCTAATCGGTATGCCACTTCCCCAATTCACTCTAAGATCTCAAAATGCCCAATGAACCTTGGAGATAATTTACCACTCTTACCAAATCTAATCAAACCCCACGTTGGTGAGATTTTTAGAAACACATGGTCACCAACTTCAAAAGATAAAGGTCGTCTCCTCTTATCAACATAACTCTTTTGTTGGCTTTGGGCCATAGCTAACTTTTTCCAAATGAGAACAACTTTCTTAGTTGTCTCTCTAACAATTTCCGGACCTAGTAACGGTGCACCACCCACTCCGGCCCAACAAACCGGTAATCTACAAGGTCGGCCATACAAGGCCTCAAATGGTGCCATCCTAATACTAGCTTGGTAACTATTGTTGTAAGCAAACTCAATCAATGGTAAGTGCCTTTTCCAAGGCCTCTTAAAATCAAGGACACAAGCTCTAAGCATGTCCTCCAAAATCTGAATGGTACGTTCCGACTGTCCATTGGTTTGAGGATGATAAGCGGTGCTAAGAGTCAACTTAGTTTCCAACGCTTTTTGAAGGCTTTGCTATAACCGGGCAGTAAAACGAGGATCCCTATCCGACACAATAGTCACAGGGACTCCATGAAGTCGAACTATCTCTCTAATGTACAACTCTGCCAAGCGTTCAACTGAGTTGCTGGTGCACATCAGAATGAAATGGGTAGACTTAGTCAACCTATCAACAATCACCCAAACGGCGTCATTGCCTCGTTGTGTTTTAGGAAGCCCAACTACAAAATCCATGGTAACACGCTCCCATTTCCACTCAGCTATCGGTAAGGGTTGTAACAAACCCGCTGGTCTTTGGTGTTCGGCCTTCACTTGTTGACAAGTAAGGCACTTCGATACAAATAAAGCGATATCACGGTTCATACCCCTTCAACAAAATTGACGACTAAGATCATGATACATTTTAGTGCCTTCCGGGTGTACCGCAAGGCGTGAGTGATGGAACTTCCAAAGTACTTCCTCTCTACAAGATTCTGGTACAAACAAACGGTCTAGGTAACGTACACTCAGATCCTAGTGAACGTTTAAACCTTTCTCTTCTTTTCCATTAGAAATCTTAGCACGGATTGATTCCACATCACGGTCTCCTCGTTGTGTCTCTATGACCTTACTAACCAAGGTAGGTTGAGCATTTAAAGTAAATAAGGTAGCACTCTCTCCGGACTCACCCAAGTGCAAATCAAACTTGCCAATAACATCTAGCATATCCCATTCTCGAATGGTCACACTTGCCAAACTACTCACAAATTTTCGACTCAAAGCATCGGCCACCACATTGGCCTTCCCTGGATGATAGTGTAACTCAAAGTCATAATCCTTCATAAATTCCATCCACCTCCGTTGTCGTAAATTCAAATCTTTTTGAGAAAACAAATACTTTAGACTCTTATGATCGGAGAAGACTTCAAATTTCTCACCGTACAAGTAATGCCTCCAAATTTTCAAAGCAAAAATCACCGCTGCTCATTCTAGATCATGGGTGGGGTAATTTTTCTTATGAGTTTTCAATTGTCATGAACCGTAGGCCACAACTTTTCCCTCTTGCATCAAGACACAACCAAGTCCATTCCTGGACGCATCACAGTAGACAGTGTAATTCAAACCCCTTTCCGGAATTATCAAAACCGGTGCGGTAGTAAATTATGTATATACTAATCGATTTCATCATTAGTAAATTATGTATATACAAATATCAATTTCATCATTAGTAAATTAAAAAAAATGATAAACAACAACAACAACAAATGTACATAACGATATAAGGTATTGATAATAATGTATATACTAATACAAGGTATATACTCTTACTTCATTTTTGCAAGGGTCATGTGGACAATAATACTGGTTGATCAATATAGGGTTGTCTGTTTCAATAAGTATAATGTCAACAAAAGAAATTTTCTTAGCATATCCGGACCCGCCCTAAAAAACACACAAAAAATTAACATATGAATTTGAGAAAAGGAATAGTGAACAAAATATATAATTAAGGCAAATAAAGTCAGATTAAATTAATTTCTAAACTCAGTTTGAGTTTCTTACTTGCCATGTCTTGATCCTTGCCCCATTTTGAGTTCCATTGAAGGTACAATTGTTCACATGTAGTTCTTCCACTGTAGCTCTACTTCCATTTTTTCCCAAGCTTCCAATGCTAACAAACAAAAGAAAAGAAATATATATATATATATATTTTCAAAAAATAACTTGTTGGAACTTAAATTTATTATTCTTATGAAAGTTTATGCATAATTTTTTCGTAAAATTATGTAGTGGAAGCAATTTTGTAAATAAAATTCATTTTAATGAGAATTTTGACCTTATTCCATGGCTTGGACCGCAATTTACGCCAGTAATGTTGATAAATTTGCAGCCATTAATCATAGCAATGCAGTCATCACCTACAATTATTGCAATTTTTTTTTTGTGGATAAAATTCATACAAGTAAATATGTACTAAGCAACAAACATCAAATGAAGGAAAACTGCTAAAAAGACCAAATAAAAAGTTTTTAAAAAATGAAACCAGTTCCAATGTAAGAATCGTGAATCTGAATACGGGTGGAATTGCTGATGTCAATGCCATCGGTGTTAGGGCTAGTTTTAGGTGCAGTTATATGAATGTTTGAGATGGTGGCAACTGCACAGTTGGTAATCGAAATGTGGTTATTTGCGCTATTGACATGCCTCAATCCACTTAGCTGAAGGTGGTTACACCAATTGAACGTCAAAGCCTGGCAATGAAAATTGTAATTGTTTGAGCTCAAACATCTTTAATTTAAGAACAATATGTGATTCTAATACATGCTTATAACAATTTACTTTGATTTTTCAAGATACCCACCATGTAGTATTTTCTTAAACTCAAAGAGAATTTTTAAACTTGTTTAAAAAAAAAAAAATATTGGGTTTAGGATCAAAGACATTGATTTATTATTTTATAAAAAAAAAATTAACTATTTTTTTTTTTAATAAGCATGCTTTCATGAGTATGAGCCAATAAACAATATAAATTGCCCGAGAGTAAAAATAGAAATTTTTACTTACAGCAAGCCTCGTCTTGCAATTTGTTCCCTGTAGATGAAAATTGAGAACACATGTAAGAAAATTTTCAAATGAGTAATGATGTACAAATAAAATTTCTATATAGATTTTTTTACAAGAATGATGCGGTACCTGCCAAGTTTGGGAAGACTAAATAAGTGCACTTTTTGACTTTTTATGAAATATGGGTTGGATTTGGGTTGGGTTTGAAGTGATGTGTTAGAGAGGTGATGTGATTTAAAAAAGATGATGTGACTTAAATAGGATAGTGACTTTTTGACTTTTTGAATTTTTTTGAGGATGCCAAACTTGCGATCCAAACAATTTTGAATGTTTTAGAACAAAGGAACAGGGATTTGAGACACATAGATAATCTCATGCTATGCATAAGTTTAATTAGGATTAGATGAGATTAATAAGTAACACTCTATTTGGATTGAGGGTTTGGTGGGAAAAGAAAAGATTCAAAGAGAATGAAATTTTTTTATCACCCCTTGTTTGTATGATTAATAAGGTGAGTAATTACAAGAAAGAAAGAAATTGGTGAGAAAAACAAATAACTCCAAACGTAAGTCTTATTTTTCACCAAAAGTTGTAAGATTTATTGAAAAACTAAAATTACTCTTCACAAAAAAATTTATAATACCTAAACTGACACCTTAAACATAGAGGAAATTAAAATTAAAAAAAAAAAAAAAACACGTGTACCCTCCTCTTTTAATCATTGTCCATCCAAATAAAAAGTAAGAATTGCAATAATATATATTTTTTATTTTCTAACCAAGATGAAAAACTTCAATTATTATTATTATTATTATTTCTCACATCCAAATAGAACCCACCTTCGGACAGGAATCCCACCAAGATTTTCCAGTGCCATCAATTTGTCTAGTTCCACTGACAATAAACCCATCAACATTTGAGAAAACAAGCCAAGTATGAGAGTTAATATCACAAAAATTCATCATGTCTGATGCTTTAATGTCACCCCAAACCTGTATTTCATTAATGAAAAAAAAGAAGAAAATTGCATTATAATCACAGCAGAACTGTTGGGTATTTTAAAGTTATAAAAAAAAAAGAATATTAATGGAAAAATAAATCACAAAAACACAATAAACGTGGAACTTGCATGCAGTGTGTCTCTGTTTGGTTACTATTAAAATTTTTTTTTCCGTCTATTTAAATCAAAAGGGAAAAAAAAATTGCATGTTTGGGCAAGAAATCGTTACTGAAAAATATGCTAATTTAGATGACAAGATTAAAAAAAAAAAGAGTTGCTTTTTTAACAAGACATATCATCTTTGGCAAGTGCTTAAAGGTTATTTTTTATTTTTTAGTTTTGGTAAAAATTTTAAAGTTATTATTATTATTTTTTAAATTTCAAGTACTTTCAATTTTGAAGATCTAAAAGCTGTATTTTTTTAAACACCAAAGTCAATTCCAAACCCCACCCCAGCTTTTCAATATCAAAATGTAACGTTTTTACCAATAACTTTATCTTAAAAAATTATTAAAAAAAGGAAAAAGAATAAAATTATTAAAAACATAATTGTTAAACTACTGATTTCAAAAAAAAAAAAAATATGAAGAAAAAATTGCAATATAAAGTATACACACACACACACATATATATCTATCTATATATATATATAAATGTATTAAATATAAATAAAATGATTTAAAATATAATCGAAAAAAATAAAATGAAAATCATGAGTTTTAATAAATAAATACCTTTTTTTTTTGAAATAGCCAAGAAAAACCTTCATTGATAATAAGATCATGCAGGATGAAAATACACCAATGAAAGGAGAGGGGAAGGTTTGGAGAGACACCAAACCAAGAGGAACCAGAACAGACAAGAAAGAAGGAAGGAGAAAGAAAAGCAGGACAGCAACGCAAGGATGAACCCTGCAAACACCAGAACAGCAAGCACTACAGAGGCTAATGAGCCCAGATCATAACCAGCACTACAGAGGCTAAAGAGCCAACAGCAAACAAGCAAGCAAGCCTATGCCTCAACCTGATCAGAACCAGCACTACAGAGGCTAATGAGCCAACACAAACACAGCAGCCCAGATCAGAAGCAGGGAAACAAAAGCCAAAGGCCTGCCAGCACACCAACACAGCAAAACCAACACAGCAACAGCAGCACACTGACTCAGACAGAAGCATTACACACTCCTCCCTGTGATGCAGCACCTAACTTGCTTAAGATTGAGAACAAAATCCTGTACAGAGAAGAGATGCTTAGAAAACCTCGGTTTCAACCAAAGGGCAATTCTCACCTTGATGACTTCACACAACTCCCCCAAGTTAGGTACAGAAGCCTTAAACACTATAGCATTCCTGTGCTGCCAGATAGACCACAGCACAACCAGAGGCACTCCTCTCCAGATCAACCTCTCTTTACTCCTAACACCCTGACCTTTCCACCATAATAGGACTCCATTAACCGAATCAGGTAGGGCCCCCACAACATCCCACCACAGCAGCATAGAAGCCCACACCCTCCAAGCAAAGGGGCAGGTAATCAACACATGAGTCACAGTTTCTAATTCACCATTGCAAAATACACACAGGGATGACACCGAGTTGCTAAGGGCACCAATTCTTTGTAAATACCCTGCAGTCTTAACTCTGTGATGCCAAGCTAGCCACGTAAAAAATTGAACTTTTGGAGGCATGTAGGGGATCCACACTAATTTAGTGGACCTTATCGAAGGCCCAGCTGAAGCCATCACACCAGAATAAGCAGATAAGACAGTGAATAACCCGGAAGATGAAGCATTCCACACTGGACAATCTGCTTGAGCTGGAGAAGGAGCAGGGGCTGCTGCCAGGAAGTTTCTAAGTCTGAAAACCTCACTGACCTCCCAGTCATACAGCCTCCTTCTAAACTGACACACCCCAATTACCATCAGCCACCTTTTGATCATGCATAGATCTAAGCGACTCTTCTTTATTCACCACCAACCCATAGAGACCAGGGAATTCCTCTCTAAGACTTACTCTATTCCACCATTTGTCCACCCAGAATCTAACATTATTCCCATCCCCAATCTTAAGTTGAAAGTTATTCATGAAGAACTCCGAGAGGGTGTTACTAAACTCAGCAATGTTTACTATACCTCTCCAAATACTAGACATTCTACTATACGTAGAAGTGGGAGGAGACCAATCCCTGGTGTCCACCTTATACTTACTGCATACCACTCTTCTCCACAAGGCTTCCTTCTCAAACCCAAATCTCCACCACCATTTAATTATTAAACAAGAATTAAACAACCTCACCCTTCTCAGCCCCACACCCCCTTGCTCCAGACTTTTAGATAGCCCCTCCCATTTGACCATATGCACCTTTCTTCTGACTTCTGATCCGCCCCATAGAAATGTAGCTTGCAATCTCTCCAAAGTTCGAGCTACCCCATCCGGAATTTTGAACAAGGACATATAATACACGGGCAAAGAGGCAAGAGCAGATTTAATAAGAGTGAGTCTGCCAGCATAAGAGAGAGTCTTCCTCTTCCAACTAGCAAGTCGACTTCTAACTTTATCCACCACTGGTTTCCAGGTTGCTTTACAACTGGGGTTAGCCCCTAAAGGCAGCCCTAAATACTGCACAGGTAGCTTCTTGGTCTTGCAGTTTAGAATACCAGCAAATCTGCCCAACACATCATCAGCAACTCCCACCCCACAGACCTGGCTTTTGTGATAGTTAATTCTCAACCCAGACATAACTTCAAAACACCTTAATATCTTCTTTAGGCTACTAACCTCCTCCAGTTCAGCTTCACACAACAATAGGGAATCATCAGTAAATTGCAAATGGGACAACACCACTCCCCCAACCCCAACTTTCACCCCTTTAACATAGAGGACTTGCATAGACCTTCAAATCGGACCGGTTGCTTCACCAAGAATGTCTTGTTTCCAGGTATGATCATACTAGGACCGTTCGATGTTGATCCACAAGTTGCACTCCATGCCTTCAAAAATCCCTTTCGTTTTGGCAAATTAAAATAATTAAGACGTTACTAATCCATAAAATAGAATAAAAAATAAAAAATATTTTAAAGCCAACACCGCCGAAGCCAACTCTATGACCTAGGCACGTTCTATGTGGATAGAATTATTTTTTCCAAGCTAGATGATTTAAATCACTTAGAGTAGGCATATGGAACGTTATAGTATAGTTGTATTTTATAAAACACATAATTCAAAACAGTTTTTTAAAATTTTGTCACATAATTTTGATTTTCAAAAATATTACCTAAATAAAATAAATATATCATCATAACTGCTAATCAATTTCTATAACCAATTAATATTTTTCATTCAACGAACAATTCAAAAATTGAAATATAATGCACGCGTATAATATGTATACCACCAAATCCATATGAAACCACCATCATCAGTCATGGTCATAAATAAAAGTTTTATTTTTTTGATCAAAATCAAAAAAATTAATAATAATAAAACACTTACAAAGTCCATCTCATCTCTAGTATAAGCATTCTAAATTTGATTCTATGACAAGATTAAAAATAAATAAATAAATAAATAAAAATTCCTAATAAAATAGGACACTAAAAATTGTGTAAACATACCTATTAGAGTATTGTTAAGGTCATATGTAATTATGCAGACATTTGGGGATGAGTTATAAAATGTCAAAAAGTCTCTTTTTATTTTAAATTTTGATGATCCGGGAACTCTCAAGGCCTAGCCCATTTATGAACCGACCTTACGAGCCAACTCAGGGGAGGATGTCGAGGAACTCACCTTTTACCCCTCAATTTCAGTCAAGGACTATAAGAAAGTTGGTATCAGTTTCGAATTTGGAACTTTCAGTTACGCAAACCGTTATCTTATTAAACTGATCTAATCCTTGGGTTAAAGTCACGTATTTTTTTATGATCAGTTAAAAAAAAGTCAAACAATACATAAAGAAAATTATCTCACAAAAAATGGTTTTTTGAGCGACTTCCCAAATCTCTTTTTTAAAGCTCTTTAAAAAGTCAAAAAATTTAAAAATTACTAAAAATAACCAATGCCATATAGATTAAATTTGTGCCATTATTTTACATATATATATTGACTTCATGATCTATATATATATATATATTTTATAAAAAAATTCCTCACGTGTAGTAGAGTGTGGTTCCTCTGCATGGCATCACCATGCAAACTAATGTAAGGGCATGCATGAATGAAATAGTGTACCTAGGAATCATCACCATGCAAACTAATTGTGGTTCTTATTATTATTATTATTATTTTTAGATGGTAAATTAACTGTGTATTTGATTTGGTTTCTATAAACTTGTTTCAGAAATTTTTTTTTAAAATTTAAAATTAATTTACTGAAATAAATAAAAAAATAAAAAATATTTATCATTTTTATATAATTTTATCTTTTGGAAAGTCTGTAATAATTTTTTAAAATTTAAAAATATATTTTTTATATTTGTTTTAATCAAATTAGTTTTATGTTTTAAAAAAATATACGATTTTTTTTTCTTCTAAAAACCAAGCGTGGCTGCACATTTCTCTCCTCTTTTTCTTCTTCCTTTTTTTTTTTTCTCTACAATTTTTTGATTCAAATATAGTCTTGGTGATGTCAAAGCGATATCACATATATATATATATATCACAAGTTCAATAACTATTTTGTACCACTACTTAAAACTTCGAAATTTCTCAATTTAAAAGTACGAAAGTTTTATGAAAATGAGAAAGTCACTCACATCTGAAAGTGTGAAAATCATAATTGCACACTAATGTTTTGAGTATTGAAACTATGAAATTTCATCCCAAAAAGTGTAAGAATTTACTTTTTTCGATTTTTCACATAATTTCACATTCGAGGGAGATCTTATTTGATAAATTAAGTCAATTACATTATGAAATTATAATTTTTGTCAAAATCAGATTTATACAATGAGTTATTGAATTTTAAAACTTAAAACACAAAAAGATAAAATAAAAATATATAAAAATCCACCATGTTAGCACGCCCAAGGCATTTTGATTTCTTTTTCAATTCAGGATTCGTTTGAAAATTGATTTCTTTAGTAACTTTTTAACTTCTTACAAAAAGATATAAAAATAATAATAATAATAATAATAGAGAGAGAATCGATTATTTTTTGGTAATTGACTTTTTAACTATTTTATTCAATTACCGAACATCAATATGTGTTTTGTTAAAGGGCAAAGTAGTTTCAAATTTTGCTAAAAGTTAAAAAAATGACATAAGCTTTCAAATATTTCATACGAGGATAAGGCTTCTTTCCAGTCCACAAAGTGGACTGGACGGTGCTATTAAGCTCACCACGGGTCTCATTTTGATAATTTGAATAGTTCAATGTGTAGAGCTCGTCGATTACTTTATACTTACAAAAAATCATGTTAATCGGATATCGATAACCCTTTGATTAAGTTGTTTACAAAAATGTATTGAACTTGTGATATATATATATATTGGTAAAATCAAGAACACTGTATATCCAAAAAAAAGAATCACAAAAGTGACTATAATTTATAATGTATGAATTAGATTTATTTTATGTGCGACTTAACCATATCAAATCAAAATATACACCGTAAATTTAAATTTTATATACGTTTAATTTTTTTTAGTACAAAACAATTTTATTGCCAAATAGATCAAGAGCAATTCTTACAATGACAAATACTCATAATATTCAATCTAACGTTCAAATTCATTTAAAATCTGAATTATACCATACAAAAGTGGGGGGGAAAAAAAATCATGAGAAAAGTGAATAAAATAAAAGTATTTTTTTTCACTTTTTTTCTTCTCCACAAATTCACCCTTATTTTGTTTTTTGAAAAAATTCAAATAGAGCCTAAATTACCATAATATAATTATATCAAACTTGTAGAACTTTGTATAATTTTTTTAAACTTCAAAAGATATTAGTGTAGTTTATTCTTTTATTTTTTTAATTTGAAATTTTAATTTGGATGGAATTAACCTTACGTCACTATTGATTATAATTACAACTCATACTCTACACATGTTCTAATCTTTAACAAAAGAAAAGAAAAGAAATTACTACATATCAAACATGAGATTAAGGAAACTGCCACGTTTCAACTTCTATTGATAATTTCAATAATGCCTATTATTATAAAATAAAAATAATAATATATGTGACCAATAAAAGAAATTTCCATAATAATGTCGAATACAACCATATCAATAAAATCTATCAAAAAGTTTTTTCCACAAATTCCACGTTTCAGTGTTTTTTTTACTTTCCTAAACCATGCAACGTGTTTTCAAACAATATAAGCTGTAAAAATTATATTTATATAATATATTATATTTATAATTATTATTATATAATATAAGCAAAAACATTGTAACATTACATAATATTAATGGCGGGATAATAAAAAAAAAAAATTAAAGTGGAAGTTATTGAAAAATATATAAATTATCTGACTAGGCAAACAAAGAGCATGGATGTAGCTTTATCCACTGCAGTGGATACGTACTTTATTTTTTTAGAAAAATTCTTTATAGATTTCTTACCAAATTTTATTATATCTAGATAAAATAAAATAAAAAATGAATCTAATGACTGATGAGAAAATTCTACTCACAAGAAAATCTAATAAAAATCTAATGGATGATGAGAAAATTCAATTCATAAGAAAATCTAATAAAAAAATTAGATTATGTATAACATCAAATGAAAAAATGGAAAGTCCAGTCGTCAATCCAATCCAAAATTAATTTTTTTGGCAATTATTATTGTAAAATTGTTCTATATAAGAACCATGCACACCATGCAAAGTCACTACGTCCTTTGCACAGTACTCATAAACTCTATCCATATAGTTTAAGTCAATCTCAATTTTAATTCCTTGCTATGGAGTCAAAGTTTGCTTCTTCCTCATCCATCGTCTTTATCGTCGTTGTGTTCTTCTTTTTGTGCTCAACTCAAACCACCATTTCACTTCAGACCAACATTATCTTCAATGCAACAGTTGCACAAGATGGCTCGGGAAATTACAAACGTATCAACGATGCGATTGCTGCTGCTCCTATGCATATCAGTGTAACCAACAGGTATTATTTAACAACTGACAACAAACTTTCAGTACTTAAAAAAAAAGAAAAAAAGAAGAAAGATATTATTGAAAAAAGTAAAAAAAAAAATTATTTACTACGTTTTACAAACATGATAGGTATTATATTCGCGTCAAGCCGGGGGTTTATAGTGAATATGTGGTGGTGGGAGAGGACAAGACTAACATTGCTCTGATTGGTGATGACGCCGCCACCACGAAAATTACGGGTAACCGGAGTAATGCCACCGGATTTGGAACTCCACAGTCTGCTACAATGAGTAAACTTCACTCACTCTCTTGCAAGCAATTATATTTTGGTTGTTTTTTAGTTTGCATGTGTTTAGGGTTGATGAAGTAATTCTTTTTACTAGTATGTTTTTCAAAAGTTAAATCTTTTTGCATGAAAAAAGTTGGAAAAACAAGTGTTGATAATATTTATTGAGGAAATTACAAATCAGTTTATTTTTATAAAAATATTTATAGATTAGTAAAAAAATGTATTAATATTAATAATTAAAATCATAAGTTTTTCAATGAATTTGTAATTATTTTTCTAACACTACATGGGTTGTAATTTTTCCATATTTATTTTTGAATCTAGCTTGCATGGTTGAAGTTTTGGTTATATTCTCATCATCCTCTTTAGCCTAACATATGTATACATTTTCAGTAATGAATTTATGGTTGAAATTGAATTGATATATTGTGAGGTTTAAACTTAAATGAATTTGAAACACATATTGATATTTTTGAGTAAAATTCTAAATATATAGTATGTTTCTTAATAACCGGATATTCGGAGTACCTTGACTAATCTCGAAGTTGAATTAATGATAGAGTTTTGTTTTCACAGCTGTTGATGGGGAAGGCTTTATCGGCCAGTCTTTAACCATTAAGAACTCAGCTCCAATAAACACGGGTCAAGCAGTTGCACTCAACAACAATGCAAATCACTCAGCATTTTACAAGTGCATTTTCATGGGTTACCAAGACACCCTATTGGCAAACACAAATTCACAGTTTTACAAAAATTGTGAAATTTCAGGCACTGTCGATTTCATTTTTGGTTTTGCTTCAGCTGTGTTCCAAGATTGTGGCATCTACGTTCGTCGACTCTCACCT
Source organism: Camellia granthamiana (assembly GCA_036172215.1). Taxonomy (NCBI): domain Eukaryota; kingdom Viridiplantae; phylum Streptophyta; class Magnoliopsida; order Ericales; family Theaceae; genus Camellia; species Camellia granthamiana. Next base: position 71,100,350 of record CM069912.1, read on the forward strand.
GCTAATGTGATTACCGCTAACGGCGGGAAACCCAATCCAGCATCGACTAATTTTGGATTTTCATTCCAAAATTGCACAATCAACGTTGCACCAGAACTTAGGTCACGCAAAAAGGAAGTGAAGGTTTTTCTAGGGCGGCCGTGGCAAAATTATGCCACGGTAGTGTTCATGGAATCGTATTTGGATGAAATCGTGCTACCGGAGGGATGGACATGGTGTTGTAATAACACGATTATGATGTTCGCAGAGTACAATAACCGAGGCCCCGGGGCAAATACTAGTAGAAGGGCAAAATTGTCAGGGTATAAGGTTTTCAAAACTACAGCTGAAGCTACGCCTTTTACAGTGTCTAAGCTCATTGATGGAGATTCATGGATCCCTCAAACTGGCATACCCTATAGGGGTGGTTTAAATAGTGTGTGAAACTATTTTTCTTTTTTCTATCATTAGTTTGCAATAAGGAACACAAAATACCACGCAATTGATGTGGTCATGGAATTTAATAGTTAAATGTTATTTTAGTGGGTAGTTTGTTTTGAAATAATATTTTAATTGCAGTTGCATTATTCTATCACTCTCTATATAAATTTTGTGAATCATGAAAGCTTTCCTTGTTAGACACAACGGCCAGATTAGTAGTCACGAAATATTATGTGATATTGTCTATGTAGTACTTAAGATGTAATGAAAAATTTTGTTATTAGGATAATATTTGACTCACTTTGTTAAGTGGTTGAGAGACAAAAAGACTCAATAGGAGACATAGAAAAGAGATGAAAGGGAATGAACTATAACAAAGTAAATTACATTGACGTCCCAAAGAATTGAAAAAATATAATAAGTTTTACAATTTTTATATAATTTTATTGATTTTTTTTTTTAGTAAGGCTAATGAAATTAAAACTATTGCAAGTGATGTGAAAACATAAAGACAAATAAGATAAAATATGCATTTTAACATAAAAGTGATGATAAAATTATTTTTTATTTATATGACTAACCAATTATTGATAAAAAGATAAAAAGATACAAAAAAATATATTAAAAAAATTCCAAAAGTCAACAAAAAGCGGAAGAGCCAACTGCCAACAATTGCTATGTTAAGTTTTTGATTTAATTGATTGGGTACTGTGTAGTTGTCTATATTTGTGTACATTCGGATGAGTTTGTAAAATTTAATTGACTTCAATGGTTGTTTTAGTGCCCCATGTACTTGATTGAGAGTACTCCATTTTGCATAGAACCTGGAATATGTACGCTGTTTTTGATGGGATTAGAACAAATATGTCTTTCTCAAAGTTTACTTTGAATAGTAGCTGTGTTGGATAGAAACCTTTCACAAGAGAATGGACTTGTAATTTTTTGTGGACATCCAAATTCTTCTAGCTCTGTTTTTGTGTGTTTTTCATACTCATCCAATTATTCTGATTATAGAGATTGAGTGGTTACATGCCACTTGGAGGTGCATTCCTAGACTAAAATTAATTTTATATTTTGCCACACTGGAAGGAATTTGACATTGACTCTATATTGCCTACTGAACTGATCTTTAGTTCTGATGGTCTTAATAATTAATTCACTCTCTAGTTTTGAATTCTAAAACTGTGTTTGGATCTTGGATTTGGGAATAGATTTGTGCAGGGAAAAGTGAATGAAATAGAAGCTAATTTATTTTCACAAATTCCTTCTTATCTTTTCCATCCACAAATCCTTTCACAATCCAAGACCCAAAAACAACATTGAATTGAAGTAATTTTCTTCACCTCTAATGGTCTCATTGGTGCATAAGCTCTGTCTTTTGATGGTGTCAATTTGTTTTGGTCATAAATTTTTCTGCTGCTTTATTTTCAAGCACTGTTAAATACTGGCTTTTAATACGTTTTTTCTTTTTCAAACAAATTTCCATTAGGTGGCACCATATAACACATTTACTCACAATTGGAGGTGCACATGGACCAAGTTGGTATTGAGGCAACTATTAACAGATGGGATGACCCTGTGGCACTAGGAGGAGTAGTTGATCCACATGATTCATTATCGCATCCTACCGGCGTGTCTGATGTACAAGCTGAGTCTGCTACCTGCCTAGATTCTGATCAGTTCACAAATTTTTTGGTATGTTTTTTTATTTTGGTAGACCAAATTCAAATTGTAGAATTCAATTTGATTGTAACAAACGAATTCAAATTGTTAATCAGAAGAACAAGGTTGGCTGGTAGAGGTAAAGATGCAGACTCCATTGAAGGATCTTGAAGAAGCTTGACTCGTTGGAGTTAACAAGCTCTGATACCATGAAGAATTTGTATCAGAAATGAAAATATCTTTTGATAAAAGATCTTGAGTACAGAGTTTACTATTTATACAAGATTAGAGTTTGTTATGTAGCTATCCTATATTTGACTATGTAACAGAAAACAGTTATAACAGACTTGATACAACTCAACTTGATACAACTGAACTAACTGAACTGAGCCTATCTAATTACAATGCTTGAGCTTTATTTGTTCAGCTTGTGTGGCTGTGGCTGTTATCTCATCATGATCTTAATCTATATGCTAATATTTCTTGTTAAATTTTGTGATCTTGTTCTTTGTGCATAGATACCAAACTGGTTTGAAGGTGAATCTTCTGGGTCCACAAAAGCCAATCCATTTCCATTACAAGATGTGTAGATGTCGTCTCAGCATAGAAATGTATGTGCACTGAGCCATGCTGATCATTGGCATGGCCATTTGATTTCTGTTTCTAGTAATGGATTTGCATATTTACCTACTCATCCCAAAAAAAAAGAAAAAAAGAATGAGTGTTCATTTTATACCTTTTGGAAGTGATTCTATACAATTCTAAATCAGTCTTAATTACATTGAATTTTTTTTTATTAAACATAATTATTTTGTCTCAGCACAATAACTTAGGGGAGATCAATCAAATTTTCAAGGAAACGCAACTTGAAGACAGCCGGAAGCCTGAATTAACAATCGCACTGCATGTATACTTCAAGGAATGGTTATATAGTAATCATCGATACTCTTAATCATTTTTTGCATTTTATACAGATTGTATGCTGGGTATACTGGAGATGGGTATCTGGATATACCCTGACCTGAGTGAAAGAAAATTATTAGTAAATTGAATTTCCAATCAGTAAGAGGTCAACTACCCTACCCTTAAAATCCCTCATTAAAATTCTTAGAGGATATTTAAATCCTCTTCTTTTCTTTCTTTTTATTATTTACTTATTTGTGAATCCAAACAGAGAATTTTATCACTGTGAATTCTCAAATTCCTTTTTGCCTTCAAATTCTTTCCCAACCTTCTCATCCAAACACACACACCTATTCGAATAATTCTCTTACGCTGCATTTGGTTAGAGGATTTGGGAAGGGATTTGAATAGGGAAAAAGAAAAGGGAGGTGAAATGTAAATAAAATATATCTATATATATATATTCCACTTAATTCACACATCTTTTTTTCTTTCTTTTTTCCTTTGTTTTTCCAAATATCTTCTCAAATCCCTTAACCAAATACAGCGTTAAGAACACAATGATAAAAAAAATTCCTTTTGTTCAATAAACAACTTCTATACTATTTGCACATCTTTTTTTTTCTGTATTATTTCTGTCAACCCTTGTTTCACATCATTGTGAAATTTTAATATTGTATTTTCCTGGAACATGTTAGTTTGAGCTGTTTTGGGTGCAAAATTAAAATATTTTATTTTCCTTTATTTATTTATTTATTTATTTTGAGGACTATTTTCCTTTATAAGAATTCTGTTTTTGTTTATTGATGAGTTCTTGTTTTCCAAGTAATTGAAATGGAATTGGTTGCTGGGGAGATTCAATAGGGTAATGGATTGAATCTGTGGTGTGGTTGGAAATCAACTCATCTTTAAATCTATTTGTGTTTCATTGTCCCTGTTTGGTGTAGTTTGTTGGGGAAATATCACATTAGTGTATTTTGTAAAAATAATTATAAATTAGTGATAAATTTTATAAATATTAATAATTATAATTTTTTTTATTAATATGTAATTGTTTTTTAAAATTTATATTATAGGGTTTAACTTATATATTTTTTTTAAATTTTGTTTAGAGCGTTGAAATGTTTGGTATAGTTTTTGCTTGTTAATCTCATTTGGCAATTATGTTTTAAAAAGTTACTAGAAAAGTTTAAAAAATTAATAAATTATGCAAAAGTCATTTTCCCCCCTACTTTTTGTATATTTTTTTCATAAAAAGTGAAAGAATTATTTTAAATATATTAATTACTTTATTTCATATTTTTGTTAAAAGGCTAAAAAATTATTAAAATAATTTTTTTGTACATAAACGTAAATTCTGTTTGATTTGTAATCAATTTTTGTGTTCTTAACTTATTAAAACTTTCTGTCCCGTTTTTTATCTATGCCAAAAAGGCTGAGGATATATATATTTTCTATAAAAAGAAAAAAAAAAAAAAAGACTTTTACGTTTTGTTTGGTTAAGAGATTTGAGAAGGAATTTAGAAAGGAAAATGAAAAAATGTATGAAATTAGGTGAAATTTAAATATATTTAATTCATATTTTACTTACTTTTTTCATTTCTTTTTTTATATTTTTTTTCAAAATTTTTAACCAAACGCAGCGTGAAGAGGTGAAAAAAGTCTTTATATATTTGCTTCCAACACTGGTTGGAAGTCTCTATAAATGAAGTTGGAGAGAGAGAGAGAGAGAGAGAGAGACATGGGTATATTAGCAAGAATCTGTTGCTGCTTTTATGGATCTTCAGGTGTATATGGCGGCGACGGTGAAGGTGCTAGAAGAAGAAGATCAGGGAAAATTGTTGAAACATCAGAAGTAGAAGCTGAAGCAGAAGCTGCTCCGATTGTTGTTGTTGTACTACTCGCCTTTTTAATTAACTTTGTAGATTATATTTAGGGGTTGTTTGGGGTGTCCTAAATAAGTGTACTTTTTGTTTTTTTGGACTAAAAAATTGAGATTGAAAATATGGATGTTTGGGTTAACTTTTTGACTTTTTATGGAAAAATGTGTACTAAAAAATTGTAAAAATTGATTTGTAGAGAAAAATTCGAATTGGGAGTTGTGCAGCCATAATTGTTAACTTTTGGTGAATAGTGTTAACTTTTTAACTTTTTGAGTAACTTTTTGACTTTTTGACAAGTTCCCAAACTTGGCCTAAAATTATAGTAATTGACTATCCATGTATAGTATATTTTTCATGTTAATTTATATTATATGATACTACTACACAAAGTAGTCACATAAATTTTTTCTGTATTGTGTTGGGAGTAGTTAGATTTTTTTTTTCTTCTTATATATATAATAAGAAATATTCTTTTGATATTTAAATTATATAGGCAAAGAGTCTTGTACATATGCGAAACATTGGTCAAAAAAAGAAAAAGATTAGACAAGACAGAATTATAAATGAGTGTATTCAGGAATGGGTAGGAGTAACACCGATAGAAGATAAGTTGAGAGAGAATCAATTGAGATGGTTTGGTCATATTCAACGGAAACCAATAGAGGCAGTAGTGAAGAGATACGATGCAGTGACGGTAGATGGAAGTGTTAGGGAACCGAATAGGCCTAGATTAACATCGATTAGCGTTGGAAATAGAGATATAAATCTACTTAATTTGACTAACGAAATAGTCTTTGACAGAGCCGCATGGAGAAGAAAGTTTCACACAACCGTCTCCATTTGATGAGATTTAAGGTTTGTTTTGGTTTGGTTTGGTTTAGTTTAAATATTTTTTGAGATTTCAAAAGCTGATGCAATTTTTATTTAATCATTTCTTAACAATACAAATTTTGAAATTGTCTAAAGAGATTAATATCCCAACTCTAGAAAAGATGAAGTGCAAAACATATTGAAAATGTCATAATTGCTTGTTTCATTCAACTTAAAACCGTGTTGCTTTTGAAAATAAAATTCATGAGCAGATTGTGAAAGGGGGGCTCCAATTCAAGGAAAGCTGAAAAGGCTAATTTTCAAAAGTCCATAAAATGAATGTTAATGGGCTAGACTCAGTGGCGGAGTTAAAAAAATTAAATTAGAAGATCACTTATTAATTATAATATTTAAAATTTTTATAAAAATATTTCACGCAAGTTTTTACGATTGATTTCGAGAAAGATAAAAAAAATAATATTATTTATAACTAGTGTATCATGGACAATACGAAAAAAATATGAATATAAGTCTTAAAATAAATTATATAATGATAAATTTTTCTTATACAAAATTTGATTAAAAATTCAATATAATGATAATACCACGTCATCATTGATATGTGATTTCACCAATTAATAGTACATAAACACATAGAGAGTGAACCTCACATGTCAAATGTAACTAACATTCTAATAAATTTCATATTTTTATAGTGAGATTATTTATACTTGCATGTCAATAATAATGACATCACTGTTACATTCAAAAAATTTCATAAATAATATGATTTATAGTAATCTCTTCATTTTCAATTAAAATAACCATTATTATTCTCATAATTTTTAAAATGTTATTGACATTTCACTCTAATAATATTTTGAGCTGTGATTTGTGCCTCGAAAATGGGAGCCCCGAATGCCCCAAATTCCATTTTGGGCATTAGAAGGAAGAAGAAGAAGGGAAGGAGGAAGGAGGAGGAGGAGGAAGGAGGAAGAGTGGACTGGAGGGAGCCATACCAGTGAGAGGAGGCGGAGGCGGGGAGGCGGGGGGTGCGGCGATGGCAGAGGCGACGGAGGCGGAGGCGCGGCGATCGGACAAGCTCGGAGGTGGCAGCTGGGCCGACGACCGGCGGGCGGACGAGCTCGGCTGGGCTGACGAGCTCTTCCCTCTCCCCCTCTCTTTCTCTCCCTCTTCCTGAGCTCTGCAGATTGAAAATGGCGGAAACAAAAGGAAAAAAAAAAAAAAAATGCCTAATGCCCAAAACAACGTCGTTTTGGGTATTAGGGGCATTCGGGGCGGAAATTTTCGAGGCACAAATCTTTATTCTAATATTTTTGTAATTTTTTTATTTAAAATATTTTCTTTATGTTTGCAAAATTTAAAAAAAAAAAAAAAAAATCTCAAAATCCAGGGGCACGTGACCCTCCTTGGCCATCACTCCCTTCGCCACTGGCTAGACTGAATCAACTTGGAGAGGACAAGAGGATAACCAGTCAAAGGCAAAGAAAATAGGTGCCTCCAAGAGAGCAAGATTGGAGGAGGGAAAATTTGAGGAAACTCACTCTATTTGGATATTTGGGTAGGGAATTAAAATGGAAAAGAAAAAAAGTGTGTAAAATGTAAATAAAATTTAGTTATATTTCATTTAAATTTCATCTACATTTTCGCTTTTTCTATTTAAATTTCTACAAAAATTCATAATCCCAGCACTGCCTAAAGACCAAATGTTTAAGTTTAACCTTCCAACATGAACATGAGTCAGTTTCATCTTTTTATTCTTGGGTGCAAGGAGTACCATATTAGTTTGTAATACAAACCAAGGCTAAGATGATTCCAGTGAATGGAGAGGCCAGTAGCTCTTTATACATGTAACGAAAACACTAGTTTGGGAGAGAAAGAGAGAGACTGAATGAGCACAAGAGTGCTGTATATTGATATATGTTCAATCTACATTACAAAGAGAACAACTCTCTCTTTATAGAGAGACTAGATTACAATGTAACGAAAGCATCTATCCTAAACTATTAATATAATCACCGAAAGGCTAAACCTTTACTTTACTTTACAGGTTTGGATGCATAATGGAGACATTACTTTACTTTACAGGTGTGGATGCATAATGGAGGCATCTGAGGCATCTGATATTAGTATTATATTAACAGCCCCCCGCAAACTCAAGGAGGGTAGGCATCGACCAAGTTGAGTTTGGAGACAAGATCACGGAAGCGCCCAGGAGGATGAGCCTTGGTGAAAATATCAGCAGGTTGATCGGCGGAAGCAATAGGAAGTAGATGAACAGTACCACGGGTAACATGCTGTCGAATAAAATGACAATCAATCTCAATATGTTTGGTGCGATCATGAAAAACATCATTGTGAGCAATCTGAATAGCACTCTGATTGTCACAATAAAGAGAGGTAGCACCACCAGAAGAGGAAACACCCATATCAGTGAGGAGCCAGCGAAGCCAGAGAAGTTCCTGAGTAGTATCAGCAAGAGCTCGGTATTCAGCTTCAGTGCTAGAACGGGCAGTAAGGGATTGTTTCTTGCTACGCCAAGTAATAAGAGAATCCCCTAAGAAGAAACAGAATCCCGTAGTTGAGCGTCGATCCGTAGGATCCCCAGCCCAATCAGCATCAGAAAAGGCACGCAGTTCAAGGGAGGAGGAAGCAGAGTAGTGAAGGCCATGGAACAGAGTGCCTTTGAGATATCGAAGGATGTGGAGTAGAGCAGTATAGTGGGGAGTGCGAGGAGCCGACATGTACTGACTAACAATGTGAACCGCATATGCAATATCAGGACGAGTCACTGTGAGATAGACAAGACTACCAACTAGCTGGCGATAAAGAGTAGCATCACTGAGGAGATCCCCATCGAGAGGAGTGAGACGAATCTGAGGATCAACTGGAGTAGAGGTAGTCTTGCAATCGGTAAGACCAGCACGAGCCAGAAGATCTGATGCATATTTGGCCTGAGATAAATAAGAACCAGTAGAATCATGAGAGACTTCAAGACCTAAAAAATAGTTAAGAGTACCAAGGTCCTTCATCTCAAACTGACGATGGGGAAAGCGTTTGAGGCCGAGAATACCAGCTGCATCATTACCAGTGATAATCATATCATCCACATACAGAAGGAGAAGAGTGGTACCATGAGGAGTAGTCCGTATAAAAAGAGCAGAGTCATACGAGCTAGAGGTGAATCCAAAGTCATGAATGGTAGAACTGAATTTGGCAAACCAAGCGCGGAGCGCTTGCTTGAGGCCATAGAGGGCACGTTGTAGTTTGCAAACCTTATGAGGTGGAAAAGTAGACCCAGGTGGAGGTTGCATGTAGACCTCCTCAAGAAGATTACCATTGAGGAAAGCATTTTTAACATCCATCTGAAAGAGCTCCCAGTGACGAGCAGCAGCAACAGCAAGGAGACTGCGAACAGAGGTAAGGCGAGCAACCGGGGAGAAGGTTTCCTCATAATCAATCCCATATTCCTGGTTGAAACCCTTGGCAACAAGACGAGCTTTGTAGCGTTCAATAGAGCCATCAGAATGAGTCTTGATTTTGTAAACCCATTTGCAACCAATCGCAGTTTTGCCAGGAGGAAGATCAACAAGATCCCAAGTATGAGTTTTGTCCAAAGCTTGGAGTTCATCAGTCATAGCTTGCTGCCAAAGAGGATTAGTACAGGCCTCACGATAGGAGGTAGGTTCATAAGTAGAAAAGGCAGCAGATCCAACAATATAATCACGAAGATGGATAGGAGGTTGAGTTACCCGGTGTGGTCGACCCGTAGGAGGATCGGTGGGAGGAAGAACCGGTGGAGAAGTTGGTGGGTCAATGAGAGGTGGACCTTCAGGGAGAGCAGTCTGGTCGGGAGCAGGAGTGAGCAAGGGCGTCTCAATGAAGGAGGAACCTGTATCAAAATCATCAGAGAAGAGATCGAGGGAAGGATTAGTAAACAATACATTAGTGGAAAGTGTGGGTAAGTGAAAGGAGGATAGGGAGGAAAACATTTTGTGTTCCCAGAAAACGACATGGCGGGAGATACGAAGACGTTTAGAGAGAGGGTCCCAACAACGAAAGCCTTTATGTTCAATCCCATACCCAAGAAAGCAACAAAGACGAGAACGAGGTTCAAGCTTGGTGTGTTCATGAGATTGAAGGAGAACAAAGCAGGCAGAGCCAAAAACCCGAAGATTAGTATATGGAGGGGGAGTGCCATGCAGACGTTCAAAGGGAGTTTGATTATGAATGACAGGGGTAGGAGCACAATTGATAGTGTAGACAGCAGTGAGGGCAGCTTCCCCCCAAAAGTTTTCAGGGCAGGAAGAAGAGAGAAGGAGAGCACGAGTAGTGTCAAGAATATGCCTATGTTTCCGTTCAGCACGGCCATTTTGTTGGGACGTGCCAGCACAGGAACGATGAGGCAGTGTGCCATGACTCTGAAGAAAAGAAAGGAAATCGGAATCCCGATATTCCATAGCATTGTCAGAGCGAAAAATTTTGATGGTTTTGGAAAATTGGGTGTGGATCATTTGGGCAAAGTTATAATAAAGGGTTTTGAGTTCAGACCGAGTTTTCATGAGAAAAATCCAAGTAAACCGTGAAAAATCATCAATAAAAACAACAAAATAACGAGATCCCCCTATAGTAGTAGTAGGGGAGGGGCCCCAAATATCAGAATGTATAAGATCAAAAGGTGCACAGGAAACAGAAGTACTTTTATTGAATGATAAAACAGGTTGCTTGGCAAGTTGACAAGGGATACAATCGAAGGTATCCGGAAGTACATTACCCAATTGTCCACTAGAAACCAAAGACTTTAAGCGATTAACAGAAATATGCCCTAAGCGACAATGCCAAAGATAAAAAGGGGATAATGAGGAAGCAGATGTAGGAGCAGCGATCGGAGGAGAGTCAGGAACATGAAGATGGATGAGCTCATAGAGACGTCCGTGCTTACGGCCGATCCCAATAGTCTGCCCCGTCTGAGGGTCCTGCACCAAACAATGAGTAGCAGAAAAGGTGAAAGTTAGACCAAGTTCACATAATTGACCAATAGAAATAAGGTTTAAAGTGAGAGCAGGGATATGATAAACGTGAGGTAAAGATAAAGAAGAAGTGGAGACGGTACCAATGTGACGAACAGACATGAGAGAACCATCAGCAGTTTGAATGGAGGGAATATGAGAAGAAGAAGAGATGGAAGAAAATATAGTAGAACTGGAGGTCATATGATTACAACAGGCAGAATCAAAATACCAAGAAGAGTTACCTGGAGTCACAGACAAAGCAGTAGGAGGAGGTGTACCGGAGGGAGAGAGAAGGCGTTTGATCATGGCCTCGACATCCGTTGGAGAAAAGAGAGGAGTAGACGGAGCAGGAGACTCAGAGAAACCCTCAGAGGCAGCAACAGCAGTGTGATGAGACTGAGTCCCGGAATGAGACTGATTTCCGGAATGAGACCGATGCCCAGAACGATGAAAGTTCCCCCGAGAAGAACCACCGCGAGCAGAGTGGTTGTTGGAGGATGAGCGGGATGGATTGCGAAAACAATCCCGTGGCAGATGACCAGGACTAAGTTTGTTGCAGTGTTGGCATGTTCTGACAGAGCAATTGAGCAGAAGATGTGTTGAAGGGAGGCCCCGATTATGACAATAGAGGCAGTCAGCGGTCTGCTGGGGAAAGGATGGCCGGGACGGAGGAGTGGCAAGAACAGAGTCCACATGATGAGTTTGGAGAGTACCAAGACGAGTCTCCTCTGATAGCAGCTCAGAAATAGCTTGTTCCAGAGTGGGCAAAGGATGACGATGAAGAAGAGAGGCACGTACAGGCTCAAAAGAAGAAGTGAGAGCCATGAGAAAGTGCACCAACCTTTGCTGATTACGATGGGCAGTAAATAAGACAGCGTCTTCGGGGTGGGGCCAAGTCGGCTCGGAAAGAGCAAGCTGGTCCCAAACGGAGTACATTTGGGAAAGGAAGTCATTGATGGACTGACAGGGTTCTTGGCGCATCCGATGAAGTTGGCTCTGCAGCTGATATTGATGAGCAAGACCAGTAGTTTGGTATCTTTCTTTCAAAAAATCCCAGATGTCCTTTGCAAGAGTAGGGACAGAGTCAAGCTGAAAGCGACCAAACTGAAGACTGATAGAGGTAACAGAGGTATTTCGAAACCAGGTAATGATTTGGTAATTTTTACTGTCCTAGTCCTCAAGGCGGTCTTCATATGTAGTAGTAGTAGTGGAACCAGTGGTTGCAGCAGTGTCTTTCACCGGTTGGGTCACATCCCCGGTGATAATTCGCCAGAGCTTCTTGCCTTTGAGGAAGGAAGACATGGCTTGGGCCCATAGAACATAGTTAGAACCATTCAAAATAACGGAAATGGGATGATTAGCGGAATCCGGGCGATCCATGATGGAAAAATAGAAAAACAGTAGGATCAAGGGAGAATCTGAAAATTCTGAGGGCACCAGTGAGTGCAAAAGGGCCAAAATAGGCAGGAACCGGTCTGAACCGGCCAAAAAAGGCCAAAAAATGGGGTGAACCGGCTTGGAAAAGTGCCTGAACCGGTTGGAGCTGGACCGGCTGGAGCCGACGGGTGGAGCCGTGGAAAAAAGCTGGCGCAGGGGGTGAGAGCCGGCGCTGGGGACGCGGGCTGGATGGCTCACGCGGACGGCTGGCGCGGCTGACGGACGCGGAGCGCGTGGGACGCGGAAAGAAGTGGCTCAGGCGGCTGAGGACGCGTGGAGCGCGTGTGATGCGGAAGGCGGAGCAGACGACGCGCCGGAGACAAAATTGGCGCGTGAGGGCGCGTGTAACTTCGGAAGAGGATGAAATTGATGGCGTTGGTTTCGTCCAGAGGAGACGAAGGTTCTGGTGTGGTCCAAACTGTAATATAGTGAAGGACGAAATATGCAACAATCTGCCAAGCAGAAAATGCCAAACAGAAAAAAATGTGATGCAGATGAGATACAGTCTGCAAATAGAGATATGTGATGCAGCGGAGGTAGAGGCTAGGTAGAACACCTGTGCTCTGATACCATGTAACGAAAACACTAGTTTGGGAGAGAAAGAGAGAGACTGAATGAGCACAAGAGTGCTGTATATTGATATATATTCAATCTACATTACAAAGAGAACAACTCTCTCTTTATAGAGAGACTAGATTACAATGTAACGAAAGCATCTATCCTAAACTATTAATATAATCACCGAAAGGCTAAACCTTTACTTTACTTTACAGGTTTGGATGCATAATGGAGACATTACTTTACTTTACAGGTGTGGATGCATAATGGAGGCATCTGAGGCATCTGATATTAGTATTATATTAACAATACAGGTCTAAGATGATCAAACTTCTTTAGGTTGCCAAGAATTCCACTTAGGTTTCGTTTGGAAAGTGGGTTGGTTTTGAGTTTTTGAGTTTTTAATTATTTTAGTCTGGGGTTAAAAAGTTCGTTTGTATTGAGTTTTTAGTTTTTTTTTAACTTTTGTAACAAAAAAAAGTAAAATAATTATTATTTGAATGTGACATTTTGTTTTATTGACTTATTTTGTCTTTTTGCAACTAATTTAACCGAAAAACCAAATTAAACGAAGGCTTGAAATATTGTCATCCTGAGTCGAATTTCTGGCTCAACTATTATGTGAATAGGGCACAAAATGGCCCACGTAATATATAACGGACACCAATACATATATATATATATAGAGGGGTTCAATTCGAGCGATTTCAAGTAGGTTGAGAGGTCGTCCAAGCTTAACCTAAATTGTGCTAAAAGCTACTCAAACCTACCCAAACTCAAATTATAACCTGAGATTATTTGCCAAAACCCGATCCGAGTGAGGCCCTTATTGCATATAAGTTTGAATTTTTATTTTTATTTTTTTTGTGCAATAAGTTAATTAATTTGTTAAAATTAGACTATATTTACATTTTTTTTATATAAAATTATTAATAATATCGAAAAAATTATTTATATAATATAAGAGAGATAATATATATCCAGTATGATCTAATAATCTAAATTATTTTAACATCATCCAATGATTAATAATTTATATATATATATATATAATATTTTTTTATATATTTATATGTATAATTCAAGTTTCGGATTGTTCAGTGTCTTTATCACAACCCATCCAAATTTAATTTGAGCTTGTGAATTTTTTTCCAAGCTCACGTCAAATTCAATTTGTCTAAACCCTTAAAAAAGTCAGAACAATAAATTCAATGCAGATATACATAAAATGTTTAAAATATTATTTTTATTGAGTTTAATAATTATAAAAATAGGGAAAATTACATATACCTCCCTTGAGGTTTGGTTAAATTACAAATACCCCCTTGAGGTTTCGGAAATTACATCCCGCCCCCTAAGGTTTGTATTTTCATAACAATTTGCCTCCTGAGGTTTAAATTTTTTAACAAATTACCCCCTAATTTGTTATGCAAATATAGCATTCAGGGGGAAATTTATAATTTCTCAAACCTCAGGGGGTATTTGTAATTTAGCCAAACCTCGAGGGGGTATATGTAATTTGTCCATTAAAATATCATTTTCAATTAATTTTACTTAATAAAAATAAACAAATAGTTTAAAATGAAAACAAATTAAAATTTTAAGATTTAATTTGATAAAATTAAAATTTTATTTTATTAAACAGGTCAAATTTATTTTATTTATAATTTCCCCAATTCACTAAATACAAATTAGATTCCACTTTCTCTATGAGAGAGACAGCGAGAGAGGAGGAGGGTCATTGTGTGGTGTAGTCAACTTAACTTTGCTAGTTATTGGCTGAACGTCCAGGCAAATATTGTGTGAACCTTCATGAAAAAAAATTGTTTAAACAAGTGGGCATTTGCAAACTTGCTTAATTCAGATGTTCACAAGAAGTAATGCAAACCACTACACATTCAGGTTGCTCGGGTTCAGTCCGTCCAAATTGCACCCCTACACATATGCAAGTGAATAGACACAGATCATTCTTCATAGGTTAAATTACATTCATCACAATGATTGGTTTGATTTTCGAAATGAGTTTTCTCATAAAATTTTCAAAATACTAAATATTAATTTGGTAAAAAATTGAAAAAAAAGGAAAGAAAAAAAAAACATAATTTTCATATGATTTTTATTTAGATAAAAAATAATTTTTTTAAATTAAAAAAAAAATTTTGTGTTTATGTTTGTTAAATAAATTTCTATTTAAAAAAAAAAAATTCATAAACTAATTTTGGAAATGAACCCAAGCAAAGAAATTTCATAAAATTAACATAATTACACCGTTCTTTTCTTTAATAAGGTTAAAGCAAATGAGGATATACAAATGTTGTGTAGACACAAAAATAATGAAGATAAATATGACAATATCATTTTTTTATTCATATGACTAAAAAATAATTAATGAAAAGTGGGCAAAAAATTACATGAATTAAAACTTGGACTATAATATAATTACATTAAACTTGTAGGGTTCATGATATTTTTTCTCAACTTCAAAGAGGTTAATGCATTTCACATTTTTTTTTTTTAATTTAAGAATTTAATTTAGGTTAGTTACAACTCATACTCTGCATATGTTCTAATCTTAAAAAACATACAGTACATAATAAATAATGTTGGATACAAAATCTATCCAATAATAATGTATATGTCTGAAAAAAGAAAGTTTAATAGTAATGTTTGATACAAAATCTATCCAATTTCCATAATCAAAATTCTCTACCCTAACATGGTCAACCGACCAAGAATTTCCATAATCTGAACAAACTATCATCAACAATTTATGCACATTAAATTAAAAAATAAAAATGCTTTTACCATTTTTTTAAGGCACGCTGTAGTCCATTTTACAATTTGCATTTTGTGGACCTATTTTACATTTATATTGACAATTTAAATCGTTCATTATGCAAGGCTTATCATGAAGATTAACCATGCAAAAAATCAAATTAATCAAATATTGA
This sequence comes from Camellia granthamiana, assembly GCA_036172215.1. Taxonomy (NCBI): domain Eukaryota; kingdom Viridiplantae; phylum Streptophyta; class Magnoliopsida; order Ericales; family Theaceae; genus Camellia; species Camellia granthamiana. The sequence goes on from CM069912.1 coordinate 71,116,007, forward strand.
TATCCATATAATCGAATGACAAAATTGTGTAGCAAAAAAAAAAAAAAGAAAAAAAAAATGGACTGCAATTGTGATTTTAAAAATAAATGGTCTATTTTTTTTAAAAAAAATTTTCTAATTTTTTGCATGGTTTTATGATCCTATTACATAAATATTAATGTCCGACTAATTTGATTTTTTACATGTACAATTTCTCTACAGGATTTACATGACGAACCGTTCGAATAATCGAGATTGGTCCAAAATGGGCCCACAAAATACAAATCACACCATCTAGTCCATTTATGGACCGGCAACGAGCCATACATTTTATTTTTATTTTTAAACTACACAAAATCATGTTTTACCATTGAAAAATATATAAATTATCTAACTTGGCAAACAAAGAGCATAGATGTAGCTTTATCCATTGCAGTGGATACATACTTTATTTTTTGAGGAAAATTCTTTATAGATTTCTTACCAAATTTTATTATATCCAGATAAAAAAAAAAAAAATGAATCTAATGACCGATAAGAAAATTCTACTCACGAGAAAATCTAATAAAAATCTAATGGATGATGAGAAAATTCTATTCATAAGAAAATCTAATAAAAAAATTGGGTTATGTATAACATCAAATGGAAAGATGGAAAGTCCAGTCGTCTATCCAATCCAAAATTAATTTTTTTGGCAATTCTTATTGTAAAATTGTTCTATATAAGAACCATGCACACCATGCAAAGTCACTACATTCTTTACAAAGTACTCATAAACTCTATCCATATAGTTTAATTCGATCTCAGTTTTAATTCCTTGCTATGGAGTCAAAGTTTGCTTCTTCCTCATCCATCGTCTTCATCATCCTTGTGTTCTTCTTTTTGTGCTCAACTCGAACCACCATTTCACTTCAGACCAACATTATCTTCAATGCAACAGTTGCACAAGATGGCTCGGGAAATTACAGGCGTATCAACGATGCGATTGTTGCTGCTCCTATGCATATCAGTGTAACCAACAGGTATTTAATTAACAACCGACAACTGACTTTCACTACTTAAAAAAGAAGAAGAAGAAAGATATTATTGAAAGAAGTAAAAAAAATTATTTACTACGTTTTACGAATATGATAGGTATTATATTCGCGTCAAGCCGGGGGTTTACAGTGAATATGTGGTGGTGGGAGAGGACAAGACGAACATTGCTCTAATTGGTGATGACGCCGCCACCACGAAAATTACGGGTAACCGGAGTAATGCCACCGGATTTGGAACTACACAGTCTGCTACAATGAGTAAACTTCGCTCACTCTCTTGCAAGCAATTCTATTTTGGTTGTTTTTTAGTTTGCATGTGTTTAGGGTTGATGAAGTAATTTTTTTTACTAGTATGTTTTTCGAAAGTTAAATCTTTTTGCATGAAAAAAGTTGGAAAAACAAATGTTGATAATATTTATTGAGAAAATTACAAATCAGTTTATTTTTATAAAAATATTTATAGATTAGTAAAAAAATGTATTAATATTAATAATTAAAATCATAAGTTTTTCAATGAATTTGTAATTATTTTTCTAACACAACATGGGTTGTAATTTTTCCATATTTATTTTTGAATCTAGCCTGCATGGTTGAAGTTTTGGTTATATTCTCATCATCCTCTTTAGCCTAACATATGTATACATTTTCAGTAATGAATGTATGGTTGAAATTGAATTGATATATTATGAGGTTTATACTTAAATGAATTTGAAACACATATTGATATTTTTGAGTAAAATTATAAATATATAGTATGTTTCTTAATAACCGGATATTCGGAGTACCTTGACTAATCTCGAATCTGAATTACTGATAGATTTTTGTTTTCACAGCTGTTGATGGGGAAGGCTTTATTGGCCAGTCTTTAACAATTGAGAACTCAGCTCCAATAAACAGTGGTCAAGCAGTTGCACTCAACAACAATGCAGATCACTCAGCATTTTACAAGTGCATTTTCATGGGTTACCAAGACACCCTATTGGCAAACAAAAATTCACAGTTTTACAAAAACTGTGAAATTTCAGGCACTGTCGATTTCATTTTTGGTTCTGCCTCAGCCGTGTTCCAAGATTGTGGCATCTACGTTCGTCGACTCTCACCTCCCAATGTGATCACCGCTAATGGTGGGAAACATGATCCAACATCGACTAATTTTGGATTTTCATTCCAAAATTGCACAATCAACGTTGCACCAGAACTTAGGTCACGTAAAAAGGAAGTGAAGGCTTTTCTAGGGCGGCCGTGGAAAAATTATGCCACTGTAGTGTTCATGGAATCGTATTTGGATGAAATCGTGCTACCGGAGGGATGGACATGGTGTTGTAATAACACGATTATGATGTTCGCGGAGTACAATAACCGAGGCCCCGGGGCAGATACTAGTAGAAGGGCAAAATTGTCAGGGTATAAGGTCTTCAAAAGTGCAGCTGAAGCTACGCCTTTTACAGTGTCTAAGCTCATTGATGGAGATTCATGGATCCCTCAAACTGGCATACCCTATAGGGGTGGTTTAAATAGTGTGTGAAACTATTTTTCTTTTTTCTATCATCAATTTACAATAAGGAACACAAAATACCACGCAATTGATGTGGTCATGGAATTTAATAGTTAAATGTTATTTTAGTGGGTAGTTTGTTTTGAAATAATACTTTTAATTGCAGTTGTATTATTCTCTCACTCTCTGTATAAATTTTGTGAATCATGAAAGCTTTCCTTGTTAGACACAATGGCCAAATTAGTATTCTCAAAATATTATGTGATATTGTCTATGTAGTACTTAAGACGTAATGAAAAATTCTGTTATTAGGATAATATTTGACTCACTTTGTTAAGTGGTTGAGAGACAAAAAGATTCAATAGGACACAAATGAGAGTAGAAAAGAGATGAACTTACCTCTTCAATCGCAACTTCGAAGGAGAGAATCAATCAGCAGCACCTTCGATTAAACCTTTCAATCGCACCTTCGAAGTGTTCTTCAGGCTCTCTTGGGAGTATTTCTGGAAGGAGATGATCGAATAGACATGGAACCCTAGAACCTTCGAAGTTCTTCAGTCTTGGAGTACTTCGGAAGGAGATATGGAAGGAGATGAGATGATCGAATGACACAGAATAATAGAACCCCAATTTCATTTGGTTTCATGTTTTATTTATTACAAAAGAACCCAGATTTTTATAATTTTTTAAATAGACACAAAAAATTGCTCCGGTACCCTTTAATTTATAAAAAATCTCATTTTTTATTACCTTGGAGTACACAAAAACGTACCCATGACGTACCCATTACTAAACTAACCATATAAAATGTACCCGGTGTGTTTTTGGCGTATCCGGTACGTTTGCAGCCGTACCGATACGCGTACCCACACCCAGTAAGTACCCAGTACTTGTACGGCAACATTTTTGGAATACCCATGCTTCATATGTTATTTATCAAGAATTATATATATATTCTATTATGTAAAGTATACAACCCAGTGAAGATTTGTCACAGCTTCATTCCCAAATTGTCCTAAAAATGTCTCACTTTTTAATTTTAAGTTTCAAAATTTAAAATTTTTATAAATTCTTGAGTTTTCTTTTTATCTTCATCTACATTTCTTTTTTGGGTCAATTAGTAAAAGATCCAATCGATTTTCATAGCACGCTTAGTTTGGAATTATCAGTGCCTACTGCACTCCCAACAAAATCAGGGCATGCATTGGGAAGTGGATGTCATGTTAGTAGATTACACTTGCAAGTAAACTAAAGAAAATTTGTAATACTAAACTAACTGGAATACACATACCTTAGGTCACAAAAAATTCCATATGATAAAACAAAGAAAAGAAAAAGGAAACTAATTTAGATAATCTGTACAAAGATACATTGGGGGTGTTTGGTGTATATTAAATAAGTTGCCTATAGCTTATTTTGATTTGGGAGTTTGTGCCAAACTATTTGTTACAACTTCTGTGTACAATTTATTAGTCAAAAATAGTTTAAAAAAGCTAAAAAAGGATGATTATCTAGAAAGTTGGGGGAGAGGTACTTTTTGATTATCAACTTTTAGCTTACAATAAGCTATGCCAAAGAGGCCCGTTGAAAGGTGACAAAAAAAAACTAACAAGTGGGGCAATCTATGTTAGTTATGCCTTCCAAGTGTTGTGTCAATACACATCCAGGTTGCTAATTGGTTGGAAAATAAATATCTTACACGTTGTAGCATAGATGGTTTGGTCTTTGTGTTGTGGTTTATTGGTTGTTGAAGTTTTGAAGGATCAAGGGTGCTCAGAAGATGGCTGATGTTGTTAAAAATATATATATACATATATATGAAAGTTCATTAACTGGTGAAATGGCTTATTTTAGACGGTTAGAATAAGGACATAGTGCTGATCATGGTCTGCAGACTGAAACCATTCTAATAGAAATATAGTCAATGCAATAACTGGTCATATTTTTTAGTTATTGTATTTTTGTTTTAAATTTATGTTATTAGCAATCACCTTCATGCATCAAGATTGTTATGGATGTGGAAATAATGGCATACATGGAGCTCTTCCATACAGATATATGGCAACGGAGATTCTGATTTTTTTTTTTGGTCAATGCTTAATTTTACTCAATGAAATATTAGAGTATTTACAATGAATAATCATGCTTTTACATTGCTTTGTAAAGTTTATAGTCGATCTTTGTTGTGGAGTTGGCCTGAGATGTATTTTCTGTGTGGATACATTGAGTTCAGGAAATTTATTAGTAGTTAAGATGTGGTAGCTTATTAATTTGTTGCACTGAAACTCAAGGAATTATACTCAGCAGTGTTGATTTTTTCTTTTTTACTTACTATTTAGGTGTTTTATGTCAATTCACATTCTCTTTCCAGGGATTGGTTACTTGGAAGCCAAACAAATATATGGTATTCTTTTGAAGTTGACTCTAGAAAGCCGTAATATTTTTGGCCGGCTTTCAGGTGCTGCTGTAAGATCTACAAAAACAGTCCTCTCTCTCTCTCTCTCTGCCCCCTCCCCTGACTTACCATTTTTCTACATATAATTCTTATTTAAATTTTAACCTTTGGCAGGGTGTTTGGGAGTCAATCGTGCAATCTTTTGAGAAAGATCATATTTACCTTGGTGAGGCTGCTCAGCTAGTGGTCCAGAATGTTAATTATGAAATGTGAGTGCTCTCGTGATTGTCTACTTGGTTAATGCTAAATAATAATATTTGCTTGATGTTAGTGCAGCTTATATTATTGATCAATTGTATTTCATATTTGAAGACCATATCAGAAAAATCAGGTCCAAAGGACTCAACAGATTATTGATATTTGGTACCAGATTAAAGCATTCTTGAATCAGTGGTTGACGGAGTTGACAAATAACGAAACTGTGTCCTTGGAACATCAAGTCCAGGCAGTTGCTCCTTTAGTGTTGCAGCAGTACTCTTCTGATACAATTCAGAAGATGTCTGATGTTTCTTTGGCCATCTCCTCACTGACAAATAGAAAAACCAGGGATCAGATCATGATTCTCAACTCAAAAAGGTGCAGCATGCTTTTTTTTCAACAAGCTTTATACCTTTTCCATTTCCTTCACTGTCAAATTTCTTCTGCCCCACTTATTGTTTACAACACCAATCTATATTGAGAATTCACAAATGACAATTATATTATATTTACATGACTTTTCTTTTGGTATTTGATTGATGCATATCTTGTGCGATCCCATTAAGTCTTTGCATTTTTGGTTGTTGTAAGGAATCAACTGCCAATTGTTATGACCGTTTCAGAAGTTTTCTGTCCTGATCTTAATGGTTTTTGCCCAGTAACTGCAGTTTGCTTGACTATCCCTCTCCCTCCAGTCGTGCACATTACTAGTAGTTTGGTTTCATGAGGCCATGCTTATTATTCCTAATGAGTTGTGACAATATCAAGTATTGACTGTAGTGTGCATCTAATTTTCAGGTTTCTCGATAGACTAGTGAGTACACTAGAGGAAAAGAAACACCACGAAGTGAAGTTAAAGGAGGGGTTGAAGGACTTGTCTGCCATATGCATGGAGCTGCAGAATTCATTGATGTCATTGTGGCCAAAGCAGGTGAGTTCATTCCTTTGTTGCTTAATTTAAGACACGGTGCTTGTGCTTTCAGATTAAGCAATTATGGCCATAATTGGGTGTTCACTGCAACAACTATAATGTATCTTTGCCAAGTGAAATGTGATAATACATATTTTAAAAGAACTCTTTTTTCTTTTTATTTTTTTATTTTCTTTTAAGTTTTGTAATTTTGTTTAAAATGTCTCAATGTAATTAGCAAACTAGCAGGGTAATGTAATTGTTTTGAAATCTCCTCTAGCTCACTGAACAGAGATATGTAGTTTGTAACTGTTTTGTAAACAAAAATCTGTAGTTCAATGAGAGAGAAATGTTTGAATGGAATTGCGTTGTGTGTATATGAAGACTGTACTTTTAACTGTTCTATGTAAATGATATTGGTGGGGTGTTACATCATATATGAGCTATTTTGAATTTTTGGAATCATTTTTCATGGATTAACATCTCAAGGTTCTTTAATGGGCATAAACAAATCAGCTTGGTAGCAAATAAAACAAGGTTTAGCTGTACAACCGATCTACAAACAAGGTAAGTAAGTTCATTACTCTGATTGAATAAAATGCTACAAGATAGCTAAAAACATTAGCCAAACCAATCTCATATTCAATAAAAGTCCAATAAAAATAAATAACTACATTATGACAAATAAATAAATCCGCAATAGAAAAGAAATAATTAATTTTAACTTTGGCAAACATTTACTACTTGAGCTCTTATTTGAGAATGTACAAAAATAGTCAATTGAACTGTCACACCCCAAACCCGCCCCTAAAAGTTCGGGCATGATCCATACAGAAAACGGACATATAACCTGGTATATACATCATATGGGGCCTTGCCGGAAGCAAAAAGTATTACAAGAATACCAATACAAGCAATTCCATTGAGCTACTTCTAACATGCCAGGATCTCAAACAACACATGCATTAAAATAACCATAGGCAAATAAAAGTAAAACTGATATCCCTGGGCGGTGTTTATATACAAACACATTTACAACCCCAGCCCTGAGATTGGGCAAAGACAAAACATGAAAACCATAAACATCAACCTTTGCTGGCACCTAAAAACAAGCCATCATCTTCAGTAAACTTAACAAAACAATTGGCCTGGTATAGTGCCTGGACACATGGAGGTTGACAAAAGGAACCGGTGCCAAGGACTAGGACTGACCACCTGGTTGGTTACCTACAGAAACAGACATAACAGAGAGTGAGCCAGGCTCAGTGAATAGTAATACATAAATAAAACCATGCTTAACTTGAATATAAAACTTGTCATTGCATGTAAAGATGCAAAGTTCCCATAGTTAGTCTGATTCTGATTCTGTATAAATACATAACGGCCTTCGGCCCAACTTGCAACATAACATGATGGCTATAAGCCCTTGAAACATATGGCACAACGGCCCTTGTAAAGTAACTGCATGTTAGCCAAAGGCTAAATGGCACAACGGCCCTTGTATAGTTAACGGCGTGTTAGCCAGAGGCTAAGTGGCACAACGGCCCTTGTATAGTTAACGGCGTGTTGGCATAAACCAAATGGCACAACGGCCCTTGTATAGTTAACGGCATGTTGGCATAAGCCAAATGGCACAATGGCCCTTGTATAGTTAACGGCATGTTAGCCAAAGGCTAAATGGCACAACGGCCCTTGTAAATACTTGAACATACTTGAGATGTACTTGAAACATACTTGAACATATAACATACTTGAACTTGAAAACTTGGAACATCCTTAAACTTGTATATACTTGTACTTGTAAACTTACTTAAACTTGTGCATACTTGAACTTGTCAAATATATAAACTTGTAACATTCTTGTTATATTATGTCATTATTGTGCGCTTACAAAGTAGAATAATTCATATTCTTATACGAGTCACATAATGATGTTAAACTTTCGCATTCATGCCGTAGATTCCGAATAACTTCGAATTCATATGTAACACAACAAAATAACTTCAGATTCATCTGGATTCACATAACTTTCCAATTATTCTGATTCTTCGAAGATGAACATAAGTTCCACTTATTCTTTAAGAAATAACATAGTATGATTATAAATATCAAAGGGTTAATATTCGTCATTAACAGAACAAAGGATTCCAAAATCATACCGACGTACGCGGATCTTTCAGCGTTCATGTAAGTTCACATTGATTTCCAATTGCCATAATGTTCGTATAACACTTACGTAGAACAAAGCATTAGTGACAATAATTACCAACAATAGATAAAATGTACATGTTTGTACTACTACTCACAGTGGTAGGTCTCTGACAGCAGTGGAACGATGTCCTCATCTTAACCTTCAAACACAATGCACATAACATATTATGAGAATAAAACCAATCTATTTCTTATTCCTCACTTAGTAGCCATGGTGGTTCTAAACTCATTAATCCTCCATAGGTTATACTACATGCCTCAGAAGATAGGAGGAATCGATAGGAAAATAGTTTAAGTGAAGAAAGGGTACAAAACCGGTAGACAGAAAGTGAGTAACTCTCACTAATTTAGGGATAACTATTTCTGTACTTAGAATTTGAAAGTGAGACAACCACCATTGGAAACTAGACTTCTGGGGCTTGATTTTAGGCTCAAGAATCACTCAAAACGGAGTCCGGATGCAAAAGATATGGCTATTCAAAGTTACTCAGCATAAGCTGAAACAAGGGTGGCCGCTCGTGCGGCCGGACCCTCCGCTCGAGCGGCCCAAAGCAGAATGCATTCCCCCTTTTTTCTTCTTTGGCCGCACGTGCGGCCATGACCTCCGCACGTGCGGTGGTGACCCCTGTTTTGGGCAGCTCGACTTCAACACAAAATTTCAACAACACCCACTTATTTTACATGCAATTCAAGATGAAATTCATGCAATATATGGACCCAACTTCACTATAACATGGATTATCAATTGAATACCACAAGATAAACATGATTAAACACTTGATCACATCACTATTCTTTCCAAATTCCATCTTTTAAGTTAAGTTCCTCATGTTCATTAAACCATAACATATTTCATAGCATAAAACCAAAGATTTGAAATACAACTTTCATACAACACCTAAATTAGGTGTCAAAGTAACCAATTGATGAAAACCCTCTGCAATCAACCATGAATCATAAACATAATCCTCAATTACAAACCCTAAGTTGTCAAAACAAGACATAGCCCTTCTTTAAGTGCAAGTGAAGGTTCAATAGCTTAGATAGAGCTTACCTTGAATTAAATCACCCAACTCTCCTCAATTTTGTCAAGCTTTCTTGTTGAATTTCTTCTCCCCCAATTCTTCTTTTCTACACTCTCTATTTTTCTCTCCCAAGAGGTATTCACGTTTTTGCTCTCAAGACAAAACCAAACTTAGAGATATTTATGCAAATATAAGAGCATATAAGACAAAAATGAATCGCTTTATTATTCCAAAATTGAAATTTCGTAAACGTGCTTAATATTACCAGAAAATTATGCTGATCATATATATATAATCAATTTCAGATAATTAAGCCGTTAAGGCCTCCAATTTCTGATCCAAACATTCTAAGGAAACAGATACATTCCTTGGGCAACAGATAGGCATCCATCAACATGGATTACACTTACTTAACCGAAATTTTTCGTGGAATTTTACAGTAAAGCTTTTAAAAGCATAAACCAAGGACTGAAAATATATCAGAAATCATGTGCGAGGGTCGGGTTATTACATGAACTAAGTTAGACATTGGGATGTGGCCAATGGTCTAGTAGCTACACCTTAGGGTGTAGTGAGTGGGAGGTCCAGGGTTCGAGTTGATGGAGCAACGGCGGCCCTTCAGTTGTAATATAACTATACTAACATACTAACGCTATTTCAGGAAAAAAAAAAACACTAAGGCCTAGTTTGGGAAGACTAAATAAGTGCACTTTTTGACTTTTTATGAAATATGGGTTGGGTTTGGGTTGGGTTTGAAGTGATGTGTTAGAGAGGTGATGTGACTTAAATAGAATAGTGACTTTTTGACTTTTTGTCTTTTTTCAATCATGCCAAACTTGGCCTAAGTTCATTAAACATAATCACACATGGAGATTAATAAATTATTAAAAATAAGAATAATTTATTGAAAAAAAAAAAAAAAAGATGTTTGCATTTATTTTGGAGAAAAAAAAAATCTGACAATAAAAATGTGTAAAATAAAATAAAATTATAAGCTCTCATTTACAAGAATTATCCAAAAATAAAAAATGTGTAAAATTAATATTAATATTTAAAATTATAAAAAAAATCAATAAATCTTTACATAAATCAGATTCATTCTTATACTTAAAAAAAATGTAAAGAAAAATTTGGAAATATTTTTAGAAAATTGGAGAATTTTGTTATAATGATAATTGTTGAAACCAGAGAGAGAGAGAGAGCGATTGGAGGGATAACCAAACCCCAGAGCAAAAATATAGAGCTTGCGAAACCCTACTCTCTCGCTCTCTCTCTCTTTCTCTCTCTCTCTCATAAGTCACGAACACAGATCTAATAAAGAGCAAAGGTTTGAATTGAAACTCATCTCTATGTAGGGCTGCAAATGAACCGAGCCGAGCCGAGTTTTGTTGAGCTCAAACTTGGCTCGTTTACTTATCGAGCTCGAACTTGGCTCGTTTACTTATCGAGCTCGAACTCGGCTCGATAAGGAACTGAGCTTGAGTTCGGCTCGGCTCGGCTTGGCTAGTTAATATTAATGAAACTCGAGCTCGGCTCGATAATTTTTTTAAAATATTATTTAAATAAAAATATTTAAATAAAAAATATTATTTATATTATTTAATATATAAACAATGTATTTATACATATTTATATAATATTTAATATATAAATAATATATTTATTATATAATTTAAATAAAGATAAACGAGCCGAGCTTGACGAGTCGAGCTTATGCGAACTCGAGCTCGGCTCGTTTACTAAACGAACCGAGCCAAACCGAGCCCTTAACGAGCCGAGCCAAGCTTGTTCATGAATAGCTCGCTTCATTTGCAGCCCTATCTCTATGATTCTACTATATATTAATTGATGATTTTGTATATACGTATACACTTCTATATTTATGCATAGTGTGTAAGCATTTCATTTGTGGTCTCTGTATATTTAATTTTTGTGTGCATCTTTGTTGGTTCTGCAAGAATTTTATCGTATTGATTGTGTTAGAAGAGGAATTAATCTTTGAATTCACTATCATTATGGTTGAAATTGAATGCTGTTGTTCATAGTTGCTGAAGATTTGAAGTTCACAAATAGTTGTTTGGTGGTTGAAATTTGTTGGGTATGCTATGAAGGACCAAAATTCTGTAATTAAATCTCATTTCAAAGCAACCTACAAAATGGATTGTGCACTGAATTTCAATAACCATTCCAAAATGTAAAAGCAATGAGGGGTCAAAAGGTTTATTCTGGCTCCTAATGCTTTATTTGGTTAAGTGGAATGAGTTGGAATGGAATGGAATGACCATTCCCTTCAAATCACGAATGATGATTCCATTTGTAATGCATTTTGTCGTTATTTTTTCAGTCAACCAAACTTGGGAATGAATATTTTGATGGAATGATCATTCCATTCTGTTTCATTCCAGTGAACCGAACACTACCTCAATGTCATAATTGGAGTTTCATTCTTTTATCGCTTCGTGTTTATTTTTGGAATTTGTTAAAGTTTGTGGGATGACATATGTAATGAAAAAAGAGTAGGGAATTGAAGTCTTGCAAATGGTGGATATAGTTTTGAAAATGTGTTTTGTGTTAGGTGAGGAAATTATGGCATCAAAGTTGCATCTATTGCAATCAAAGGTAGCTGAGGCTTCAAAGCTTGTTTCCAAGCACGGATGTTCCTACTACAAGCAGCTGATGGAGCAGAACAAACAATACATCCAGGAGCCACCTACGGTGGAGAAATGCCAGCATTTGGCAAATCAAGTGTTTTACACTCGACTTGCCAGGTTGTACATTTACTCCTACTTCAACTTTAATTTTCTCCATATATCTACAATATATGTTTTGAATTGATCATGTTTATTGATGAGATTCCTTTAAGATGTTTTGTTGTGTCATTTTTGGGGCTGGATTTAGAAAGTAGGAATCTTAGTTCTACAGTTGACATGTCTCATTGCCTAGGTAAATCTCATCTTGTTTATCCTAAAATTTTATATTGGCTAAGTTGCCAAAGTTTCAGCTACTTTGGTTGAGTCTGGTTTTATAGGCCTGAAGATTTTGTTGGATCTGAACCAAGGCTAACATTTTGATAGAACAGCTTGTTTTGCTCATGGCTTTTGGCAATTTCAATGATTAAGGGAGTTGTTTTATCAATGATGCTCTACATTCAAGCAAATATTACTCAACTGTAACAATTTAGTTAGGGTTGGGTTATGCATTGTGGAACAGAAAAAACTGGGACCAAACGTAAGAAACGTATTGGGCTGCACAGTCTGTAGTTCAGGCTTAGGTTGACTTGTCCTTTAAGTCCAACTAACTTGCTCGCTTGCCCAACAACTTCCAAATTATATGTTAATTCTGAATACAAGTGACTGTAAGTTCAAGTCGCGTTATCAAGGCGTGCCTAGGCACATCGAGGCACCCTTGAGGCAAGGCGACTTTACTCGTCATGAGAGGTATAGGACCAAAGTTGAAAATTTCCTTGTAGTTTGGAGTTTTCAATGTATTAATGGTTTAATGAAGTATCCTCTATGTTCTACTTCAATATTAAAAAATATGTAAATATTCTTAATTTCTTCTCTCTTGTAGCTAGTTTTCCTCTTATATGACTCCAACTCTTAGGTTCAACCAGGCATGACTACATTTAATGATGAACCCTGCCTTCTTATGCACTATTTTGTTAAAACTGGACCTTTTTTCAACAAATTCATAAATTATTGTTTGGTATGAAATGATCTTTTGACTCTAGTGAACAAAATGATCATCTTCCTAAGACTATTGGGAATGAAAATTAGTATTGTAGTTTACTATTTTATCTTATCGTGCCAAGTGCAATGAGTAAAACAGCCTGTGCTTCTGATTGCTTCTTGAGGACAGCATTCCTGGTCGTTATGAATCATTCTGGAGGGAACTTGATTATGTCAAGCAACTGTTGAATAACAGGCAGGAGATGAAGATTGAGGATGCTGGTATCGCTGCTCTTTTTGGGCTGGAGAGCTTTGCCTGGTTTTGTGCTGGCGAGATTATAGGAAGAGGGTTTAAAATTACTGGCTACCATGTCTAACTGCCTCAAGAAAATGTGGTTTAGTTATTCTAATAGTTGAGCAGCTGGAAATTTCCTTCTTCCTATCAGTTTTTTAGTCAATGACCACAGTACATTCTACATTTTATTTGTTTCCGCTGAAAATTTGTAATACTTAGAGTAAGGAGCAAAATTTATTTGCAGCAATAATCTCAAGTTTTAGCCTCCCAACATTTCTCTTGTTTCCTGCTAAGCTCATTGCTATTTTTGTATAGCGCTCTCTCCCTCTCTCTCTCTCTCTCTATATATATATATATATTATTTATTAATTCATATTTGATTTGATCCATTGCATTACTTTTACCCCGTGCGTTGAGGTCTCTGTTATTAATTCCTCTATTCAGTGATGTTTATTCCAATAATAAGTTTTCACGCCCTCATTATTGATGTAATTGCTTTGTTTTCCAACTATAATTTAGTGTGTATTTGGTTGGGCTTTTTGGGCAGCAAACTTGATTATTGATTTGGAGGTCTGTTCAGATAGCAGGGCTGTATGTTAAGTTGTACTTTCAGAAAATTCTATTTATTCCTAAAGGCTCGTACCCTTTCTTATTTGTACTTGATGAAAGTGATGAATATTGCTTTAGCCAAATGTTTTGTAGAGACAGGCTATGGCATCTGATGTACCAAAAAACAAATATAGTTACTAGAATGTGGGACTGGAATTGGGGATGATTGATGGGGCCGAAACAGCTCAACTACCCATCAAACATTTTTTTTTCAGTGTAACAAAGTGCACAACATGGCCAAAACATCGTTCTTGCTTTTATCTCCATAGGTGTGCATAAAAATGCTTCTCTTCTCCAACCTCTTCTTAAACCAGCAGAACTGAATTGGAGTAGAAAACTATAAAAATTAAAACCAAAACTCCAACTTAGTAAGTTCCCATTATTCACATTCACTCTCATTCACACGAGCTATGGGAAATCACCAATAAAGCTCCCGATAACTTTGTACAAATGACATTAAAATGTTTAATAACAAATCACTCAAAATGGGTATTAATGGTTACTTCATCGAATTTGTTTCATTACATTATATGGACTTGCAATTCAACTTCTCAAAGATTTGCATTCTTTCAAAATACAAAGGCCAAATGAGCATGAAGTGCAACTTTTACTGATCAGAGTATTCTCTACTTACAAAAATAACATCTCAAAATCTCAAATATCTCATTAAGATTTTCTTTTCCCTGGAAAAGAAAATGAAAGCAAGATAAACAAAAGAACAAAAAATGGCAATGGAAAAATCCCAAGAGAAGCCTTGGAGAAAGTTTCGACGACTCCGCTACCATGCCTTGACTTTCAACTATTATTCTCTGTAACTATAGCTTCGTATATCAGCAGTGCTGTCAATATCTTAATAACCTTTAAAGGACATGATTCCTAAATGCCATGATCATTTTTGGTGATAAGAGCAAAACAAATGCCAAGATTGAACCAAAAAACATTTTGATAGCATAACCAACTGGATCATAGTCACTTTCTTCAGAATTAGTACTTGAGGTTGTCATGGCAGTGGCTGAAGGTAGGACTTCAATAACTGCATCAGCCATATCTGTAATGAAGGAAGTGGTGCAACCTAGGGCAGGAACACGGCCCCAATTTTCAATGCCAGATTCAAGAGCCAAGTGCTTGTACTCCATATCAATCTCTTCAAGAGTCTCTATGTGCTCACTCACAAAGCTGCGATTTCAGGAGCACAAAAACTATGAGTTTAATGTTTTTCCCTATTATCCCCTTTTATTAGGTAAAATCATATTAGAGTAACAAAAAAATCAACAACAAAATTCCTGTCCTGTTTCAAGAATGACAAAAATAAATCAGAAAAATGAGTCAAGGCCAATCCCCAGGCACCTTCATTCACTTACCAGGCCAAGTCATTTTTCAGTTATTTAATGAATAGGGTAACACTTTAGTTGTTACCATCATCATTGTGGGAGCAGTAACATCATTGTGGGAGCAGTAATATTAGTAAGAGATGTCAGGTTAAAGTCCTTGCAGTGTATATTCCCTAATAGCCACGGCATCAAATCCAGAGATGGTATTGGGCAAACAAATTCAGGTTGCATGTTGTAAAGTCCTCAAACCTTTCAAAAAATATACCTAATCACAGGTAACCAGACATAAAGCAAGGCATTCAACCTATGCATCTGATCCATTGCACTATTCTGAAAGTAACAAGTAACTCATACCAATGTAAAGCATCTAAAAGGCAAAGCCTATAAACTTCATCTGAGATGGTTAAACGAGATGATGGCCCATGATCAGGTTAAGGACCAGACAAGAAAGAATAACACATGGGAACTAAGGAGCTCAACAAATTTAAAACAACAGAATTAGAGCTCTTAAGTGGTGCATTCTTCAAAATACATTTGTAAAAGTCAAGCCCAAATCATGGTAAAGGTGATATTGTATTTTCAAGAAATATGTCAATAGTAAGAGAAAAACCCATGAATGCAACTTAATCGTTTACGCCATACCTTACAGGAACAGCCAAAAGACTCTTCACACCTTTTTTGCCAAGCTCAACAAGTACTTCATCAGTGTAGGGCTTCAACCATTGTACAGGCCCTACGCGACTCTATTATACATGGAGAAAAAAACAAATAAAAAATGTGAAAAACCAAACATGTCAAATACACACAGGGGATTGTTATGTGGAAATTATGATTACTGATACAGGGAGTTATTAACCATGCAAAGCTTGGAAACAGCCAGAAACTAATAGCTTATATTCAAGAACCAACCTGGTAAGCAAGAGTACGATCATTGTTGATACGTCTTGATTTCAACTCTTGCATTATCAAGCGAATGCACTCCTCCATCTGATCTCTGTATGGGTCTCCTGCATCCTCAACATAACTGACTGGAACCCCATGAGCACTGAAGAATATCATGACCTGGAATACCATAAGAAAACTAAGCCATGCATACTAGCAGCAGCAACAATTCAACCAACAACAAAACATCAAGAAATGATGTCAAATAAGTAAAGGCAATAATGAAACCCACCTCCTCAGGCGTAGAGAAACTCTTTAACTCCTTTTCAATCAAGTCAGCCATAGACTTTATATAACCTTTTCGTTGATACCAGGACTGTATAATTGAAACAGGCATTCTTGACAAATATGCATCTTCCCTGACATATAACTCAGGATTAGATATACCATGTGCGGGACAAAAAATAACACTTGCATGCTAGCAAAAAATAGAAGTTTAGACAATGAAACAAAATTTTACCTGAAGATGTTTTGCAGAACACGAATGCTTGATCCAGTAGTGGAGATTGAAAATTGCGGATAAAGTGGCAGCACAACAAGCTTTGTAATCCTGTCCCTCTTAATCTGATGTGTATAAAGGAGAAATGTCACCATTTTGACTTGAATATATTGAATATGTGACAGGGAATGCTGTCAGGGAGTAGTTGTAAAGTTGATCACAATTGTGTGATCAAGTGTATGGTGTGACTTAATTTCTCACAAATATATTATCTGCTGTTTATATTAAGGCTTGGTGTGATTTCTCTTCATACTGGATACTTTTCTGGTACACGTACAGCAAAAGCCATTGATTAACATTGGAGAATAGAGCCTCTTGGAGAAATAACAACATAATAAACATATCAATATAATATTTTGATGAGGAGATTTTCCAAAATCCATATTTGGGTTTCTGGTGCATAAAACAATTGAGTTTTTCTTAGTTCTTTATTTGTCTCTCTGTAACTGATAGTTTTGATCTTCAATTCCAATTAGAGCATATTTTTTAGTTTGGAATTCAAGCTAGGAGTTCCAAATTATCAGTAATTGGCAAAAATTTGATCAATTGTTTAACAAAATTCTCAGTCTGCCAACACCCCAATTCCCATAATGCACAAGTCTGAAAATCTTACGTGCACCCCAAAATATATCAACCTTAATTCAAAGGAATAAAGGCCCAAGAATTTTAACTATCAGGAGAGGGTCTAGGCTCAAAACAATTAGCAAACAACGGATCTCGATATGTCGCTAGTCCATTAGTGAATTGGGATACAAGCTTTTGGCCACATTACTATAGTATGAATAACTTGTTCAAACAGAAAGATAATAAGCATAGTATTCCCAGAAGTTGACCAGATGAGTTCTTGCACACTGTTTAGTAGGTATAAAAAGGTGAGTAAAAAAATAAATTCTAAATTTTTTTCAGTTATTCTGTTTGATTTACCTTCAGTGAACCTAACTTTTTGGACCAAAAATAAGAGAAAAAATAAAAACAAACCTTTTACTTATTTATAGACCTAGAAACACAAAGCACGACGAGCATATGTGGCAGATATCAATACAATGGAAACTGCTAACACGAGAAGGATACATAGTAGGTGAAAATGAATCACAAACAAGTTGATGACAACAGAGCATACAAAAATATTACATGACAATGACATTGTTTAAGACTTGCCTCTTGAACAGTATCCTCAGTAAATGGGTGCCAATATCGCATTGCAACATAGACATTTACAGGCATTTCCTTTGCTTCCAATGCGTTTCTAAGTGCAATTGCCTGATAGAGATACCAAACTGTTAGCACAACAGCAAGTGCATATTACATAATACATTATAAATGGCCAGATAAACGCAAAAAATAAAAAATCTGAGAAAGTGAAAAATAATAACATAAGCCCATGAAAATAGGTAAGAACCAGAACAGTGGAGGCTATCAGCTAAACTCATCTTCATATGAACAAAACCAAAGCTGTAGTCAGCAGGCATGTCTTACCTGGTCATCCGTTATCTTTCGCAGAGGTGAGCCACCTCCTATGGCAGCATATCCTTCTTTACTTTTGGGAGCACGTAGGACAGAAATTAGTTGTGCCAATGGCCGCTGGAGGAACCGGAATACCCTAGGGAGACGTATAATATCCTGTTTCGAGTTACAAGAGTCTTTAGCGCAACCCCTAAGCATGTTATAGACTTATCATCACATCATGTCAAGAAAAGAAAATTTAAAATAAAAAAATGACGGGCATGTAACGTTAGGCTCATATACCGGATCTGCAAATAAATTGAACAAAAATGGTTGAACATCATGAAGTGTCTCTGGTCCTCCAAGATTAAGAAGCAGCACTCCAACCCTTTCTTCCGTAGCATGTGAAGGAGATTCAATAGCGCTTCCAGTTCCAGGATATGTCAATGCTCCCAGAGAACAAAATGTTTGCCCGCTTAGGTTTCTCTTCTGAACAGGACCACAATGATATGATCCCGAAATAATGCCACTTTGTTTATCAGTTGAGTTTGAACAGGAAACCAAGTATGCTTGACCAGATCCTTGAGATGAACGGTACGAAGTCGACATGAAAGTTCTAGTTTGATCGCATTGCCTGTCATGTGAATGACTTAGTCAAGAGCTTAATTTAGAACGATCACGAGCATATTGCACATCCTAATATACATTGTTTCCACAGATTCTCCCCATCCCTCATTATAAACTTCAAGCACAGGTATATTGTTTTGAATACAAAACTAGCAAAAATATCATAACGAAAAGAATCATTAATTTCTTTTCTTTTCTTTTCTTTCTTTTCTTTTTCTTTTTCCTTGAAAAACAAACAAATAATAGAAAATGGGGTGTTTTTAGGGCCGAATAAGTAAGTCACACCATGAACAAGTTGAATCTGTAAAACTAGTAATAATTATTAACAAGACAAAACCACTAAAATTAAAATAAAATGATATTTAGAGCAAACAGTCAATCGACAAATTGTATGATCACATAAAATCAATCGAAGCCACCTCAATCAACCTACAATCAACTGATCTGCAAACAAACTTGATAACCAACAAAAACTTGTAAAAAGACACAAAAATTAACAGACCACGAACATAAAAATATAGACAAATGTGTGTATGCATATTACTAATATGAGTAATTTTGATTAGGTTTGAACTTACAATGAAGACCTGTGATTGGGATTGCGGAGAGTCAAACCGGGTGGGTTCAAATTGGGAAGAACACGAGAGCTTGCTGTGGCGTCCATGACGTTCGATCTCAGTAGAATCGGAAGCTTCAAACTCCAAGAAATGGGGAAAGAAAAAGGGAAGGTTTTTCTAGGGCTTCTCTCTCTCTCTCTCTCCCTTTCTCTCTCCGTTTATGAACGATAGATATAGTTATATGTATGTATAGACATAGATATACATACAAATGCTGTGTTTCAGTACCGAACCGTTTACGCGTTCAAGGGAGGAGAAGACGTGGAGCTATCCTCACCCGGGATATCTTTGGGAGTAGTTGGGCCGCCGCTATTCCTACTCCGGATATTTAATTTCTAAAAGGGTCTTATATTTATGATAAATTGCACAGACCACTCATGAAGAAATTATTAATTGGTCCAAGTGTGATGCTCTAATTTCTACTTTAAGAGTTAGGACAACGTCATTAAAAAGTCATTTGGTCAATAATTAAGTAAGATTTCAAGAAGGCCGGAGAAGTCAATATAACCTCCTTGCGAAGTACAACCACCTTAGATAACAAGCTATATTTTTGACAGATCTTAAAAGGTATTAACACAAGGTCTCCTAAGTAATGCGAATAGGCATATAATTACAAAAGCAAATAATAATTATAGTGTTTTAAATCTTAAATTACAAAATAAGTTCCATTACTATTACAATCCAAATATATATATATATAAAAACACGAATAGACTCATAGGTAAAATGACTTTGAACTTTCTATAAAAAAGACACAAGTCTTCAAATGTCTCTGGTTCTTCATCGACCTCGTATGTTTCTTTGATACCTGGCATGAAATGTCATGAGTTTTGAATGCCCAGTAAGCGCACACACACCCTGTCCCTTTTTTCCAATCTAATACATAATAGCAATTACAATAATAGGGGAAATAAACATGATATTCAAGTAAATAAAAAGGGTTACAAGGTTAGTTGTCAGTAGTCTAGAAATCCCCCAAAGAGACTTCATTCTCCAAACTACAAGAATCGGACACAGATTATTCAGTATGCCCTTCTTTTACTGCTTTGCAGACCTTACCTCGGATGCCTATCAACGGTTACATACCGCGTAGCGCCAACTGAGGACCTCAAAAGATACGGTAAAATAAGGGTCTTGCACATTCCCACCTTACACCAAAACCACATAGGGTCCGAATACAGCCACTCTGTTTAAGGATTCCGAAACAACCATTTACGCAAGTCTTTACCTTTCAAAAGAGAACACGTCCCACTAACCAATTCAATTTAAATATAACCTTATCTCATAATAATACTCTTGTGATTGTAACCCCATTAGCCACCTCATTAAGTTTTCCGTTTAGATTAATGTTTTAAGTTAGTTGGTACAAGCAAATAAAAAAAATAAATTTGCATAAGTATAAGCATCATCGAAGGACTAAAATAAAAGGTATATAACCATGACATATTTAATATCATACCAAGACATAATTATATACTAATAAGTACATTCACGAAGATAAAAGCTTAGAACACCAGTGCAAAAATAAATTTCCAAATTCGGTATAATTTAAGGATTAAAATCAAAAGAACCATTTTAGATTTTTCTCGGGCCTAGCCTTCCTATGGTTTGTAGAGAATTTCATCTAGTTTTCAGAATATTTTTCAGAAATGAAATAGCTTTTCTATATTTTTAGTTATTTAAGAAACACTCAAACTCTGTTTAGATTCATCGACTGTTACGAAAATCAGATTTCTTTCAAATCGCTCAATCTTTTTCAATGAAACCAATTTTCCTTGAAAGCTAACTCTTTAAGGAAGTTTTGAAATAAAACTAAGGTCCAAGAGATTTTCTTACATTTTTATAGAAATTTTGAAAGTTAGCAGTAAAAACTGGTTTTTCATGCATAATACTAAAAATAAGAAGATTGGTGAGAAAAGAAGTGAGAAGCCAACTAAGGGAAATTTTTTTCACTTTTTTTGTGATGAAAACATACTAATAATGTATAAATAACTCAGATTTTTAGAGTGATTGTGTGCCTTTGGAAATAATGTGAGATATGGGCAGAAAAAGATAGTTTACATATATTAAGAGAAAATACAAGTAAAAGAAGGGTCAAAGCTCAACTCATCAACTCTGAACACATGAACACTATTGCAACACATTTAAAAATATGATTTTAAACTTCTAATAACATGTATTTGAAAAAAAAAATAGAATGAGAGATGGTGATGTGACTTACTTGAGACTTGGTTAAATTGCTAACAAAACATTCTCTTTCTCATTTCCTTCACCAAGCTCACTCTCTTACTCTTTATTTCCTCTCAGCCGTGTGGTGTTGTTTGAATGTGTGTTCTTGTGTGCAAAATGCCAAGGGAGAGGTTTTATTTTTAATAAAATTGGTGCAAATGGTCCAATTTGCCTATTTGTTGAAAATGGGTTAGATGTTTTGGATTTAGTTTGAACTTAATGGAATAGTGGATGATTAGAGGCCTTAATTATACAATTAATCATGATCTAGTTAGACTTTAGTTAGAATAGAACTTGAGGTGGAAACAAGGTTCCATGTTTTGGGGTATACTAGAACACTTTTTCCATGAATTCATGGAATTTGTTTGAAAAAGATGTGTGCATTTCCTTTCCCTAGGGTGGCTGGCCAAAGATGATGATTTGAGGGAATTTCTTTTGATTATTTGTGTACAATTTATTGATATCTTTTTGTACAAAAGATTTAAATAAGTTTAAAGATACAACATGTATATATTTATATATAATAGTACTAACTTGAGGTCAATTTTTAATTTGATCAAAATGTGAGGGATTTAACTTTAATTTATGAATTTGAACATTTAATTAAGTGTAGTGTTTAATTTATTTAGAATCTAACAATTTAATTTAGTTAAAGTTTCTTTATTTTGAATTAAACAGCGAATTGTACTGAGAACCGAAAAACTTAGAAAATTAATTTAATTATTATTAGGGTTTTAGAAATGGTTCCTGAGTTCTAGGGTTCAATTTAGGGATTGCCAGTTTTCGGTTGGCATATGTTTTTGATTCTAGGGTTAAAATTGTAATTAATTAAGAAATTGAGGGACTATAAATAAATAATTTACAAATAAGGGTTAAAGAAAATATTGCAAAGATCAGGGGCCTCACACCAAGAGCGTCACGTGACCATATCTCTGGCCAACTACAAACTCCTATACCTTTTTATGTTCTCCGATCACTTAACACAAAATCGTGAGTCCTACCTTCTTCACCAATTAAAATACACGTGGAACACCACATGACGATATTCCAAGACCAACCAATAACTTCTCCCACTGATAAGGTTTTTGAAATCAAATAAAAATAGTAAAAATTGCACTTGTATACCACCACATGAAGATTTTGAATCGAATAAGAATGGTAACATATTCATTAATTACACAACCCATAAAGTAGAGAAATTATTCAATGCCCTTGCTTGCAGCAAATTTAAGTGATGTTACAAATTAATAATTATTTGTTTATATTATAGGATTCATCACTTTTGTATTTAAATATTATTTAAAAAATGACAATGTATAAACTGTCAGTCAATAAATTAAAGGACTTTTCTTAAGTGTGCCTTGCATATGGTATGCAAGGCACTTACACCTTTCTATTTTGCATTTACACATTTGTATGTATTGAGTTATATCAAAATATTTGAAAACTTACACATTGGTGACCTGCTAAGCAGGTCACTTTCCAGGTAAATTAATAAAATAATATATTATATGACTAAAGGTGTAAATGATCACAAAAAATGTATAAGTTTTCACAAAAGGCGTATATTTTCACGAAAAGCGTAAGCAATTTCAGAAAAAGGCGTAACTGATTTCTGAAAACTTACGCTTTTTGTGAAAACTTACGCCTTTTGTGAAAACTTACACCTTTTCTGAAAACTTCCACTTTTTTTCTGAAAACTTACGCCTTCTGTGAAATTATTTACACCTTTTATGAACACTTACGCCTTTTGTGAGTTGACTTACCAAAGGTGTAAACAAACGAAAACTTACACATTTTGCTTAAGCTTACTCCTTTTGTGTAAGAATTTTTGGCATAACATTTATACTTTTTCTTTGAACTTACACCTTTTGTGGAAGCCCAACTTAAAGCTTTTTCGGAAGTCACTTATACCTTTTGTGGAAAAATAAATTCATCAAATTTACACCTTTTGCTTAAGCTTATACCTTTTCGTGGAAGTGCTTATATTTTTTTTCAAAAAGTTACTCCTTTTGTGTAAAAATTTTTGGCATAACATTTATACTTTTTCTTCGAACTTACACCTTTTGTGGAAGCCCAACTTAAAGGTTTTGTGATCGGAAGTCACTTATACCTTTTGTGAAAAAATAAATTCATCAAATTTACACCTTTTGGTTAAGCTTATACCTTTTCGTGGAAGTGCTTATATTTTTTTTCAAAAAGTTACTCCTTTTGTGTAAGAATTTTTGGCATAACATTTATACTTTTTATTCGAACTTATACCTTTTGTGGAAGCCCAACTTAAAGGTTTTGTGATCGGAAGTCACTTATACCTTTTGTGGAAAAATAAATTCATCAAATTTACACCTTTTGCTTAAGCTTATACCTTTTCGTGGAAGTGCTTATATTTTTTTTCAAAAAGTTACTCCTTTTGTGTAAGAATTGTTGGCATAACATTTATACTTTTTATTCGAACTTACACCTTTTGTGGAACCCCAACTTAAAGGTTTTGTGATCGGAAATCACTTATACCTTTTGTGGAAAAATAAATTCATCAAATTTACACATTTTGCTTAAGCTTATACCTTTTCGTGGAAGTACTTATATTTTTTTTCAAAAAGTTACTCCTTTTGTGTAAGAATTTTTGGCATAACATTTATACTTTTTATTCGAACTTACACCTTTTGTGGAAGCCCAACTTAAAGGTATAAGTGACTTCCGATCACAAAAGGTATAAGTGACTTCCGATCACAAAACCTTTAAGTTCGGCTTCCACAAAAGGTGTAAGTTCGAAGAAAAAGTATAAATGTTATGCCAAAAATTCTTACACAAAAGGAGTAACTTTTTGAAAAAAAATATAAGCACTTCCACGAAAAGGTATAAGCTTAAGCATAAGGTGTAAATTTGATGAATTTATTTTTTCACAAAAGGTATAAGTGACTTCCGATCACAAAACCTTTAAGTTGAGCTTCCACAAAAGGTGTAAGTTCGAAGAAAAAGTATAAATGTTATGCCAAAAATTCTTACACAAAAGGAGTAACTTTTTGAAAAAAAAATATAACCACTTCCACGAAAAGGTATAAGCTTAAGCAAAAGGTGTAAATTTGATGAATTTATTTTTTCACAAAAGGTATAAGTGACTTCCGATCACAAAATCTTTAAGTTGGTCTTCCACAAAATGTGTAAGTTCGAAGAAAAAGTATAAATGTTATGCCAAAAATTCTTACACAAAAGGAGTAACTTTTCAAAAAAAATATAAGCACTTCCACGAAAAGGTGTAAATTTGATGAATTTATTTTTTCACAAAATGTATAAGTGACTTCCGTTTATGTATTCAAGTTGGGCTTCCACAAAAGGTGTAAGTTCGAAAAAAAAGTATAAATGTTATGCCAAAAATTCTTACACAAAATGAGTAACTTTTCAAAAAAAATATAACCACTTCTACGAAAAGGTATAAGTTTAAGCAAAATGTGTAAATTTGATGAATTTATTTTTTCACAAAAGGTATAAGTGACACAAAAGGAATAAGTCTTCATTTCAAGGTTCATAAACACAAAAGGAGTAAACATTTTGGGACAACCACTTAACAGTTACCACCAACATAATCATAAAAGGAGTAAGTCTTCATTTCAAGGTTCATAAACACAAAAGGAGTAAACATTTTGGGACCATAAAAGGAGTAAGTCTTCATTTCAAGGTTCATAAATACAAAAGGAGTAAATATTTTGGAACAACCACTGGACAGTTGCCACCAATATAACCATAAAAGGAGTAAGTCTTCATTTCAAGGTTCGTAAACACAAAAGGAGTAAACATTTTGGGACAACCATTGAACAGTTACCACCAACGGTTTCTCTGTCTCTCACCCACGCACACAGAACAGTTACCACCAAACCTCACCTCCGCTCACCACCCAACCATCGCTGGCCACCGTCGCACGCCACCGTCGTATATCGCCACCGCCGCAAATCACCACCGCCGCTGTTGCAGGTTTTTTTCTCTCTCTCTCTCTGTCGATCTGTGTCTCTTCTCTGTCGATCTCCGTCGATCTCGGTCTATCTCTGTCGATCTCCGTTGATCTCGGTCTCTCTCTGTCGATCTCCGTCGATTTCGGTCTCTCTCTCTGCCGATCTCTCTGTCGATCCGTCTCTCTCGGTCTCTCGGTCTGTGTCTCTCTATCGATCGCCCTCCCAAACGATCTCCGTCGATCTCGGTCTGTCTTTCAAACACAACTTGATTTTTCCCTTTTAATTCTTTTCAGGGTGTATGTACTGGACACTGTGGGACAAACCTTGACCACGGTGTTGTTGCTGTTGGATATGGTACAGAAGATGGTGTAGATTACTGGGTCTCTCTCTCTGTCGATCTCCGTCGATCTCGGTCTGTCTCTCTCTGTCGATCGCCCTTCCAAACGATCTCCGTCGATCTCGATCTGTCTTTCAAACACAACTTGATTTTTCCCTTTTAATTCTTTTCAGGGTATATTTACTGGACACTGTGGGACAAACCTTGACCACGGTGTTGTTGCTGTTGGATATGGTACAGAAGATGGTGTAGATTACTGGGTCTCTCTCTCTGTCGATCTCCGTCGATCTCGGTCTGTCTCTCTCTGTCGATCGCCCTCCCAAACGATCTCCGTCGATATCGATCTGTCTTTCAAACACAACTTGATTTTTCCCTTTTAATTCTTTTCAGGGTATATTTACTGGACACTGTGGGACAAACCTTGGCCACAGTGTTGTTGCTGTTGGATATGGTACAGAAGATGGTGTAGATTACTGGGTTGTGAGGAACTCTTGGGGTTCAAACTGGGGAGAAAACGGGTACATAAGGTTGGAGCGCAACATCAATTCCATTGGTGGCAAGTGTGGGATTGCTCAAATGGCCTCATACCCCATCAAGACCGGTTCCAACCCTCCTAATCCCGGTGTCTATCAATACGGTAGCTACTGCTTTGGTTGGGGATGCTGCCCCCTCAAGTCTGCTACCTGCTGTGATGATCACTCTAGCTGCTGCCCACACGAGTACCCTGTCTGTGACATTGATGGCGGGACTTGCCTAATGGTAATTTAGCTTTATTTATTTATTTATTTATTTACCTTCATTGTTTTAGATATAACGAAAAACAATTTGGCTTGTGAACTGTGCCAAGTATCTCAATCTGGCAAATTTATTTTTTTCTCAATCCCATTTAGTAGATTCTAAGATATCATTTTGGGGGCCATATTATGTGGAAGCTTGTTGATCTTCTTTGAGCATGCCTACTTTGTCCTAGAAGTCTGTGCTTTTGAATTTTGTATATCTTGAATACATACGACTTGAAGGTCCTGACACTTTGTACCCAGCATGCCCCTGTATGTTAGATTTGTGCAGTGGAAAATGGTTTTTCTCTTCAGCACACCTTTTATTTAGTCTTCACACCAACCACAAAGGAAGGGATCAAAATTAGCTACTTTAAGAATCTAAGGAGGAGACCATTTAGATGAAGTCTGTGTTGTCCAAAATGTAGAGAACTTGATCATTTGATAATTTATGGTGGAAAATGTATTGATTAGAAAGAAACAACACTGGATTGGCTAGAGATCAAGCTAGGCATGCCTCTCGCTTCATGGTTCCACCCATACCATTACCAAATTGATTCAAAATCACAGAGAATTTATCTTGTTCTGCTTTGACTTAGATCTAAGAGAGACGATATCTGGAAAATGCAATTTTAAGACTGTACAGATCTTGTTGTCTTCAAAGTTTTTAGATTCTTCTCCTCAGGTGCATTAGAAAAGAAAAAAAGTATTGCTTCTGAAGCTTGTGAAAAGGGACGATTACAGACCTTCAACTACTATCCTTTTGAGATTATCTGCTGATCTCTGCAACAGCCAACTTAATCCAAGAATAGAGGCATTTAATACAAGAGAAGTCACCAAACAGCTAATGAGATATTGTACATACAACGTGTCTATAATTATCCATGTACTAGTAATCGATAGCTGGTCACTGGCAAGCAAATCCACCCGGAGGTGTCAGAATGCTCATTATCCTTGATTTGAAATATGTTTGGCAGTTATTGAATTTAGTACAATATTTGACACAACAATATTTGACCCAACTATAGGGTATATAAGGTTATATATATGCTCTCTTTCCTTTCCTTTTTTCTTCTCCCTCAAGGAATTAGAAGCAAATTGAATAGATTATTGCGTCATAGGCGTTATTAGTTTTTTTTCTGTCACTTAGCTTTTTGACCTTAGGCTTTTTCACTAGATAACTAGTTCATGCAAGCTTTTGGTGGCTCCACTAGATGTAGTTTGGGTTCTTGTGTTGCTGTGTATTAACAATAAAAATAAAAACTTACATTGTATGAAACAGGTAGTTTGGGTTCTTGTGTTGCTAAGTCAAATCAGGTATTTTTCTAATTTAATTATGGTGTTTACATTGTATGAAACAATCCAATTTAATTATTTGTTGGCATTTACTAATAGTGTTTGATATAGCTTTCTGGTTATCCTAACTTCTATATAAGAAATTTTGCACATTCCAAATTTAATTTGATCGTATATGAGTCAGATAACATATAGACTAGTTGTTTGTACCTCTGGCTACAATGTAATGGAAGTCTCGATGATTTTCAATTTGCAAGATTTTGGTTCTGTTGATATTGCTGTTATGATGAATGTTACCATTTTGGTTTCATTGTTGTTGTTACTACAATTTTACTATTACTGTTTTGGCTCTGTTTTGATAACCGGGAAACCAGATGATGTATATTTTTGCCTAAATGAAGTAGATGATAGCTCTGTTGATGCTATTCTTATGTTGGTGGTGATCTTTTGATGTTCCTGCTATAGACTTGCTGCTGCTACCATGGTCTTATTGATGCTCTACTACTACTGTTGCTGTATATGGGTCTTGAGATGTGACATGTTGTGTTGCAGTTGATGTTAGTAGTAGTTTCTAAGGGATGTTCTTGTTCGTGTATTCTTATTTTATTTTTATTTTTGTATAGTTTTGGCTAGGATGGCTCTCATCTCTATTAAGGCTAGATGATCTCCATCCTATATTTCTTTAACTTGGGGTGTGCCCTTTGCAGCTGTTGTATTCATGTTTTCATCATATAGCATGTACATCTTACTTTACTTGCCCAAAAGAAAAACCTTTAGTGCATGAATCTCAAATTATTAATTTCATTGTTATTTATTTTTGAAGTTTAGGCTGCTTAATTTCTATTTTCTGCTATAGGTTTTCCACGGAAAAAATTTGGTACATTGATCAGATGCTCATGGTTCTCTATGAGGTATGAATTAAAGTGCTGGTCATTCTAGTTATTGATTTTAGTCTTTTAGAGTCTAATTGTGTACTTCTGGAATTAGATTTTTATTTCTTTGTTAGATTTACATTAGTTGCTTAATTTCTGCCTTAGATCAACCTGCCATGCTTTTAACATGCGCCAGGCTGCCTGTACCAATGATGTCCATACGGCATGTGGGATAGTTCTTGCATGTTCATGATTGATTCAGGCTAAAGCTATGATACATGGAAGGACAGCATTGGGCATATGAATTAACAGACTACCTGTTAGGAAATTTTCCTTTTTGTGATCAGCTGGTGCATGACTTACTAATTTTTTAAGAACTCATGTGCTGACAGAGCAGTCGCAGCTGAAGTTTGTGAAGAGCTATTTACTCACATTCCCCTGCATGCTGAGCTTGCGTTGAATGGCGTTGAAGTGTTTATGAATACTAGTGGAAGTCATCACCAACTACGAAAGCTTGACCTTCGCCTTCGTGATTTTATAGGTGCTACACATAGTCGTGGAGGAGTTTACATGTATAGTAATCACCAAGGATGTGATGGTGGCCGCCTTTATTATGGTAATAACCAGCCCTTAATTGACTTCTATTGTTTCCACACATGGTGTACCCTTTCCAATAACCTTTTGTTTTTTCATGAACTTTCTTTTATTACTTACAAGATAATCAAAAGATGTTAATTTTTGGTTAATAACTTCATCCATGGCAGATGGATGTTCTTGTGTTGTTGTGAATGGGGATGTGGTTGCTCAAGGCTCACAATTTTCTTTGAAGGATGTTGAGGTGGTGGTTGCTCAAATAGATCTAGATGCGGTATGCTCTAAGTTCACTTTCATAGCAAGAAGCCAATAAATGAGTCTGTCGGCATGGTTGCCATAGATACCCATGAGCATGTTACCAAAAAGGGTTCTGGTAGAACATGGGAAGGTTGCCGCCAAGGAGTGTCTGCAGATAATTCAGTGTTGGCATCATCAGTCAAGAGCACAAAGTTGCATGCTAAGTCAAGGGCAGATAATTTGATGCATCATGATGGTCTGCCTTTATTGACACAGAATGAGAACAGGGAATCTTCCTTAGTGAATCCCATTGCATGCTTAAACTCTGGACAGGATCATAAAAATGGTTCCCTGGAAAGTAGTGTTGCTAGTTGTCTTATTCCCAAGGATGCTGCTTTGCCTAGAGTTGTGTTATGCTTGGCTCACAATGGAAAAGTGGCATGGGATGTGAAATGGCGGCCTTCTAATGCTTGTGATATGGATTCCAAACATAGAATGGGCTATCTTGCTGTCTTGCTCGGAAGTGGAGCTCTAGAAGTGTGAGATTCCTCTTTCACTTCTTTAGTTTGATGTTTCTCTATTTTTCAAATTTGTCTGTACGCATTGTTGTCTATTTGCATATCCTTTTTTGTGGCACCAGGTAGGATGTTAGTAGGTTAGGAAGTTAGGTTAGTAAATTAGGTGTTCAACACTTCACCTTAAGCACTAGGTATGATGTTAGCAGGTTAGAAAGTTAGGTTAGCACAACCGGGTGTTCAACGCTTCTCCATAAGCTCAACCCTTTTTGGTAACATGCTCATGGGTATCTATGGTCGCTTTTCTTTTTTCATGTAATGCATTTGAGGGAATTTGGTCTTTTCATATTGTACATCAGTTTGAGCTATTATGTCACATTTAATTTTATTATACCTAAGTTTGAGGTATTGCTGGATGATTACTGTTGGCTACATATTTTGTAAAAGCCAATTACAATTCGACACGTGGCAGAATAGGGATATTATGGGAAGAGGATTCAAGTCTTTGATCCCGGTCGTACACGTGGCAATGAATATTGGTTCTTGCGTGATCTGAATAGTACTAGATCAGTAAGGAAATACAAGGTGACGTGGCTTCAACGGTTGCTCATATTCAAATTCAAATACAAGAGGGAAGCTTAACTGCAAGTGATGGCATAATGGAACTACTTCTAAGGCAGCATGATTGACGATCATGGAGGAGCAGTTCGACGGTTTGAAGTGTAGTTCGAAGGTCATCCTTGACAAGTATAAATAGCAAGGAAGCCCCCAGAAAAAACGCCCAGACTCAGATCATACAAACCAGTCTTTACTTCATATTTATCTTTCCAGTTTTACATTTCCTGCACTTTAAATACCTGTTCTTTAAATACCCGCACTGTACTTCGATTCATAGGAGTAGTCTCAAGTAGATTCAAGTAGGCTGTTGCTGTAAACCTCTTCGAGGCTGAGTTTGGACCATTGTAAGTGTTCATCTTAATAAAATACTTTGATTGCTCTTCACAGTAAATTGTTATTTCTCTTAATTTCTCCTAAGTCAAGCCACCAGTAAAAGTCCTCTTCATTGAGGCTGAAAGAACTACAACACAATCGTCTGATAATTGGTTGGCAATTATAATTTCTGTAAGGACTAATTGATCCTTACTGGCACGCTCACATTTACTAAAATACCCTTCGAAAGCCAAAAAGCCAACATATATTTTTGGCACGCCCGGTGGGACTCGTTAAAATGGCTAGACGAAGACGACAAGGAGAAAATGAACGTCTGGAAGAAGGCGTAGAAGGAGAGGTAGAAATACCTAATCCAGAGGATAATGTGGCAACACATCCTGTGGAAACTCCTATGTTATCAGAACCTATAGTCGAACAGACCAGTACTTCTGGACAAGAACCATATGTTCATAATATTGGACGAAACCAAGGAATTGGACCATCCACTGTTCCATCTACTCAGCCAACAAATCCATGGGATGGCTTAGTAGATGCTATGGGACAACAATTAATGAACACAATGGAAAGGTGGGCAACATCCTTTTTGGATCGAATGAATAACCACCAACCAACAAACATAAGACACACAGAGGAAGTTTTAAATGTCCCTCAGCAAAGATTGGCTAGAGATAAACAGCCTATGCAAGTTAATGGACAATCTAATGGTCGAACTAGTACTCAGAACTATGAGAGACCATCGCCTCAGTCTTGGTATGAACCTATTTCAAGGCCTGTAATAGGCCAAAATGCCTCAGTACTCAACAATGAAGCCACACAAGTTGGTGGATCTGGCCAAGTACAAGAAACTGGCATAAGAATGGTTACTAATCCTATGTTCGAAGCCATACCTGGCACTAGGGGATATAATAATCCCTTGTTCGAATTTATACCCGGGGGGTTGGAAGGTTTTCCTGTAAATGGAAGGGACACGACACCCGTTCCAGCACCTTTCGCAGGTCCTTTCGCAGGACAGGCTCAAAGGGGTTACCCATACCCCCAACAGCAACCTGCACCACAGGGGCAACCAGTCCCAAATGTACCACTTTATGGACCAAGAGGACCACAGGCGCAAGTTGGTCCACCAAACCCTGTGTTTGTCCCTCCCGTAGTGGTTCAAGCACAAAATATGGTCCCTAGGGACCAAATTGCTGATATTGTTAGGGAGATGTGTGGACCGATGGCTCGGGGGGTCCAGACTCCTGTATACAGAAAACCATACCCAGAATGGGTAGACAGGGTACATGAATACCCAAGAGGATTCAGAATACCGGATTTTACTCTATTCTATGGAACTGGAAATCAGTCAACAGTAGAGCACATTGCCAGATTCGCTGCTCAGTGTGGTGAATTCACTAATCATGATTACATGAAACTGAGATTATTTCCAAATTCTCTAACTGGGGGAGCATTTGTATGGTACATCAACCTTACACCTGGCTCCATTCAAAATTGGCAACAAATGGAAGAGGCATTTCATGCCCAATTTTTCCAGTCAGAGCCAGAGGTTTCTATGGCAGACTTGGCAAGATTGAGTCAAAGGCCTGAAGAAAAGGCCACTCAGTTTATTGCCAGATTTAAAAGGGCTCGAAATAAATGTAGGGTCATCCTTCTAGAGCCAGAATTTGTAAGATTGGCTCAAAACGGTTTAGAGTTCAGGCTTCGAAAGAAGTTTGACTCAACTGAATTCAGGGATTTGGTCGAACTGACCTATAAGGTGTCTCGATATGAAGCATTACTAGAGGAAGAACAAGATCGAAATAATGCTTCGTATAAGACGTATTATAGAGATCCCAATTATGAGATCGATGCAGCAGAGATTGTGGGTAAAGAACCTGTAATTTGTGAAGCATTAATTCATAAGGATACAACCATCGACCAGCAGTTTAAAAAGAAAGATTTTCACAGAAAGTACTCTTTCGATTTAACAAAAGCAGATGACATTTTTGATCATTTGCTTGCAGCAAATTTCCTTAAGTTACCAAAAGGAGTAAAACTGCCATCTCCAGATGAACTTAAAGGAAAAGTATACTGTAAATGGCATAATTCTTGGTCTCACTCGACTAAAAACTGCATTGTTTTTTGAGACAGGATCCAAGAGCAAATTCAGAAAGGTAGTTTGAAGTTCCCAGCCAAAACAGAGAAGGCCATGGGGATTGACAGCAACCCGTTTCCAGAAGTTGGAGAAAGCGCGGCTAATGTGGTTGTTCCAAACTTTCAGAATTTATCTCTGCAGGAATTGGAAGAAGTCAATGTGCAAATGCATATTGCCAACCAGATAACTGCCAAGAAGGAGACTAGAAACCCACCAGTCATTGGACAAGGTTTCTCACATCAGAAGGAACACTCTGATGAAGAAGTACTGGATGACGATTCTTTGGAAGCAGCAGTAATGCAGAGGATGTGTCCCAGATGTAGGCTAAGCTACAAATGGTTGAAGGGGCTTCCAGTTGACGGTAAGCAATATTACAGGGACGTTCAGAGGCGTCCTAAGTCAACCAACGCTTACAACAAAAGGCCGTATCCGGCTGGTGACAGGCAGCGACCACCAATGGTTGAGCCTGCAATGGACAGGATGCATGCTAAAGGCAAAAGGCCCTTACATGAATCTAAGCCACCCAATTACTACAGAATGGAGAGTTGCCATGCTGAAAGAAGACTGGAGAGGGGCTCATTTCATAGGAATAAAGCCAGGGATTGGCTTCCTAGACCAGCTTCACGAAGGACAGAAAGTGATTACCTTCATCAAAGGTCTGAATCGGGCTCAAAGCATGAGGTCAGAGCTAACCACGTACCTTCACAGCCAGCTTCGAAGACGGCTTCGAAGGTCGAAAAAGGGAGCTCAACATCTAAGTCAGCAAGTTCGTGGGTACCTGGAGTCCCAGACTGGTTTGTAATGCAAAGCAAACCTAAGGAACTGCCTGTTCGAAGAGATGTTGGAATCCAAGGCAGAATGGTCAAGCCTCCTTTGGTGGCTCCGAACAACTGGGTATTGTTGAAACATCCAAAGACAAAGGAACCAAATATGGTTCCAGTTATTTCCAGATCACAGAGGAGGAAGATTCAGCGCAGGTACACCCAGTACCAGCAAGATCTGAAGGAAAGTGGGGAAAGTTCTTCACTGGTCAAGGCAGAAGGAAAGAAAACTTCGAAGTCAGACCATACTCCAAAACCGACCCTACAAAGCAAAGTGGTTTGTAGCAGAGAACAGTTGGCCCAGGTTCATTCTGAACTAAAGGCCAGAGAGAAGTCTAGTTTGGCAGGGCTGGAAAAGGCTCTGATGGAAAGTGATAGCGAAACGGAAGAAGAGATTGGCATGAGCCAAAAGAAGGAAATGATAGAAGAGGAAATGTTCGAAGCCTTCATGGCTGAGCAGACATTCCTGACTGGAGAACCAGTTGAGAAGGATCCTTCGAAGGGATCAGTTAACAATGAAATGCCAGAGTGCAGCATGGAGGATGCTGTTGAAGTCACTGGGCAAGGTAGCCAAGGGGAAGAGAAGGTACAGCCAGTCATCCAATTTGGCTCATTTCCGCCAGTGTCAGTCAATATGGTTCACATATTGCCTCATGAGTTCCAAGCTGAAGATGAGAACCAAAGTGACCAAGACATGGATCCAATTCCTGTCTCTAGTAAAGAGTCACAAGTGAGCATGGTACAGGATGCTTCTGGAATGGCTATTCCAATGGAAACTGAGTGTGAAAGCGAGGAAGAGGTGAGCATCAACCTCTCATATCCTTTTGAATATCCCTCGAATTCCATGACCCAACATGTCAAGCCTTTGTACATCAAGGCTTTCTTCGATGGGATACAGCTGAACAGAGTCCTAATAGACAATGGGGCAGCGGTAAACTTGTTGCCGAAATCTTCTCTGAAGAAACTAGGGAAAAAGAATCCCAGGTTGATCCCTACCAGCACAACCATCGCTGGCTTTGCTGGAGACAAACAGATGGCTCAAGGGATTTTACCCATTAATTTGAGTGTTGGAACTAGGGACTGTATGACAGCATTCTTTGTAATCGACAGTAATGCTAAATACAATGCCTTACTTGGGAGAGACTGGATCCACACTAACAAATGTGTGCCTTCCTCCTTGCATCAGAAAATCATGATGGCTTTGGGCAATGGAGAGACAGAGGAGATCGATGCAGATCCCCAACCCTTCATAGCCTGTGCAGACTTTGCAGAGGCCAAGTTGTATATTGAGGGAGTAACACCGCTCAGTATACTGAGGAAAGCTGATGGCTCAGCCGAAGTGACGGCTGATGAGGAAGTGACACACCTGAAGCACTTGGTTCAAGAGAGTGCTGATGAAGAGATTGTCGTTAAAGATGACAATGATGCCTGGTTGTAGGCAAAGGAATGAAGAACAAGAAGCCAGGTCTTTGGCTCTGGTTAAATTCTCACCATTGGATGTAAAAGCAATAGTCCAGAAAGTATAGGAGCAAGAAAGAGAAGCTATGATAGTTGGCTGTAAACAAGAGCAGCAACAGGTCAGAATTCTGACCCTTGGGAAATACTGTGCATTGGACATTGAGACAAAAGTCCAGGAGATACAGGAAGAGGATGCCTTATGGACAGATTTTGTCTATGAGGAGGAGGGTAAAGAGGTTGAACTAAAGAACCTAAAAGCAGAACAAGGTGAGAAGATTGCTTCGAAGGTAGAAGAAACTGGAGAAGAAGCTTCGATAAGTTCTCAAACGCAAGACCCCTTAGAAGAAGTAAATCTAGGGGAAGGTTCCATACAACAACCCACTTATATAAGTGCTTGCTTGAATGTTCTGGACAGAGATCAGTTGCTGGTTATCCTGAAGAAATACAAGGATTGCTTTGCATGGTCCTACAATGAACTACCAGGATTGGATAGGTCATTAGTGGAACATAGGCTCCCTATGAAGCCTAATTTCAAGCCATACAAGCAAAAACCAAGAAGAATGAGTCCAGAAGTAATTCAGAAAGTCAAGGAAGAGATTCTGAGACTACTCAAGGCGGGCTTTATTAGAACAGCCAGGTATGTTGAATGGTTATCTAATATTGTGCCTGTAGTCAAGAAGAATGGCAAAATGAGGGTTTGCATCGATTTTAGAAACTTAAACTTAGCAACTCCTAAAGATGAGTACCCTATGCCTATAGTGGATCTGCTGGTAGACAGTTCAGCAGGGCATCAAGTTTTATCAATGATGGATGGTCACTCGGGTTACAACCAAATATGCATTGCAGAGGAGGATATCCACAAGACAGCATTCAGATGTCCTGGGAATATTGGCACCTTCGAATGGGTTAAAATGCCATTTGGTCTGAAGAATGTTGGGGCTACATATCAGAGGGCTATGAACACCATCTTTCATGATCTCATTGGAGGGTATCTAGAGTGTTATATTGATGACATTGTAGTGAAATCCCAGTCCATGGAGGAGCATCTGTATCATTTAGAAGCAGCCTTTGAAAGGATGAGAAAGTTCAAATTAAAGCTCAATCCCCTTAAGTGTGCTTTTGGCGTATCATCTGGAAATTTCTTGGGTTATGTAGTGCACAAGAAAGGAATACAGATTGATCAGAATAAAGCCAAGGCCATCATTGAAGCCAAGCCTCCATCAAGTAAGAAAGAATTACAAAGGTTCCTTGGGCAGGTTAACTTTCTTCGAAGGTTTATTTCTAACACTGCTGGAAAAACTAAAATATTCTCTTCCTTGTTAAGGCTAAAAGATGAAGAAGAATTTGTGTGGACAGTAGAGCACCAAAGTGCTTTCGAAGGTATCAAAGCCTACTTGGCCAAACCTCCAGTGCTGATGCCACCTAAGGGTGATAAGCCCTTGAAGTTGTACATAGCTGCAGCAGAAGATTCATTAGGAGCTTTCTTGGCCCAAGACAATGAAGAAGGCAAGGAGCAAGCTGTTTATTACCTTAGTAGGTTTTTAAATTCTTGTGAATGTAAATATTCAGCTGTTGAAAAGCTGTGTCTCGCTTTGTATTTTGCTGCAATAAAATTAAGATATTATCTTTTACCTACAACTGTCTTGGTAATTGCAACCACAGATTTGGTTAAGTACATGTTATCCAGACCTATGTTGAAGGGAAGAATTGGCAAGTGGATATTAGCCTTATCAGAATTCCATTTAGAATATGTCCCTCAAAGAGCAGTAAAAGGGCAAGTTTTGGCTAATTTTCTAGCAGATCATCCATCTGAAACAGAAAGCCAAGAGATAATGGAGCTTGGTATGGTTAATGTTGAGCCATGGCAGATGTGGTTTGATGGATCGAAAGCCAATGGTTTAATTGGAATTGGCGTTGTGATTAGATCTCCACAGGGGGTAGAAACTACACATGGTTTCAGAGTGGACGAAGCCACTTGTTCCAATAACCAGGCTGAATATGAAGCCTTAATAGTGGGGCTAGAAATCCTCATTGGATTATAGGTACATGCGGTTGACATATTTGGGGATTCCCAATTGGTAGTTAACTAAGTGAAAGGGATTTTCAAGTGTCAAAGCATAACTATTCTACCATATTATGTTGTTGCATTACATCTGCTTTCTCAATTTCAAGTAGCTAATGTAACTCATGTTCCAAGATTCTTGAATAATAGAGCTAATGATGTGGCTCAGAAAGCTTCGAACTTCAAGAGAAGGGATAATGCCCAAAGGGACATAAGTCAAACAACATATCAAAAGTTGATACCACCTTTGAGTAAAAGGAATGTGGTCTTGGAAGTCAATCATAATGACTTACAAGAACAAGATTGGAGGCATCCAATAATGCAGTATTTGACTGGTCCATCTTCGAAGGCCAGCAGGAGAATCAAATTACAGTCCATGCAATATATATTATATGGTAATGCTCTCTACAAAAGAGGGGGAGATGGTTTATTGCTGGAGTGTTTAGGCCCAAAAGAAGCATTAACAGCCATGGCTGAGGTTCATGAAGGCATTTGTGGTGCTCATCAACCTGGTGTGAAGATGAGATGGTTGCTTCGAAGGCATTCCTACTATTGGCCAACTATCCTTAAAGACTGCATAGAATATGCAAAGGGTTGCCAAGCATGCCAGAAGCATGGCACAATAAGGCATGTGCCTATAACTGATTTACATGCAGTAGTGAAGCCTTGGCCATTCAGAGGATGGGCCATGGATATGATGGGAAAAATACACCCACCCTCTTCGAAGCATCACTGTTTCATTCTAGTGGCCACTGACTACTTCACTAAGTGGGTCGAAGCTAAGCCATACAAGGCTGTAGACCAAACAAAGGTTATTGGGTTCATTAAAGATCTGATCCATAGATTTGGTATCCCACAAACCATAACAGTTGATAATGGGACTGTGTTTGATGGGAAAATGGTGAAAGCTTTTGTGGCAGAATTTGGGATTAGTCTTGTTAATTCCACACCTTATTATGCACAAGCCAATGGTCAAGCTGAATCATCCAATAAGTCCTTGAAAAAAGGAATACAAAAGGTTGTGGAGGATAATCCTAGGGATTGGCATAATCTATTGTTAGATGTGTTATGGGCTTACAGAACCTCCCCAAGGCAAGCACGGGAGTTACTCCTTATGCCTTAGTATATGGGCATGATGCAGTTTTACCTGTAGAGATTAATGTCAAATCTTTGAGGGTAAGATGCCAAGATCAGTTAGATCCTGAGCAGTACCATCAAAGTATGTGCTTGGAATTAGAAGGCGTAGATGAAGCCAGAATTTTGGCATTAAACAGCATTCTTTTCCAAAAGAAGAAAGCAGCCAAGAATTATAATAAGAGGGTCAAACATATTGGCTTTGATGAAGGTGATTTGGTATGGAAAACAATACTCCCAATAGGAATTAAAAGCCATAAGTTTGGCAAATGGTCACCTAACTGGGAAGGACCATATCAAATTCATAGAGTTTTGCCTTTTGGAGCATACCATTTAAGAAATTTGAATGGATATGTACATCCCAAGAAGATTAATGGCAGATATTTGAAGCCTTATTTTCCAACCATTTGGGAAACACAAGGAATAAAATAAACATGAAATACAAAAGCATAAGACTACTCAAATGATGGACAAAATTTGTTCTTTTATAAAGAGTTGAGTACATTGTGCCACAAATTGGCCCAGAAATCATTACAATGTCTTAATTGTTTTTGTATAGTGGATTTCCTGCTACTAAGTGATGGAAACAATTGAATAGCTGCAGCCATGTCTTCTTTTCGATCAGCCAGCTCTTGGTTGGTGATGTGCAATTTTGTATCAGTTCTAACCAAGGCTTGGTTTACTGCAGCCAACTCCTCCTCGAGACGAGCTTTCTTCTCCAGCAGTTGGACTCGAAAGTGGGAGGCAAAAGAGTGTTGTTCCTTAAGCGTTGATATCTCAGTATGCACATGGGAAGCAAAACTCTGGTCCCTAGCTAGCTTCTCATCCGCAGTTTGAGCAGCATGACAAATGTTGAGATAGAAGTCAATAGTAGCTGCAGCCTGAGATAGATGACTTGAGGCATTCAGGCCAGACTGCTCAGCAATGTTGCAGCATTGAAGGAACCCATTCCTGATGATAGGCCTTTGTAGAGCCTCGAAGGGGATCCTCGAAAAAGAAGTCAGCAGTTCCAGGCATGCGTCCATATCTATCGAAGGTGTAGAAGGCTTGCTGCTAGAGGAAGGAAGACTCTCGAAAATTTCTAGCAAGGAGTCGGCCAAAGCTAATGGCTCAGCCTCAGCACTAACTACTGGAGAGGTAGAAGGTATGTCGAAGAGACTAGCTAGCTTTCCTTCGAAGATGTCTACCTCATCCCTGGACATAAAGGGCATGGAAAGTTTTGTGGTGAAGGACACAGAGGACTGCATGGGGATGGGAGAAATGGATGGAGCATCTTTTGCAGCCTCTATGGTCTTAGCCACCAACGAGTCAAGTGAGGAGGGGCTGGAAGTAGGCATAGTTGATGAACCATGAATTGGAGAACTACCAGCACCCTCTGAGGAAGAATCAACTGCCATCAGAGATGGAATAGCACTCAGAATTTCTGTGAAGGAAGGAGGAAGAGCAAGGCTCGAAGAAGAAGAAGACTGAGGCAGATTAAAAGTCAAAAAAGGGAGATATGGCTGTAAGCCAAGGAAAAGAGACGTAGGGATGCTTGGGCTCAAAAAAGGTGTATCGAATATAGGCTTAGAGAGTGGGAGTGTGATTTGGATGGTCTTCACATGTTGCATTAGGTCAACTTCAACTGAGATCGAAGGAGGCCTTGCTGGGAAGATAAATGCAGTAGTTGTTGCTGCAAGAGGAAAAAATACAAAGGATTGTTAACATCCAGTATTAAAAATTGATAAAAGGAAAACAATAGAAGAGTGAAAGAAATTACTCGATCCGGTGGTATTTGTACAAATGGGAGAGCCGCGAAGGGAGTAATGTTTGGCAGCCTGTTGTTTTTTTACTATTTCCCTTTGCAACATATCGGCAGCAGCAGCTTCTTCTCTTAAAATTTGTTGCTGACGTCTCTTCTCAGCCCTTTCAAAAACAATTATGGCTTTGGAATGTTCTTGGTCCACAGCCTTGGCAGCTGCCTCATGAATGGGATCTTCGACTGAGGTAATGGTCGAAGCAGTCACTTTCCTCCTTTTTCCTATTGCTTGGGCAATTGTTTCGGAATCAGAGTCCTCAGCAAAATCGGAGGGAGAGACAGTCATCTTTCTTCTCTTTTTTCTATGGATTGGTATTGTTTGCTCCTCAATTGTTTTTTTAGCTATTTCAGTCTGAGACTCGGACTCCTTGAAGATAAGCTCCTCATCTACCTCCTTAGCAGCTATCTCCTCTTGAACCAAACCAGCCACTCTTGTTTTCCTTATCAAGGGTAACTCGTGCTCTGGATCTTCTTCTTCTTCTTTTTCTTCTTCTTCTTGCGCCTCAAGTATTGTCTTTTCAGGCTCGAATAGTTTCCTTTTCTTTTGCTGTTGACCACCTTCATAGGAGAAGAATCAAAAATAAGATAAACAAGCATCATAGTGATAGTCTAAGGAAAGAAAACAAAGGCATATACCTTTCTTCGAAGCAGCCCGAGTGGACTTCGAAGGAGTTGATGTAGCAGGAATGGACTGGGTTGTAGGAGGCACAGAGGAAGGGACAGTTTCGGCTCCCTTGGGCTTGGCCACACCTAACACCTCCAGTAGGCTTTGAGGTGAAATGGCTAAGTAGTTTTCCATATTATGCTCCCACCAATTTTGGTATCTCTTCAATACGGTGCCTCCAGGAATGAAAGGGGTGTATTCAAAGCTAGCCAAGTCATCTAAGAACTTGAAGACTGCCTCCTCTAGCCTTGACTTCCTAACTTTCAGATCTCTCCTGGTAAGGCTCAGATTGGTATTGCTGCAGAGAGGTATTGGGACCCCTTGGGTGAAACCAAATTGTCTAGCAAATTGAGCAGGACAATAAGGCTCTGCTATACATTTATAAGCTCTGGGGTTCGTGGTCCTGATGAACAGTTCTCTAGGAAGCAGAAGGGAGGCCC
This sequence comes from Camellia granthamiana, assembly GCA_036172215.1. Taxonomy (NCBI): domain Eukaryota; kingdom Viridiplantae; phylum Streptophyta; class Magnoliopsida; order Ericales; family Theaceae; genus Camellia; species Camellia granthamiana. The sequence continues at coordinate 71,157,610 of CM069912.1, forward strand.
ATATGTCCTTATGAGTAGGTGAAGCACAGAGTCTGTCACTTAAGAAGTGACTCAACCAAGGTGGACCTATGTTGGTCTCGAAGGGACGAAAGCGGTGAATAGGAAGGGCGGCTGGTAGTTGATGGAAGAAAGAGAAATAAAAAGCAAAAGAGGAAGGATAAAGAGAAGCATTGGCTAGTCTTATGCCATGGGTGAGAGAATGTAACCTAGAAAATTTAAGGCATTTGGATTGTAGTTCAGTGAAATAGGCAAAAAGCCAAAGCTGAAGGATCCAGAATGGCCCCCCTTGATTCGCATCTAAAGGCTTCTCACAGAAAAGGGAACAAACTCTATATACATGACCTAAAATGTATGGGGCTAAGGCTACTTTTTTTTGCAAAACAAAGGCCTTGGCAAGTGGAGCAAATTCAGGCATAATTCTTTGTGAAGAGGTGCAGAAGAGGAATTTGCAAAGCCAATATAACAAGAAGGAAAAGAGTTCCCTATCAGTTACCGGGCCCTCTTTCTTATTTTCAGCTTTAACAAAATCACTGTAAGATAAGTTAAGTGAGGGTAGGGAGAAAGAGACTGTGGAATCAGGAAAGTCTGGTGTAATAATGGTACCAATGGGGGACACTCCTAGTAGATGGCAAATATCAAGAACAGTAGGAGCCATCATCCCACATCTAAATTGAAAGAAATTAAAGATAGGGTTCCAAAAGCATAAAGCAGCAGGGACTAAGAAAGGGTCTTCCGGGATAGTTACCTTAGATAGTCGGAGAGCATCGAGGAGGCAGAGCTCTTGAAGATCCAATGTCCTCGCAGGGATAACCCGATCATACCACTCTTGCCACTCCGGTCTCATCGTGGGCCAACATCGGTGGGGGCGATTGATCCTCCAGTTCCTCCAATCAAGACCTCCTTCGTAAAGGAGACATTGGTTTTCCAGACGAGGGTACAGAGCTGGGAGCTCTATAGGGATCTCTTTGAAGATTGGCCCAAGCACGTAGTCTTGTCGCTCATGACGACGAGGGACAAAGACACGCCCGTCAATGGCGCTTTTTCCCCCAGCCTTGTATTTCTCACACTCTACATCAATGAGCCTTTTCAAGGCTACAGATGAGCTCACACGTTCTATGATTGGTACTTCTGATGAAGAAGAGGCCATCGATGGTACGATTTTTTGAAAAGGGAGGGGGAAAGTAGAAAGAAATGAGGGGTATGAGGGTTTGTGCGTTGAAAGGCAAGTGATTTCAGAACATAAAAAGGGGGGGCTTTGTGTCTGAAAAATATATTGCGTAAGTCGTTAAGTACTAAAAGTACGAATATGAGGAGTCTCTTCCAATATTGATAGTTTTTGGAGGGAAAGAAAATAACCCAGATGCTGAGATTAGCTTCGAAGCGTGGTACTTGGCTTCGAAGCCAAAATTTTGGCGCCAAAAATCAAATAACAACGGCTTCGAAATACAGAGGCCGGCTTCGAAGCATACCATATGTTTAAAGATGTTAGGATGTTCGAATAGTGGTCCACTTCAAAGGGTTTAAAAGCCTGTTCGAGGGTTATTAATCAAAGTAATAACCTTTGAAGCAACTCCTGGAATCCTTTAAGGATGAGCATGGTTCGAAGCATTAAAACCTATGAATTGGTTGGAATTGCTTTTGAACCAAAACAGTATGGATTATTCTTCGAAGCAAAACAGTCAGTTTGGAATTGAGTGGCTATATTAACCATGACCATATATTGGTTATAGTTAGTTTTGAGGAGTAATATTGCTAGAATTCGAAGCATCAATTCCAGGTAATATCAGCCAGAATTGTCAACTATACTCCATAAATTGGAAAAGGACATGTTGGTTCTTTTAGCGTTTCTGTAAACAATTGAGTCCAGATTCGAAGGATGAGATTGTTCAATTCAAAGTCGCGAGTTGGCTTTTAAAACAGAGTCAAACAATGTCGAATACAGAAGGACTTTATTTATATTGAGGCCAAGACAATCACATTAAATGACCCTATCTGGGTACAAATTCAAGCTCATAAAAATAAGGAATAGAATAAATAACAAGATCATGGAATTTCATCCAACAATGATCAATGAATGTTTGTTCTTTCTTTATTATTTCTTCTATTTCCTCCAATGTTGGCTGCATGAGCTGGTGTGCTCTCACTTCATAATAGAGCTCTTCCGCCTTTATTTCGAAAGCCTCCTCCCTCAACTTTTGTTCCGATTCATCTATAACCAAATCATCCCAATACGCAGAATCTTTATTTTTGAAGTCATCGAAATCTTCGATGAAGTTTTCTGCTTCATATTGGGCATGAGTTCGGAGAGATGAAAGTTGATCCAAAGATTGGATAGTGACCTTGGAATTCCAATGCCAGTGGAGGAGCACTGGGAGTTGGTCCAGGAACAGGTAAAGTTCTGCTTGGGCAATGGGGTTAAGGACATGGCTTCTGGTCAGAATGTCACAAGCCCATTGAAAATTCTTGAGAGGGGTGTCATCCTCAAGAACATTGAAGGGTAAGTGAGAGAAGGCCGCAAGCAGAAGTTGAGCTTGTTTCCGCTCAGTTGGAGAAGGGGATGATGGAGGATTGTAAGTTGAAAAGACTTTGTCCATTGGAAGGGCAAGCCTTAGTTTCTCTATCCAGGAAAGAGTGGGAGGAGAAGAAGGAGTAGATAGTTCTATTTCAGAAGATGGAGAAGACGAAGAAGAAGGTGTGGATGCTTCTGTTATAGGAGATGGCACAGGAGCGGAAGGAACAAAGGCATTAACATAGTCAAGCCAATCAGAAGAGCAAATCTTCGCCTTCTTGGCTAAAAATGAAGGGGTATACCCTTGTGATTCTTCCAGACATCGGGCAGTGTGCATTATCCTTGTGGGCATAGAGGATGTGTACCAGGCCACAAGCAAATTCTCCTCTAAACTGCGTCGAAGGTCAATGGGCACATAAGGGTAGACCACTGAGCTTCGAGCGTAAGAAGGAAAATCTAAAGGGTCAGTGAACTCAACGAAATGGTGATTAATTCGTTCCCTTAAGTCCCAGGACTCAAGTGTTGACCAATTCGTCCATCCGGAACCCCCAGAAGATGAAGAAACTGTAGCTTCATCCCAAGCAGAAGTTTGTGAAGAAGAGCTTCCCAAGTCCATATTTGCAACTTGTTGAAGCAAAGGCTTGAGAGTAGTTCGTTCAAAGTACAAGGGGAGTTTAGAGGAAAAACTTCTTGTATCTGTATGTTTGTAAACCAAGGGATTAAGTGCAATGTGTTCGTAGTCCAAAGGTTGATAATCTGCGAAAGCCTCCATGACCTGAATATAGAAGGGCGGGTAAAGGTGGCTAATGAATGCGTGGAGATTCTTTCGAGGGGAAACAGCATTACTCAAATGGCTCTTCGTATGCTTGATCAATAGAGTGAGAAGTCAATTGAGCCATGATACGTTCGAATGCTAAAGGTATTGGGATGTTCAACAAGTTGAGAGTTAATGCCAATGATCACTAAATAGGTGACGGTTGTGTTTCCTGAAGATGGGTTCCATGCACGTTCCAAAAGCGCGGGAAAGCTTTTGATCCACTAATATCACCAAGTATTGGGTACATTAGTGCGGGGGGTAATGTTGGCTACATATTTTGTAAAAGCCAATTACAATTCGACACGTGGCAGAATAGGGATATTATGGGAAGAGGATTCAAGTCTTTGATCCCGGTCGTACACGTGGCAATGAATATTGGTTCTTGCGTGATCTGAATAGTACTAGATCAGTAAAGAAATACAAGGTGACGTGGCTTCAACGGTTGCTCATATTCAAATTCAAATACAAGAGGGAAGCTTAACTGCAAGTGATGGCATAGTGGAACTACTTCTAAGGTAGCATGATTGACGATCATGGAGGAGCAGTTCGACGGTTTGAAGTGTAGTTCGAAGGTCATCCTTGACAAGTATAAATAGCAAGGAAGCCCCCAGAAAAAACCCCCAGACTCAGATCATACAAACCAGTCTTTACTTCATATTTATCTTTCCAGTTTTACATTTCCTGCACTTTAAATACCTGTTCTTTAAATACCCGCATTGTACTTCGATTCATAGGAGTAGTTTCAAGTAGATTCAAGTAGGCTGTTGCTGTAAACCTCTTCGAGGCTGAGTTTGGACCATTGTAAGTGTTCATCTTAATAAAATACTTTGATTGCTCTTCACAGTAAATTGTTATTTCTCTTAATTTCTCCTAAGTCAAGCCACCAGTAAAAGTCCTCTTCATTGAGGCTGAAAGAACTACAACACAATCGTCTGATAATTGGTTGGCAATTATAATTTCTGTAAGGACTAATTGATCCTTACTGGCACGCTCACATTTACTAAAATACCCTTCGAAAGCCAAAAAGCCAACAATTACTGATCTGTCAGTGATTTGTGACAGTTGGAAGTTCAATACTTGCATGACTATACGGAGATAAGCATAACCATTGGGTTGACAGCAAACCCTATTATCAACTTCTCAGGTGTTGTAGGGACTAATGTTGTTGCACTTGGGACTGATGTCTCCTTTGACTCCAAGACGGGACTTCACCAAATGCAATGCTGGATTGAGCTTCACCAACTCAGACCTTATCGCGTCCTTGACCCTGTGAGTTGTTTCTTGTGCAAGATAATTATTTTCATTTTTTCACCTTTTTTTTAGTGGTACCTTCTTATCCTCATTTTTTGTGACTAGGCATTTGATAGTACTTATCTTCATGGTTTATAAAACTAAGTTGTTCTTCCCCTTGCATGCACATGTATCCTGTTTGTGGTTCATGTTGAACATTTGATGGGAAATTTCTGGTTCCTGCCCTTATCTTGAGCATGTCTTCACAAATGATATGAGTACACTAAATTTGGTTATCAGATGATTGCAAGATTTAGAGAATTTTAGTTCTGAAGCTTATTAATTCATAGTTGTATTGCTTGCGTGGCTGGTGTTTTATGTTTCTTCGGCGCATAATGTGGTGAGCTTGTGTTGATTCAGGAATGACAAGGGTGACTCTCTCAATGCATCGTACTACCATACAGTGAACCCCTTGACCAAGACAGCTGTTGGGGCAGAGGTAATACACAGCTTCTCATCCAGCGTGAACACCATCACCATTGGCACCCAGCATTCATTGGATCCATTGACCACGGTTATAGCATGGGGTGAGGGACACAACTCATGGGTAAGTTTCTTTCAATAAATGGTATTAGTTCATAGTTTCCTCTCAAGCGCCATGACTTCCACATTCACTTTGATTGGAGGGTGACAGGTCAGTGGAGTTGCTTTCGATTCATATTGGTCGTCGCCAAATTTGAATGGCTCAGAAGAAAATGTTATGTACCGATTTGGTTCTGTTGGCCAGGTATCTTATTAGTCTTTCATTATTGTCAGTGATAGTTGAATATCATATTTCGTGGATGCATACTCACATAATTTCCTTTTTCATACTGTTAAATATTATTGATTAAATGGTTCCTTGTCATCCAGTGTTTGTGAAATTCTTTGCAACTGAGACCTAGAACTCCATATCAGATTTGACAGTTCTCAGTGGTCTTGGCACTTGTGATTTCTTTGATCTTTATAACTAATCTGGCTGGTTGTTAGAGGTAATTAGTTGCAATTCCTGGTCAACAGTACACATTAGGCTGAATGTCATAATGTAAGAAGCATGAACACGGAAGCAAACACAAACAGAGACATGGAACACGAAAATTTTGAGAAATTAGGATATGGACATGGAGAAAATATGAAATTTATTTTATTATATATGTTCTTATTTGATATGTATATGCATATAAATTTAGGGAACATATATAAGAAGCATCATTGTATATGTGGGTGTATCTTTTCTTTTCTTTTCTTTTTCCCTTCACTTTCCTCCTGTATTTTCATATATTTTGCTTTGATCCCAAATCATCTTTCTTAATTATAAAAAAAAAAGACTAAGGTGTCTTGAGGCATATCCAAACACAGTCGCATGTCTGTGAAGTGCCTTGCAAAAAAATAATAATTAAAAAAATTGACATGTCACATGGTGTGTCCGACATGTGAACACTCGTGTCCCCAGCATGTCAGTGTCCATTAACTTATCCGATACAGACATGGCACCTATTTTGAAGTGTCGGGTGCTTCATAGGTCATAATGATTTTTGACGCTAAACAATGACAGTGGTATGGCTTAAAAATTGTGAGGATTTTCATTAGACTTTCTACTATGAATCTCAAGCATGATAGTGAAATTTAGGATAAGCAGAGACTAGAATTTTGAGGATAGGTAGCACACAGAAAATGAGAAATGATCACCAGAAATCATTAGGATAAGCTGAGACTATTGATTGTTTATCATTTTCTATTTATGTTCTATCCTCAAAATTCTTTCTTCTATTATTGTGAGTTGATTCAATTATTTATTTTATTTCATAATATGTTGCCATTTTATGGTGCCTAAGAAAAAAATTATGTTTCACTGCCATCTTGTGACGTCTCTAAATTTGGGCTTATCATTGCTTCTGTCATTGTTCAACAGTTTGATTCTGTTTTTTAAAAGTATTTCTATCATCATTATATGCTTACTTTAATGTCTTTTTCATTTCACAATTTAATGTTGTTATTATGCATGACACACAATTGCTTTTGTGGGACATAGAGATGGATGAAATTGTTGTGCCACTACGCCGAGCTCCTGGTGGGTCCCCCACTTTTGTTTATTTGGGGTATGGGGAGTGGGAAAAGGGAAGAGATTATTACTTTGAAGAATTGGGTCGATCTTGGTTGATTGTTTTCTGCACTGCTTAGCGGCAAGAAAGGTTGTGGAGAACAAATGAATCCCATCGGATTGGATTCTAGTACACACCTGTATGGACCCTCTCAGATTGATTTTATTGTTTCTGACTTTGAGTTTTGTAAATAACTTCTTTTTCATTTATATTTGTTTAAGAACAAGAAGGAAAAGAAATTGGGGTTTAAATATTATTCTAATTGCACTTTGTGAACTAAAAAGAATACCATTTGTTATGCACACGGTACTTACAGGTTGATTGTGTATGTGGTTTCTTTCACATGGTTTTAGAGGGACAGTTTATAACATATATGAAAGCAATGGCACAAGCAAGGCGTCGAGTGCATTCAAAATAAGTACCAAATTCAATGTTGCCATGGAGGGCCACCAAGCTAGGTAAGTTGACTTATACATTGATGTATATAAATGTTGCCCTCCAATCCATAAAAATATATATATTAAGCAAGTCCTTGGTAAATTAGCCGAAAGTAATGAGGCTCCATTTAGAAGCTTGGCTATTTTAGGGCCACCAAGCTTGGCTATATATCCTTGTGACATTTGCTAGATGATACCTTGAATTTAGCATTGCATCATAGGCGCTTCAAGAAATTACAAGCAAATTGAATAGATTATTGCGTCATAGGCGTTATTAGTTTTTTTTTCTGTCACTTAACTTTTTGACCTTAGGCTTTTTCACTAGATAACTAGTTCATGCAAGCTTTTGGTGGCTCCACTAGGTGTAGTTTGGGTTCTTGTGTTGCTGTGTATTAACAATAAAAATAAAAACTTACATTGTATGAAACAGGTAGTTTGGGTTCTTGTGTTGCTATGTCAAATCAGGTATTTTTCTAATTTAATTATGGTGTTTACATTGTATGAAACAATCCAATTTAATTATTTGGTGGCATTTACTAATAGTGTTTGATACAGCTTTCTGGTTATCCTAACTTCTATATAAGGAATTTTGCACATTCCAAATTTAATTTGATCGTATATGAGTCAGATAACATATAGACTAGTTGTTTGTACCTCTGGCTACAATGTAATGGAAATCTCGATGATTTTCAATTCGCAAGATTTTGGTTCTGTTGATATTGCTGATATGATGAATGTTACTATTTTGGTTTCATTGTTGTTGTTACTAAACATAGGCCCACCCCTAGATCCATCTTTTAAGTTGATAGTTTGCATAACGCTTACTGGTTGATTATTTAATTCAATCCTCGGTTCCAATATTGAGACAAAAAATGCAGTCATAAACAAATAACTAATGTGAAACTCCTAACAGGATCCAGTAATAGGGGACAGCTTACTGTTGACATACACAACTGGCTATGTTGCTCCTCTACTTCTAGCTGCTTCTTTTGCAGGAGCATTGCAGGTATACTCTTTTTCCACTTGGTAAAATCTTGTATGTGAACTCTTGATGTGCATAACTTACTGCTGCTTTTCCCCTCCTTTCCGAGGTATATATAGATAGTGCATCGTGGGCCCGGGCCAAAATTATGATTGTTCCAATGGCTTAGTGTACTTAGCCAATGATTTGGCAGGGCCTATTAGGGAGACACTGGGACTATGCCCAGATCTTCCTACCATCTGTAGGTGGAGGCCAAATCCGTGTCATCACTAATAAACTGTTTGCCACTTTGTTTCATTCTTACTCCTACACTTTTTGTTTGTCTAATTTTTATTGTTCGTTTGTATCCTGAGCAATTTCTAACACAAATTGTCTGCAGAGCCTGCTTTCATTCCGCAAATTCTCAGCATGGATCAACCAAATGAGGTATTTTCTCCCTATTTTTTAGCATTAGGATAAGTTGTGCTTGAGGTTCCTTTTTTGCATCTACTTTTCAATGTTCATCTTCATTAGTGGTCGGATGTTGATCTTCATTAGAATTTGGAGTGTAGATGTCACTCATGGACGTATGTATTTCATGTTTTGTAGTGGTGCTCTCCTCTTAGGCGGTGGTATTTATACTCTGTTGGACCGGCTTTTCCCAGTGACAATGGCTTGACGACACAAGAATGGAAAACATGCAAGTGTCCGTAATTATTACTTTGTATCTGCTTCTCATTGCTTCCATAACTTGATATTCATAGGAAAGCATGGTAAGACAAAAACGACAAGGGTAGGGGTGATAGATATGTCATGCTTTTAGTTTTCAAGTCATTAAATCATATTCTTCATTGATGTTTGAATGCATGTCCTGCAATGGGCTTACCAGGAAATTGAAGAGGTGGATACGGATGAACATTATCGACCTAAATCTCCAATAGGAATCATCAATGTGACTCTGAAAGAGAAGGTTTGAAGGAGGTTTTATCAGTTTAAAGCTTCTTTCAATGGCATGGTTTCCCCATCTTAGATGCCAACGTGCTGATAATCACCAAGCAAGCAAGAGGTTTATGGGAAGTAAAGCATTTCTTTTGCTTCTGTTCTGGGGTGTTTTCGTATATGGATTGAAGTCTTTGGAATGTTTTTTTTATTTTTTATTTTTTTCCTGTTTGTGATACGAAGAAGAGCTCGCCAATTCTATTTTGTAATATGGTTTTTTTTATTTAAACCTTGATGATACACATTGCTTTATAGTGGACATGAAATATGGTATGTTCTTGAGATCAAGACTGTAGACAAGGTAGGGTGATACTAAAATTCTTTTGTAACGTACTCTGGTTTTTGCTATCTCTCTCTCTCTCTCTCAAAAATTTTTTCCCTCTCCCTTTGTACTAAATCTTTACGGTCAATGTGCTTCCTTTATGGTAAATGACTTTGTTTCATTTTGGATTAAGAGACATTTTTCCCTCTCCCTTTGTACTAAATCTTTCCCTCTCCCTTTGTACTAAATCTTTATTTTGTGGTTGGAGTAATTTAATGTTGCTTTGTTGTTATATTTGATGGAGCATAATTTGTGAAATTTATAGAAATTTGATATTGTTTTGTTGTTATATGCTATCTTGCTCTATACAAAAATGGATTTAATTTGATAAAATTCAGTTACAAATCTGTTGCAGATTTAATGTGTTACAAAATCTGTGCTCCAAAAACTTTTTCAATTTCTGTGTGAAAAAATCTGTCTTCAAAAAGCTGTGTTGAAAAATCTGTGTTAAAAAAACTGTCCTCAAAACTGTGTTCAAAAAATCTGTCTTCAAATCTGTCTGCAAAAACCTGTGAAAAAATCTGTTGCAAAAAATTATGTTCAAAAACCTGTGTGAAAAAATCTGTCTTCAAAGCTCTGTTCAAAAACCTGTGTGAAAAAATCTGTCTGCAAAAACCTATGATAAAATCTGTCTTCAAAACTGTGTTCAAAACCTGTGCAAAAAAATCAGTCTTCAAAAACCTGTGTCAAAACACCTGTTGCAAAAAACTGTGTTAAAAAACTTCTGTGAAAAAATCTATCTTCAAAACTGTGTTGAAAAAATCTGTCTTCAAATTTGTCTGCAAAAACCTATGTCATAAAATCTGTCTTCAAAATTGTGTTAAAAAAATCAGTCTTCAAATCTGTCTCTAAAAACCTGTGTAAAAAAATCTGTCTTCAAAACTGTGTTAAAAAACCTGAGTGAAAAACATCTGACTTCAAAAACCTATGTGAAAAAATCTGTCTTGAACAAGCTATGTACAAAATATCTCTTCAAAATCTGTGTTGAAAAACTAGTGTTCAAATTCTGTGTTTAAAATATCTGTGCAGAAAACTATGTTAGAAAACCTGTGCAATCATTCTTCAAACAAAAAACCTATGCAATCATTCTTCAAACAAACACACATATAACAACCTGTGTCAAAATATTCTTCAAACAAACAAGCATTCGTTAAACATGTAACAACCTGTGTTGAAGCATTCCTCAAACAAACAAATAACAACCCGCGTTCAAGCATTCCTCAAACAAACAAACATAATTTTAACAACCTGTGTTCAAACATTCTTCAAACAAACAAACAAACAGATAACATATTACATGTTTATACTCCTCCAAAATAACTGTCATATATCATAAATTTTCATACATATCATCTATTTCAACTTCTAACAGTTATTTAAATTATTACATATTCGTAACTAATACAACAATAATTACAAGGAAGAAAAAGATCTCATAAATGCAACACCAACTTCGATTTAAGTCTGTCTGCAATTTTTGCATCTGCGTACTTTGAATTTGAAGTTGTTCGCTTTGAAATTGCAAGTGTTCACCCATACTTCGAAGTTGTTCGGTGACGGTTGGTATGTTGTCCATTTACACTTTGTTCTTCAAATGATCTGAGGTACTACCGCTAGCATTTGAAGTTGACATCTACAAAAATATGAAGCCAAATCTCAATCAGTTAGTGTAATAGTCTGAGAACTGTTTAAAAAGTAGGAAAGGTTTGAATTAAATGGAAGCAAACAAGAGCTACACTTTGGTATTATACCATCCCAACATGAACAACAAATGGCTTATGATATTATACCCACATCAACAAAAGCAAAATAACTCAGTTCAAATAGCAAAATATTGAACATCTGATATTATACCATCATGATAACTAGCAGCCTGACTAATGAAGTTTGAACAAGCATACCCAGTCTAAAAAGCAGAGCCATATAATTCTATAATAAAAAAAAAAACAGTGTACAACTCTAGTTCAGGAAAAGGCACCTAAAGCATGGGGACACTCAATTGTCTAAGGTTTCACCATGGTGAAGTTCTTTCTGTATGTAATATACATACAGACACGTAGACTTTTGTTTACAAATATTTTACAAATATCTAAGCAATTACTGAGCTCTAATAAATAAATTAGTAGAACTAGCAGCTTGGAATTGGAACAATACTAAGAGAAGGAAATATATGAAATGGACTCTAAGTTCAACTCTCATGGGAGGCCAAAGATTGTCTATGGAAAGAGTTAATGCAGCTGATATTGTGATATTAATCAGTAATTTTAGTGTTCCAACAGGGTTAAGAGTGGCAGAAGCTGCCATTTCAAATCAACAAGCATGATATTTTTCTGACTCTGTGCCTAATATAAGTTGAACCTCCATTCTTTGTTGTTCCTGATCACTCTTCATTAATTTAAATTTAGGGACGATGTTGATTTGAATTGTAGGCAGAATTTATTCCCGAGTGCAGAGCCGTGGTTTTTCCTACGGTGAAACATCCATTTGTGGTGGTTTTTGGGTTGCTGAACTTCCCAAGATGGAATTTGAAAGGGAAGAGCATGATATAAAACACTGCCCTTTGCCTGAGGAATCTTATGCTTTGCCTCCATATATGGATATGAAATCATGGGAAGTTCAAGCATTCAAGGATAACCAATTGGTAATGTACAGGTTCACTGCTGAGCAGAGATTAAATGCTATAAACATTTCTCGGTCTCTTGCAATGGCATATGTTATGGATCAGGTGGATTACAGTTTCTTTTTCAGCACTTCTATGTTATGGATCAGGTGGGCTCAGGAGTTCAAAAAAGTAACATTTTGTTTCCATCTTTAATGAAGTAGCTTATATAACCTAACTACAGTTTGATCCGAAACTGATTTTCATTTGTACTATTAATAATGCTTAGGCTGGACCTCAACCTCAACAACAAGAAGAAGGTTTTCAGAATGCTCATACCCTTTTCAGTATATATCAACAACAACATATTATTATTATTATTTTATTTTTATTTTTTTTGCTTCAAAAGAAAATTAAATAGAATCCCTAAATCAATCTCTAAGTCATACATACACACAAACCCTAAATCAATTTCTAAATTACATATAAGTTATACTATTATATATACAAACCCTAATTAATTTCTATATTACAATGCCTAAATCAGACCTCTAAGTTATACTGTTATATATACATGCCCTAACCCTAAATCAATTTGTAAGTTATATACCTGTAGATTGGAGTCGCTGATCGAACAGAGAGTCGAGAGAAAACAGACTGACAGAGAGTCCACAGAAGACAGAAACTCCTCGCTGTAAGAGTCGATTGTTGGCGGGGTTGGAGTGGAGCTACGCTCCGTCGAGGAGTGAGAAGTCGAAGACAGCGAGAAACGAGAGAATCGAGGGAGACAGAGACGCAGTCAGTCGCCTTTGGGATCGAGGGAGAGAGTCGATCGTCCAGCGGGGGTTGGAGTAGAGCTGTGCCCCGGCGGGGAAGATCACAAATACAGAGAGGGAGAGAGAGATAAGAGTAGGTTTTGAATATAGAGAGAGAAATTTGGAAAATAAGTTTGAAATTTTGAAATCAAGAATGAGAAAGAGAGAAAAGCGAGTTAGCGAACGTGGTTGCCAGCTCTGAGCCACGTCATTAGTGCCGCTCTAGAGCTGCTGCTCTAGTGGTCCGAAGCATTTTTGAAAAAATAATGTATCACAATGTAACTGTTATACATGACAGAAACTTTTAGCATCCGCATTGAATGAAACTACTAAAAACTATTTGCTTTGTCAGCGATACTAGAGGACTCCCCAACTCATTTGGGGCAAACCGTTTCAAGCAAATTCTCAAACTCGCTGTTCCTTCAGCAATAGCATCACACCCCTAAATCCTTGTGAGCCTCAACTTCAGTTTATATGTGAAATGAAGCATTCCATCCAATACTTTAATCCCTAAAAACATCTTTTTACACAAAAGAAGAGTATGGAATTTTCATAAAAGAGAGATGCATGAGATGTACAGTACACAACTGGGAAGAACATGCAATCTATATGCAATGCCATTGGGGGGCAATACCTAATCACGTTTAGAAGATCATGATAGAAGAAAAGCCAGCAATGGAGTGCCCTTTAACTGAGGTAAATGCAAGTCCAAAATGCTATTTAGTGACTCTCTCGTCTCTAAAGATTTAAACCAACCTATCATATCATAACTTCACAATACTATGTTCTTGTTTCTTGAATGCTTAAGATTAATGCAGAGAAAGTCAGCCACCACAAATTTTGAAACTTCAGAATCACGATTCTCTGACCCTTCCTCCCACAAACCCCCATTTGGAGCTGGGCATTGCATCAGCCATGTAAAATCATCTTGAGAATGCAAACTATGTCTCAAATGTAAATGTAAATGTCCATGAGGATGGCTAACTGAATCTTACTTGGCGTTGTAATGTTTTGAATTGTAAGCGCGGAAAAAAGATTGAAGGAAGTAACATTGTAAATCATGAACAAGATTTAGATGGAGAAAAAAAAAAATTTCCTAGACGAACTGTATTCACTAGGACTTACTTCACTTTAAAGCCCAAGTTTAGCTTTATTTGCTTTTAGAACCAAATACACATGAATGCTCTTCCATGACAGATATTTTCATACTTAAAAATTACTCTCAACGTCTTAGGCAAATGTCTAACTTCGGCTGTCAATTAGCTGCACATTTATGGATGCCTCATAAGCTTGCATGTTGAAACACATAGGAGCCAACATTACACATTTAACTCATTCATCAACCTGAAAGTGCTCACACCACGCATGTAAATCAAAAATCACAAAATGGCAAACAATTCTAATTGTAAAAACCTTAAAAAAATAAATAAATACAAAAAGAGAAAAGAGGAAAGCAAAATGCAATGCCTTTACATGTAGAGACGTAAGATGAAGAAAGATGATGTTATCAGCCAAAATTACTTTGAATAGTCCAAACACTTGCAAGAATTTGTTCATTGTGAATTAAACTACTCCACCTAAATTAAACTATAAACCTTCCCCAAACTATGAACTTTTAAATCAATGAATTGTAAACCCACTTCTTATAAAGATATTTGGAGGATTCAATCCGAAGCATCATAGCAAAACAAAACAAAAAATAATAATAATAAATAAAACTGAAAACCTGAATTGAACTACTACCCCTTCAACCTTAAACACTAATCAAGTGGTTTTAGGATGATTAATGTTTGTTTTGGTGGACTAATTGCATACATTTTTTCTCTTGTGAGGTGCCTTGTTAGTCTTTTTCCACTTGTTAAAATAATATACAAAATCAATCATACATAAGAAATTACACACATTATTGCATTGCAAGTCAATAAATTGATTAAATAGACAACAACACAATACCCAAATTCTTAGTTCACATCACATTAGGTTTTTTCTTCCAATAATTCAACAGTTCTTCAATATGTCTTAATTAAAATTTTAACTTCATAAAATTGACCACTTCACAAACACCTCTGGACACTTCGGCGGTGACACTTCACAGACCATGCGAAGAATCTCTTCATAGTATCAATGTTATGCATTATTCGAAATACAACTTATGCACTTTAAATATGTTTTGAAACATTTATAAAATAAATAAATACATCATGTATATTTCAATTTCTATTGTTGATTTACAATAACCAATGAACAAAATATCACCTTTGATATGTGCACTCCAAGACTTCTGTGGATTCCAGAACATTGCATGCATATAAAGATGCCCAGATTCACACTAGCCCATCGAGGACCTCTGCATGAAAAATGAGTCACTACCAGCAACTTAAATAAATAAAAATTATTAATAACTAATAACATGTAGCTACTTTATGGTATAATGCACAAAGATCCATTGCTTTCGAATCTGGTTCTGTGACTCTATCCATGTCATTATTTTTTCACAATTTCAATCAATGTCATCAACATCGACAATTTCCAGCTAAGAAGCACGAACACGTCCCTGAGGCTTGCGTATCAGTGTCGGGCACGTGTCGGACACGGACACGCGTACGACACGCAGTTGACACGTGTCCGACACTCTCCCCTACGTGTCCCTCTTTTTTCAGAATTTTTCAAAGTCGGACACGAGGTTGGACACGCGAGGACACGATTCAGACACGCAGGTGGGTGGATCGAAGAAGCCCTAGAACTGTTGGAGAGGAGAAAGAGAGAGAGCCAGAGACAGAGACAGAGACAGATCGAGGGGAGAGAGAGAGAGGGAGATAGGTCGAGGGAAGAGAGAGACAGATTGAGGACAGAGAAGAAACCTAACCTGTTCGTCTTCCTCGTCTTCCTCTCTGCGCCTCGATCGACCATCGATCGCCCTCGTTTGACCATCGTTTGACCATCGATCGACCATCGCCATCTCTGCTCTCGACCATCGTCTCCCTCTCTGCTCTCTCTCTCTCTCGATGGCCCAATATATATACATATATAATAATAAATCAAAGTTGGCCCAATATATATACATATATAATAATAAATAATATATATATTTATATACTAATAATAAATAATATAAATAAATAAATAATATAACCTTTCTTTTGGTCTTAAATAATATAAATAAATACAAATAATATATTTATTTTTTACTTTTACATATAATAAATAAAATTAGTATATATTTTTTAATTTTGCATATAATAAATAAAATAAATATAAATAGTATATATTTTTTAATTTTACATATAATATATAAATAAAATTATATATATTAAACGTGTCCCCAGCGTGTCGTGTCCCCCATTTTTTGAAAAATTGCGTGTCCGCGTGTCTGTGTCGTGTCCGTGTCGTATCTCGTATCCGTGTCCGTGCTACTTAGATTTCCAGCTAACATACTTGCATTTGCAGTCAGCGCACTGCCTATTCTCTGGCAATTTAAGAAGCCCTTCCAGCATCTGCAAATAACAAAATCAAAACACATTAGATCAAGGTTTACTAATAGAAGAAAATGGACTAATAGAAGAAAAGAAGGCAACAAAATGTGTATCTTTCTTTTGGTGTGTGTGTGTGTGTGTGTTGGGAGGGGAGGGGGGCCTGTGTGGTCTCAACCAGAATGCCCATTACATATTATCAAAGATTGAGCTAGAAAAAAAATAAAAAGGAAGAAGAAACTACAAAAAGTATCATATAACCAACACGATAGCATGTGCCAACCAACATATATAGTAATACTGTGACCTTTCTTTCAGCAACATAAACGTTAGTAGTTAGAGTTTCCAAACAAAGAAAGTATTCAAAATTCAAAGACTTTAGCAAAATACTGCTTTTTTTTGTCCAAACAAAATACTCAAATTCATACGTCAGACTTTTAACATTGGAACAATCACATTAGTGTGACTTCTTCACAATACATAATGGTGCTATGGCACCAGCTGACCATAAGGAGGCTGCCCCGGCAATGTAGTCATGCACAGGCACTCCTTTATAGAGAAAAAACAAAAGTTATAGTCAAACTCCTCTTTTTTTTTTTTTAAATCAAAAAATCGATACCATAAAAGATGTTATGACAAAACTTAGTTATTGGTTCGTACCATAAAACATGTTATGACTAAACTTAGTTACTGGTTCATAAAAACAAAATAAAAAAATGCAGCTATAGTGAACTAATAAATTTACCTTTTATAGCTATAACTCATTCATCAACCTCAAAGTGCTCACACCACGCCTGTAAATCAAAAATCACAAAATGGCAAACAATTCTAATTGTAAAAATCTTTAAAAAATAAATAAATACAAAAAGAGAAAAGAGGAAAGCAAAATGCAATGCCTTTACATGTAGAGATGTAAGATGAAGAAAGATGATGTACATCCAATAATTCATGTGTACATCCAACATAAATGTAGTGTGTTTAACTGAATTTGCAATTGATCAAACAAACATAACTGTGAACTACCAACACAAAATACTCCTCGAATTACCAGAAATGCATACCACAATTTTTTTTTTTCAAGTGATGCTAATTTCCCTTTTGACTTTGAAGTATATTCCAACATCCCAACATAATAATTTTTTTTCAAAACCGCCTTTAGGCAAAGGTAATTCATTGTTACGTATCAAAATAATTTGACTCACATCTGTGGTTACCAGCCTTTAATTTGCATGTGGTTCAAAAAACAAATTTCCATATATTGAGAAGAACCAAAAAAACATAAAAAGACCATTTTTTTAACTCATCAAAAATATCTTTGCCTTGTGGACTCTAGAGCTCCTGAGAGTGATAGCTAAGTTTGTTTCGTCTGTGCCAATTTTTAGTCAATTGGGTAATGTTTGAGCTGTTGGAAAGCCTTATTTGGTGAGCTACAGAGGTGCAACCAACCATTCTGGCTACTACTCGCTTTGTAAACAAATGAGAAAGACCCATAAAACAACAATGCCCCTGATGCATCTATGTTTGGCCAATCCTAACCTACTTCAATTCTCCAAGCCAAACACTTGTCTAACAATAGAATGAATTAATTCCAAGAAGCTCCAAATGACCATGGACACAAAGGGTTGAGATAAATTTGCTATCGACAATAAAAATTGGTCAAAAACTATGAGACCTTAAAATGATTCAATTGTGTTGTAACTATTAACCATTATTCTTTGTTTCCACAAGATCAGAACAGAACCTAATTCTAACTTTAAATTATTTTTTTTCTTTTTTAAAATGATAATTGGAAACTCAAAACCAACTGGAAAGTGAGTGAATTTGGTGGTACCCAGAAAAATAAATTATACAAAAGAGCTAAATAAAGAATACCCAAGTGAAGATTTCAAGTTTCAAAGAGATTCGAAACTGTGAAATCCGTAGAATGTATAACTTGGACAAAAAGATAGATATAACGAAACAAAACTTTGAGAAAGGCTAAAAAAAGTAAAAACCCATATGAGGAAATGGGTTCAGAAGAGAAGAGAAAAGTGGAGAGAGAAATTAGTAGAGAGAGGGGGGAGGGAGGAGAAATTAGTAAAGAAAAGCACGAGATATTTTTCATCAATTTGAAAACACTTTTCACTCTAATCTCGATCGAATCAATACTAGTCATTAGCATTTGTGTCTATTAATTACCTTCTTTTTTGAGTTGTATCAACATATTCAATCCATTGTTCTACAAATGAGAGAGCGAGAGAGAGAGCACTTGAATCACATACTGATCATTGACTGTATTGAGTAGATGTGCATAAAGAAAATGTCATTCTTGCGGAGTGTACTGCATTTAAGAGCATGCATGCCTTTAAAGAACTTTACACAAACCAAAAGGAATTTGTCTAAAAAAAGGAAGAGACTAACACGCACCTTATGATTGCTTAATGTATGCAAACCAATCATGATTGCTGAAGGATAGTCAGATGATCATGCAATCATTAGCTCCATTAGCATCACAACGACTATCATATGGGCCTCATCTTTCACCAACCTATTTCCTCTATTTTATCTTTTATATTTAATACACATATGAAAATCAAATGCAAAACAAAGAAATATGTTATCAAATGCATAATACTATCATATGGGCCTCATCTTTACTCTATTTTATCTTTGATATGGAGGCTGCACCTAAATCGAAGGATAGTGCTGCTGCAAACAGGCAATATCAAAATCAAATCAAACATGGAGAAGAAGAAATATGTTGTGGAGAGACAGGAGGAGAAAATGATGTCGATGCTGATGATGAAGGTGAGGGAAGTGCTCAGAGGTCATCGGAGGACAGTGAAAAAACTTTTGAAAATGGTGATATTTCAGCAAGTGAGTCTGCTGATGGCGAAGATTGCTCCCGGGAGGAGCATGAAGAAGATGGAGATCATGATGAGAATGATAAGGCTGAAAGTGAAGGTGAGGCTGAAGGGACGGCCAATGCTCATGATGTTGAAGGAGAGGGAACATTGTTGCCACTCTCTGAGTGTTTTCTACAAACAGTGAAGCCTCTTACAAAGCACGTTCCTCTGGCATTACATGGAAAGAAGGATTCTTGTGTCTTTTATGGAAATGATTCTTTCTATGTGCTTTTTAGGCTTCATCAAGTAAGTCTTAGTTTGTTTTGAAATATTTTTATCTTTCTATTTGCTTTTTAGGCCCTATTTCCTCTACTATTATTATGCAAATTTAAAATTGACAAAGAAAAGAAAATGCAAAACAAACGTGTAAAGATGTTCTTTGTCCCCTAATTTGATCACAAATCTATGGAACACACCAAAAGATTTTATCAACAAAACAATTTGCAGTCTTAAAAACTAGTGTTGGACTCATCCAATGCATTGGATAATTAATTTTAAGCAGGCATTTCTTGCTAAATATATATTATAATACATTTAAACCAGTACATGACAAATTTATTTTGTAATTCCAACAAACACACTATTTAGTCAATTAAACAAACACATAAAGTGCACAGTTAAGACTAGTACCAGTAACCCAAGAAACCCATGTTGAGGACGACTATATCGTACTTACATTTGTGCAGAAATGGAGAGAAAAATTAGGGCAAAGATGAACTGTCCATCTTGTGATTTCGTTTCTTACGCGTTAATGTGCCTCGCCGCCTGGTCTTTCTCATCGCAATCAGCCCGTTCGAGATCGCCGTTCTGAAGAGTCCGACGATAGTCCTTTGTAGACAAAGGTTCTGAAACAGTTGAGGGGAGTGTAGGGTATGGATTTGAACATATGGCTTGTGGAGGGATTGGAGAAGATCGAAGGTAGGGTTAGGGTTTTGGATCCGACGACGAGAGTGGAGAAGACGAAGTAGACGACCGGTGAAGAGAATAGGAGAAGAGAGAGAGGGCGGTGAGGGAAGAGGTGTGGCGGCACCGAAGCCGACGACGTAGGAGGCGGAAGAGATAAAAGAGAGAGGAGAGTGAGAGGGAGTGTTAGGTTAGGGATTGGGAATTTGAGATCGTGGGATCGTAAGAAACGCCCGGGGGGGGTTGAGCGGGAAAACGAAAGAAATTTTTTTTGTTAATTTTTATTTTTTATTTTTTTGTAGTTAATGATTTTATTTTATTTTTTTGATTTTTCAATTTTTTTAAGTTATTCAGGTTGAAAACTTATTTGTTTCATTTTTATTTTACTGAATTTTTTTTTTTATTTGGTAGAAGTAGGGGTAATATTTTAATTAAAAATATTTTCTGTTAAAATAAAGTTAATTTTTTGTGAGCGGGAAAATGAAAATAAATTTTTTAAAATTTTTTTTATTTTGTAGTTAATTATTATTATTTTTTTAGGTTACTAAGGTTGAAAATTTATTTGTTTCATTTTTATTTTACTGAAAAAAATTATTATTATTTTTATTTGGCAGAAGTATGGGTAATATTTTAATTAAAAAAATTTTCTGTTAAAATAAAGTTAATTTTTTGTGGTCAATGGAAAATATTTTTTTGCAACCCATTTTTTTTTTTGTTACTATAAATCATGAACTAATTTTTTGTAGCAGATGAGAGGGTGCGGTAGTGGTGGTGAAGGTGGTGGATAAGAGGTAATGACGGAGGAGATTAGTGGTGAAGTTGTGGTAGTGGTAAAGGAGATGGAGTGATGGTGGTGGAAGAGAGGTAATGGTAGTAGTAATGGCAATAGTAGTGGTGGTGGTAGTGGAGTAGTGGTGATGGTGGTAGTAATAGTAGTCGTAGAGGTGTAGTGGCAACAATGGTAGTAGTGGTGGTAGTGGAATGACATTTGCAGTAGTGGTGAAGGTAGTAGAGGAGATGTGTGGTGAGAGAGAGAGATGAGTGACAGACAGATAGAGAAGAGAGACAGAGACAGAGTGTTAAGCGAGAGAGAGACAAAGTGGTCGCTAAAAGTGCATTTTTTTATAGTGGATCGATAAGTCTAGAGGGAGCTTGGTAAGTAGAAAAGAGGGGAGGGAGAAAGTGAGCAAGGCGAACACAAAAAACATATATTTGTAATTGATCAAAGACACATAAATGTGAAGTACCAACACAAAATACTCTTCGAATTACCAAATCTGGAAATTAACATATGCCCAGAACGAAATATGGTGGCTAAGAGAGAAAAAGGAAGATATTAGGACATGATGGCAGGAAGCAAGAGAGGATGAAGAGGGACAACAAAAGCAATGGAAAGCGGGCTTACCGGTCGGATTGGTTGGTGGTAGCGGTGGGTCGTGCGAATGCGGGGACTATGGCGACGGAATGGGGCTCCGTTGTATTCAGAGAGACGGTGCCAACGGTGGCATGGTGCGTTAGTGATTACAGGGCGATGAAGGTGTGTGAGGTAGAGATTGCTAAGAAAGGGAGTCGATTTGTGAGAAATTAGGGCAAAGAATAAGATCTAGAGAAAGAAACAGAAATCAACTTACCTGGTCATAATGAAATACTCTAAGTTCGTGAATCGGCGGTGTCGACTTTGGAATACTCTATCTGGTCACATCCTCTCTTTTATGATAACGATGACAAGGATTATAAAGGTGGTGGTAATAACCATGGTGGCTTAATGGCTACAACTAAATTTGAAGAATTAGGAAAGGAAGACCTACCACATACCTTGGAGCATTGTGTTCTTATACACTATTTTGGCAATCTGGAAAGATAGAAACAATGTGGTCTTCAGACAAGAGGATTGAAATGTCTACGAAATTATTAGATCCATTTAACACCAAGCCACAGAGATATATGAGGCATTCCAAACTGATCACTTTACAGGCCAACCTCTAAATCACATAACTAATTGGGTTTTGCCTTTTGTAGGGAAAATTAAACTCAACGCTGACGGCTGTTCAAAAGGCAATCCGGGGCCAGCTGGATATGGAGGCCTTTTCAGGGATGAAATAGGAGCTTGGCTTCATGGATATCATGGAAAATTGGAGGAAGCAACTAGCATGGAGGCTGAGCTCTGGGCAGTTTACCGAGGCCTCACCATAATGCTTGAGAAGGGAATGAAAGACATATGCATTGAGACAAACTCAGAACAAGTTGTTAAACTCATCAACGATTCACCATCTCAGCACTTTTAGTACAGGGCTCTGCTTGAAGATGCTAAGTTTTTAATGCAAAGATGCAACTGCACAGTAGCTCATATACGTAGAGAGGGAAACAAGAGTGCGGATGGTTTGGCAAATATGGGTGTAAATCACCAAGCCCCTTTTGTGTTTCTTAATGATCCCCCAACTGAGATTGCAAATCTGCTTGTTGCAGACATCATTGGGGCTTCTTCTTCTCCTTCTAATGTGTAAGGCAGCTTTGCCTATTTATCTGTTTTGTCTGTTATCTCCTTTTCTTATGAATAAAAAAAAAAATAAATAAATAAAATAACAATGGTGGCTTCATAATGGTGGTGGTGGTAGTGCTAATAGTGACAGTGATGGTGATGATGGTTGCAGCAATATTAGTGATGATTGTGGCAATTGTGAGATTATAATGATGTATGTTGATGCTTGTGTATAAATATTTACAAATTCAATTAGCATTAAATAATTATGTAATTTTATGTGAGAAATTCGTCATAATTTAAATGACTTTTATCCTACAAACTCAATTATAATTGGATTCAAATGGATTGGACAAAGGGTACCGCCTCTTATGCCAACACCGCAAAATTATGATAATAAATTTTAAATAATATATACTTTGCAAAAAAATATAAAAATTATCATTTAGAATTTTCTCGACACTATGAATTATCTTCAAACTAGTTACACACTATAAGAAATTGCACATTTGAAAACTAAATTTTTAATTGTTAAAATTCATTTTTAGTCGACGAATGTAATTCCCAATTAAATTATTCAATCACCCAATTGGTCGTTGACTAATTGTCGGGAAAAGTATTG
This sequence comes from Camellia granthamiana, assembly GCA_036172215.1. Taxonomy (NCBI): domain Eukaryota; kingdom Viridiplantae; phylum Streptophyta; class Magnoliopsida; order Ericales; family Theaceae; genus Camellia; species Camellia granthamiana. The sequence goes on from CM069912.1 coordinate 71,180,799, forward strand.
GTGACTAAAATTATTTTAGTAGCCAACGAATACCATTCGTCGATTAATAATTTACTCGCCATAATTTTTTTTATAAATTTAATTTGAACTTTTATTGACTAAATTTTTAGTCGTAGATAAATTTTATCACTACTATGTTTTATTTAGTGATTAAAATATATAGTCGCCAATTCTTTTTTCCATTATCAGCGACAAATTAATTTTGTAGCCAAACATCTAATTGACTCCTTTAGCTAGCAACCAAGCTTTTTTGTAGGCAAAAGATTGTAGCTTTAGTCATAAAAAATAGCGACTATTTTTTTTGACGACTAAATTTTTAGTAGGCAAAAGCTTCAAATTTTTTGGACTACTAAATATTTAGTCACCAAATAAAATTTATTTTTCATCTTATTTTATTTTATTTTACTACAAATTATTTAGACATCAAAAATATTTTATTTCTTTTGGCTACCAAATATTTAATCGCGAAAAAGCCTTTATTTCGTTTTGGCTACGAATTGGTTAATCGCCAACAACTTCACTTCTTTTTAGCTACTAAATGTTTATTCGTCAAAAACTTTCTTTAGTTTTTTTATTTTTATTTTTATACACATATTTATTTCGCCACAACCTGTATTTATTCTGTGCAACCTGTACCTTGTATATAAAGAAAATAATAACAATCCAAGAAAATTAACTTCTAGCGTCAAATTCGAAATATAATAGAAATTCCATACGAATCAAGCATAATCCAACCTAAAATAATAATTTTATACAAAACAGAGGATTATACAAAAATCATGTATGCCGTACACAAAAAAAAATATCCACAATACCATGTCAAATGATAATGTATACCATGCCAAAAGTAATATGTTCTATGCCAAAAGCAATTTGTACCATGCCAATAGTTATCTGTATGAACAATAGTAATCCAAAAAAAAAATGAAGGACAACATAATAACGGATTATAAAAAAAACAATGTCCTCCGCACAAAAATAAAGAACATCCACTTTTCCACGCCAAAAACCATCTGTAAAAATAAAATTAACCATTAGTATTGATTCAATAACATCATCATTTCAAATTATAAAAGAAAATTATATAAAACTCGAATGTATATTATCTTTTCAAAATTGTATAATTATAGTCGTAATCATATGTTGCATGCCCAAACAAGTTTCTCCCAAGTTTCCCCCTCCCGAAATGCAATTTTTCAGTTAAGTTTAAGGCATTTTCAACTCTAACTCCCAACCTATGTGTCTTACTCATAGGCCATATGTCCCAACCTATGTCCCCATATGTTCTATTAAGCACGAGGAAGCTGCCCGCGCAATCTCCAGAGTGGTTCGAGATTGTTTTGCATTTTCGGCTAGGCAAATAAATAAGATTATGCTAAAATTATACTCAATACAGGCAAATAAATAAAACTTAGCACAAGGTCTTTAATCAAAGTATACAATACAATTAAGCCAAATATTGGTGCACTTTCAATGCCTTTAAGAACTTTGCAGTTGCACTTTGTGCAATAGTTCCAAGACAGTCAATAAGTTCTTGACGAGTCATCCCAATGCTAGAATCCCTGCATAGAGCACATAAAGTCTTGATACTGCAATGGAAACATTAACCACAATAATTTTTAGTGTTCAAAAAGCTTACATAATTGTAATAATCCCATTATCTTTGTCAGTCTGGATACGGATATCAAGATCGACTCCATCCTTCAAAAGATTGGGGTTTGTAACACTGAGAAATCGCAGCTTTTCCAAAGCATCGCTCGCATTGGTGAGGTTTAAAAATCATAATTTGGAGCACATTAGCAATAGCATCATTTAATTCACTTGGAACTTGAGACAAACTTGTAATTCTAGTTTGCTTTTTGATTTAACTCAGCTTAAAACAAATACAAGAAACAAACTATCTATTGGCAACACTTGTGGAGGACACTCACTGCAATCGCAAAACCAATAGTCATACAATTAAATCAAAACATTGAATGACAAGACCTCCGTCAAAGCAATAAAACCCTCCTCCATATTAAAATATAATTTTCAATCATGTCTAGTTTTTCTAACGTACTGGTACATTTTTTTCATCCAATTATTTTCTCTGTTTATCCAAGGCTTGCTTTAATCAGCATGAACAACTATGTATAATTCTGAGATCAGCACATTTGCATGGGCCTAGAGCATAATTACTATCCCTTCATCTCCAAACTCTATACAGCCTTGATACAGTTCAGCCAGTTATTTTTCTTCACAGGTGTCAGTGATCATTGATCGATGCAGAAATGGCAAAAAAATAAGTGTCCTTTGATGCTCAATGCAAAACTAATATTGCATACTGATGAAGGGCATGCATCAATAACACATGGTAAAAGTAGCAAGAAATAAGGATGACTAACAAATCAAAACATGCCTGATGAGCTCCCGAAGAAACACCTCCTTATTGCTATATAAGCTGTTAACAATGAGTTCCATGAATCGACTAACCTGTCAAAAAGTAGAAAATGTTATCAGCTATTTCAATCACAAGCCATAACAACTCAATCAACTCTACTATTCCAACAATGCACCTCAACTTGGTATTCATATTTCTCAGCTGGAGTATCTGACAGATGCTGCAGTAGTTGACTCATCTCTGTTGCCTTGAAACAGCCTATTTCTCAGGTTCAATGACTCCATAGATCCTTTAGTGTTACATCTCCCAGTGATTAACACTGAGTACCATCTGGGTTTAGTATCACTCTGTCCAGCCTGCTCAGGAAAAGTATATCAGATGTGAAAAACAGGGTAATCGGAAAAATATAAAAAGTCAATGAAGACAGCAATTATAATCAATCAAAACAACATGGCTAATCAAGCACTAAAAAGGACATGGAAACCAAATCCCAAAAGTAGAGAAGGCTTGTTTGGATAGAGTGATTTGGTGAGAAATGGTAACAAAAAAAAAAATGATGCACTGATTTCGCCTATTTCATTTCTTACCTAAAGTGATGAGATTTGGAGAAAAACAATCTAATTGATTATAAAATTTTCATGATACCGAGATTACCCATTAAAATACAAAATAAAATAACAAATTCTCACTCATGTCACTCTCTCACATGCTTTGCTTTCTTACCCATCCAAATAATAGACATGATAATCTCTTTTCTTTTCTCACCTCTCATACCAAAAAGATTACTAGCAGTTACCAGGCAGCTAAAAATGGAACCTCAAACACCAAGAACTGAGAATAAATAAATTTAACTCTCATCCAAAAGAAAAAAAAAAATTAGTAATATTTGCAATGAGG